>JAREYC010000003.1:40990000-41452500 GCA_030015325.1 Cryptoblepharus egeriae
TCTCAAAAAATATAGGAGGGGCAGGCTACTTGCTCAGGAGTGGCCAACACCCACACTGCCCCCCCTAGCTACAGCCCTGCTCCAGGGGGACCTGAATGGTATGCTGAACACTGCAGGCTACCTCTGGGGATTACTTAGGAGGAGAGGGCTTTTGTTCCCTTCCCCCAAGAAAGCAGAGTAGCTTCACAATGAGGCTAGATTATGTGGCAGCTCTAGAACAGTGCAGAATCAAGGATATCTGTGTAGCATTAGAAGTTCAAGATTTGGTGGCACTGAGTTCACCCTCTCCTGCCTTTCCGTGTCTCCACCCTGCCCTCTCTCACCTCCTTGCAGCCTCAGAACACCTCTTCCCCAACTCCACATTCCACCATCCAAAAGTTGGGGCGAAGGCCAAGTGACAGAGCAGCAGCACAGGACTGGTGCTAGTGATCCAGCATTTGTGACTCCAAATATGCTTTAGAGCACTGTTGTGACACCCAGCAGTGGTGGAGTTCAGGTGCCAAGCCCTTAGGTTTGGACTGTAAACCACTACTCTGCTATATGCACTCCCTTATGCACTTATGCGCTCCTCTTCCATTCTTCTTTATGTATTATATGTTTTCTTTTTATGCTGGGTTTCTGTCTCCCAAATAAGGCTCATATGGATTGATTTTGGATAAGGTTTATATGTTTGGGATATGCTTACTGGAATGGCAGGACCCTGGAATATTCCAGGAGATTCCTACACACATATGCTATCATAATTAATTACATCTCATTGGATCATAATTATATCTTATTGGCTCTCACAGCAATCTGGCTCACTGAAAGTTTTTATGGTAAAAAATCCACTTTTTGTTCCATAGGATTTTGTGTTTTCATTTTCTGGTAAAATAGCCATAACTTTTGATAAGAGTATAGATATCCAAGTGCAGTTTGTTTCATTGCATTCTGCATTAGATTACCTTTCCAATGACGTATACAATATTATTCTTCATACATACCCCGTCTTCACAATTTTAGCCACTAGCAATAAGCTCAGCTTATTGCCCCCTTAAAGCTTGCTATCCAGTGCCTCTTGCTACCCTGTGCACTCCCTAGCTATGCAGCCACTGGGATACCAAATAAAAACAGATTCAAGTCAAAAAGGTTATTTAAAAATTTAATTTAATGCTGCATCTCTATTTTCCTGCTGCACTGGTGCTATATGAAAGAAAACGAGACTCCAAGGGTAGAACAGGAAATGCAACAGAAAATCTTTTCTCCTTTGTTTAGAAATCTCTCTCTCTCTCTCTCTCCCTCTGTACAATAGGCAGCTTATTAAAGATAATTATCTCATTTTAAGAGATGGATGGATGTCATGATTAGCTGCCTTGCTCTGCATGTTTTTTTTTAAAAGAGTGTCCATGAAGTCATCCGAGCACAGTTGCTTACAGCAATAGACTGACAAGTTACATAATGTAGTCAGTAAATACTTCACATTCCGTGGTTCACTGCAGTGTTCAGAAGGAACAAAAGCCATGATTCACAGTAAAGCAAGTCTGAATTAAAAAGGGAATTTCAATTCAAACTGTAAAGCAAAAAGTAAAACAATGGCTTATAAAGGAGAAGTGTAATCATCCTAACCTCCTGTATACAAACCTACTACAGAATTAATGAAGACAAAAATAGCAGCCATTAACTACCCCTCTAAGATATATTGGTGTGCTAACTTTTCTATTCTTTAAATAAGATTTTGGATATTAATATGGAGAAAAGAGGCAGTGACCAGGTCCTGATTACATTTGATAGGGGAGCAGGGACAGTTATGATTTGGCTATTTGTAATCCTAATATGGTCGTTGATGTAGGAAGGATTGTGGCAATTGGGCAAGTGTCAAATGTATATCTCATTCACACATGAACTCATTTGCTCTTTTGCAAATACACATCTTCCTTAGGCATGCCTGATGTTTGTCAAATCCATTTTTGGTTCAGGCCAGTTTTTCCAAATGCTCAGATTAATCACAGGCCAAATTTTATGCCAGAATTTAGCCTAAGGGCTAGCATGCTCATCAGGTCAAGTTTGCAATGGAAGGAGATGGGGGAGAAGTGGCCAGGCAGGGATTAATCTGCACCCACATTGCACCAATCCATGGCTTCTGCAAATTACTTACCTTGCTTTCCCTAATTTCTCGCTGGATCAACCAACAGAGCAAGAGCACTGAGCTGATCATTCGTTATGTCACTTGGGTCTGGATCAGCCGAAAGACAGAAGAAACACCCTGCAGGGATAGACCCTGCAGCAGCACCCACTGTAACCTTTCTTGTCACAGCGGTGGCAGTACAATACATGGTGGGAGATATTCTAAGCCACTGCCTCAACTCTCCTTGTAATCCTTCCTCTTTCACTTTTTCAAATCAAATCTGAGTGATAACTACAGAAGGAGAAGCATCAAAAAGAAGAAGAGGTGGGCTGGTGTAGTTGTACTATATCCTGAGGTTGAGAGGCAGGGGTTGGCCTAGGACAGGGTGATCATATGACTGGAAATTTCCAGATTTGTCCTCTTTTTTAACCTCCTGTTGGGTGTCCTCCAAAGGCTTCACTGTCCTTCATTTTGGCTTCATTTTGGAACTTTGCAGTGGTGTGCAGTACCCAGTCATGCCATATGCTGTTGGATTCATACTGAAGAGCAGAATCCAATGCAAAAATTGGTTTTGAAATATCTCCTTCCTAGGAAATGTTATGGACAAAAAAAAAAAGCATTGAGGTCTATGGGAAAGTGAAAGTGCTCAAGATTGCGGCTTTACTCATGAGTAGGCAAATATGCCATTGTCTGCCGGAGAGGCTAGGCTGAGAGGAATCTAAGATCTTGTCCTCCTTTTGAGGTTTGGGCATCTTGTCATCCTGGTGTAGGACTCAGAATTTTTTGCCATCACTTCTAATTTTACTCTGGCTTATGGGTCTACTCAGATTTATTCCTGCTCCTGAACTCTGAGGAGCTGTGAGGGGGCGGTTTCTGCCTTGGAAACAGGACCTGGATACAGCCTAACTGCTCTGTTTTAGGCCATGTTCAACATGCTCTCAACATGCCTCTGCTGAACTGCCTAGGCCAGCACAGCAAGGCCAGCTCAGATCCATTTGTCTTGGCCCAGCCTAAGTTGATTTACACCAGCCCAAGTCTTTCTGGTGTAACTGGGCTGGCCCATCTTGGAATGGGGCCAGCCCAGTGATAGATAAGGTAGCCTAAGTGCACTTAGTAACTATGGGGAGCCCTTGCCCCAGTGAAAGTACAATTTGCTCTGGATTGCAATATGAATTTCTCATAGATTTTCTCTAGGTGGTGCAGTAACTACGGGTGGACGTAATGTCTCTTACGTGCTCCTGTAGTTACTCTGGATTGTCATGTAAAATTTATAAATGTACCCCCAAATCCAGAGTAACTACGGGAGCACACAAGAGTCTTTACGTGCACCCATAGTTACTGCACCACCTAGTGAAAACCTATGGGAAATTCATATTGGAATCCAGAGTAAGTTGTTCTTACACCGGATCAAGGACTCCCCATAGTTACTCTGGATTTTGCCCTTATTGTTTTAGGTAGGATTCCCCCTTCCAGTTATAACTGACTAAATATGAAATTAAATAGTTATGGTATTTGTAAAAGCCACACCTGTATACCTCATCTACCCTCCAGCACAGACCTAGATATATTAACTCCTGCACTCAGCTGCCTTGAAGCACCATGTTGCTGGTTTATAAATCTCTTTCTGGTATTTGTCTTAAACCAGCAGCAAAATGAATGATATAATTGCTTTTTAAACTTTGGTTTTAAGTTCTGTGTGGCTGATCCAAGACACAAATACACTGTAATGTAAAGTATTATTTATGGCTGCTGCTGCTGCTATAGAACTCTTGCCCTGGGCTTTGTGACTAAACACCAAATACCTTGAAGTGGCTAAATTAAAGGAAATGTGACAGATTTATTAAAGGTGGTGTTTCCCAAAGATAGAAAAGTCTGTATGCTTATCCAGGGATCCTGATGGTAGGGATCATGCAAGGGCATCCCCTTAAGCCTTCCAATATTTTACACTTTCAGTTACATTATTTGAAAAATAGAGTGGAATACATGAGAAAATTAAAGAGGAGTTTCTGAATGAGATTCTACAAGCAAGGATAAAAAAGATATGTATCTGGTGATAAACTATTTCCCAAAGAAAACAAATACAATGATAATTTATGAAGGAAACTTAACAATGCCAAAGTATTGGCTTTGTTTTATGGAAGACACTACAGTAGGGCTTTTTAAAATGCATACATCTGAAGTCAAAAAAATAAAGTCAGATTTGAATTTCAAAATATAACATTTGACCTAATGCTCACATTTTGATGCCAAACTGAATTTTCTTACTGACATTTCAGTACAGATGTACAACACCTTCTATAAAAAATCATGTTTTGTGTGCATGATCACGGTGAAAGCTTTCTGCAAACAAAAGAAAATTTTTTGTATTCTTCTCACATGCCTATTGTAGGCACATCTATAACAGTAGAGCACAGATGTCAAACACAAGGCTCAGGGGCCAAATGCGACCTGCCACATCATTTCACATGGCCCCCGAGAACTTCTCCTGGGAGTAAGCCCCATTGACTATAATGGGACTTACGAGACTTACGGGACTATTGACTATAACGGGAATATTTATACATAAGATTGGACTCTGGCCCCTGGAAAACACCATTAACGCTAACGTCAGCCCCCTGTACGAAATGAGTTTGACACCCCTGCGGTTTTTTTGGTTCGGTTCAATCCAGAATAACCCAGCATTCAAATAACATCCCATCTAGCAACAGTGAAAAAGATTGCAACACCAGAAACTTGATCACTCTTCTAGGGCAATACAACTTCATTGCATCGCTGGCAGCAAGTAGAGAATGTCACGACCTAGCACTATTCAGCACATGTTGAAGCTCAGAGCTTTGCACAAGCTTTGATTTCATTTTCTGTGCTTAGTGAATACTCAGTTGTACATATAAACTATGAATTCATCCTTTAAATTAGCATATTGTTGATCTATTTAGAAATTTTGATTTTCGTGGGGTAAAATGTTCACTGAGTACCAAAGAAGGTGCTTTTCTGACTCACCTCTATTCCCTTTGATGATTAAAATGAGCCCTAAGCAGAAAACAGGGCTGCGATAGCTCAGTGGTTAAAGACACTGTGCTTTTCAACTTGAAGCAGTTGAGACCTGAGCACTGCATAATGGAGTGAGCCCCAATTACTTGCCCAGTCCCTGCCAACCTAGCAGTCCAAAAGCATATAAATGCAAGTACAGGCATCCCCTATTTATTGAATGGTTAGGGCCTGGAGCACTGTCCAAAAGTGAAAACCTTTGAAAAGTGGAACCCAGTATTTTTCAGCCTGCAAATGCAAAATGGCCACCAAAAAAAGACATAATAAGTATCACCTGCAACACATATTTACTAAAACATGAATGAATGATGGTTTATTGATTGAAGAAAGTCATACAAAAAAAGCCAAAAACAGTTTGACCACCAGTTCATCAGAAAACGAACTGTCAGAAGGTGGGGGATGCCTGTAGATAAACTTTGGTGGGAATGTGACATTGTTTTGTGTGCCTGTGCCTTTGGCCAATCATGCTGGCCACATTATCATGGAGACATTTTTGGATGATGCCTTGTGATGGGGATGAGCACCACTTTTAGAGTTGGTCACAACTAGCACAGCAACCTGTGGGAAAACCTTTACCTTAAGCAGGACACAGGTTTTCCTTGTGGTACCTTGATTGCTTCTCTGCATCCCACCTCAGACTTTGCAACAACTAAGACATCTCCAGGGAAAAGGTAGATAGGAAAACAGCTCCTCACTGCCAACTTAAGATCTCCTGGGGTGCAATTCTAACACTTAGCTGGGAGCAAGTCCCATTGAATTCAGTGGGGCTTACTTTGAGTACGGATGCAATGTACCAACCTCTCCTCCTCTTTTCGCTCCCTAGATTCACTCTGTCCCCCCAGAAATAGGGGGACAGAGTGGAAGTGAAAAGGAGAATGGTGGGCTAGAGTTAGCTACCATCTCCAAAACAAAACCTCAAGACCTTGTATAAGGGCTAACCCTGGTCTTCCCTCATCCAGCTTAAACAAGCCAGGAATATTTACTTTATTTCATAGAAAAAATATAACTTTCCCTTCTTGGTGCTCATTGTCAAGAAAAGGAGCAGTGTTTACCCATGATCAAATACTAGTGCAGGAAAAATGAAGGAAGACATCTTGTTTAACCTGGGAGTCCTATGACTCCCCCACACCCCCTCTAATCAATTTACTTCTTGGGGTTTAAGCAAAATCTGAGCTAATGCATCATTAAATTCTTGGCGTGAATGACTATTTTTTCAAAATTTTTAAGATACTTATATTTCTTAATGAAGAACCATGGTTTTATAGATAGGTATCTATCAATTTTTTGAACAGAGTTTCATCCATTTTGTTGTGAGTTTTAATATTTTCATTGTAACAGCCTTTCCAAATCTCATGCCTTTGGCAAAAGTACAAAATTGAAATAATTTTGGAAAAATTTACATTCTTGTTAGTACAGGATAAATTAGATGAAAGATTAATGCTGTACCCATACTACGTATTCATACATCAGTGTGAGATGTGCCTGACCAGATGTCAACCAGAAAGTCTGTGACATAGTTGAATGAATCGGAGCTTTCAGGCCCTTCAGCTTATCACTAATGAGGTTGCCCTTTTTTGACAAATGAATATGCTTCTCTTAGATGAATACTGTAATTTTGCATAAAATGCACAAACCAATTCAAAATGACTCTACCACTGAAAAGGGATACATTTTATTATGAGACTTTCATTTTCTATTTAGGGCTTTTCATTCTGCAGGATCAAAGTCAACTCTGTTTGAAGTAAATCAGACAAATTCATCACAGAGACAGAATATACATGTGATCTCATCCGGTGTGACAGCAGACCTACTGGACCACCTGTCAGAATTCTGATGTATAAGATTTCTGAAGGCAGTGACAAGAAGCAAGAATGTCAGATTTTCCGTCCTGGGCACACGCAACTTGCAACACTTAGTACAACTAAGGCTACAATCCTAATCCCCAGTTAGGCCGGCATATGCCCCAGCACATGTCCCATGCTGGCCTGGGATTGTCAAAAAATGCTGTAAGGCACTTCTGCACCACTCCTGGTGAGGGGGAGTAGGCCAATGCACAGACTTCCACTTGCCTTCCTACTTCACCATGGGAATGGGAAGACTGATGCGTTGTGCCAGCCTAGGTTAGGACTGCACCTCAAATGATGCACTTAGCAACCTGCAAGACCACTTAGGAAACAATCCTAAGCATGTCTGCTCTGAAGTAAGTCCTATCATGCTCATTGGGGCTTACTCTCAGGACAGTGTGGTTAGGATTGCAGCCTTAGTAAAACTAAATGATGCAGATAGATAGATAGACAGACAGACAGACAGACAGACAGATAGACAGATAGATAAGTAGTGCAGTAAAATGAAGAAAAACTAACCAGAACATGCCAAATCCATGGCATAACATTTTGTGTGGCCTTACAGGTCCTCTAAAATCAGTTTACAGTAGGATAATATAGTATTCTGTAGTAGTGTGTTTGGGGGCAAGAAAAGCAAAGATTTCCTGTTTTGCCATTCTGTTAGATGTTACCTGATAACACTATCTACAATAAGTATAACTTAATGCTGAAGTTTTGAATACTTCTGGGCAGGAACCTTTCATGAGACTGCAAAACCATTGATGAGCAAAAGGCAGACCTCCACAAGTAATGTCCCCAAATGATCTCATGACTGTCTGACGTCTTTGATCATTCTCTCCAAAGGACTGGCTTAGCAACAGTTTCTTAATTCAAGGTTAATGCAGTGACATCATCAAACACAAGAGTGTCAGCTGAGCAAAATATCCCCACATTCTGAACAGAAATAGTGATGGGGCGACCATGTTTGTGGACTTGAGATGTTGCACTGTAAAGTAATCAGTAGTGCAAATAAATGGGTGCAAATAAATTTCTGGAGTTCCTCAAAACAAGTATCTTGGATCTGAACCAACACATTGATATAGTGCCATTTTGCAGAGGCATAGCTAATGATTATGTAGTCCAGTGCAAAGCTCAAAATGTAGCCCCAGAAGTGATGTCTGGAAGTTCTGGAAGAGAGAAAAGATCCCTTGCTCCCTGGCTGATTACTTCTGTCTTGCCCCAAGTATAGAGCCCCTGGGCTTTGGAGGGAGAGTGGTGCCGGGCCTGGAGACTGCAGACGTTCGCTGGAAAAGAACAACCTGCACTCTATCTCCTGACCAGACCAGCGGACCAGTTTTTGAGGACTTTTGCCTCTGCCTTGGAGCCTGTGCCTCCCTTCTGATGGAAAATTACCAGAAACCTGCCCCTAGCTGCTTGGCTCCGCCTGTTGCTCTGTAGTAATGTGTTTACCATCTGGGGGGAGCTCAGGGGAGGGGAAGTCAGCTGGGAGTGCTGCCACTATTAGTAGAGTGACGGGTCATGGAAGATATGGTGGGAGGGGTCGTACAGGCCGTAACAGGAGAAGGAGGGTCAGTCATAGACAGACTGTCCCTCTTTCTGGCCCTCCCCTCAACCCTCTGACCCCAGGCAGCCTGAGCAGTAGCCCCCTGAGTCTGAACCTGCTGCTCCTCAATGCCAGGTCAGTAAACAATAAGACCTGCTTGGTCCAGGACCTGATCCTGGACCGGAAAGCTGACCTGGCTTGCATTACGGAGACCTGGCTGGATGAGGTCGGAGGTGTGGGCCTCTCCCAGATCTGTCCGCCAGGTTTCCGGGTGCTGCAGCAGCCAAGACTTCAGGGGCGGGGAGGTGGGGTTGCGATAGTCTATCATGATTCTATCCTTCTCACCAGGTCCCCTGTCCAGCACTTCACAGGGTTTGAGTGCCTCCGTGTTGTGTTGGAGGGGCGAGACAGAATATGGATTCTGTTGGTGTACTGCCCGCCGTGCTGCCCAACAGTCTCTCTGCCTGAGCTGACTGGGGTGGCGTTGGAGTGCCCTCGCCTCTTAGTGCTGGGGGACTTCAATGTCCATGCCAAGGCCCCCCAAACATCTGCAGCTCAGGATTTCATGGCCTCCATGGCAACCACGGCTCTGTCTCAAAGAATATCTGCCCCTACTCATGATGCGGGGCACACACTGGACCTTGTGTTCACTGCTGGGCAGGTTGATGGTGATCTGGATGTGAAGGACATCTCCATCACTCCGTTGCCATGGACAGATCACTACCTGGTGGGATTTAGGCTTATCGCAGCTGGTAGCCTTTGCACAGGTGGGGGACCGCATTCCATGGTCCGCCCTCGGAGACTGATGGATCCTGATGTTTTCCTGAGGGCTCTGGGGGATTTTCCTGCAGCCAGAGTTGGTGACTCACTTGGCTCCTTAATCAGTCTCTGGAACATGGAGATGACCAGGGCACTGGATGAGATCACTCCTGAGCGACCTTGGCCCTGCCGTAGATCAAACACAGCTCCTTGGTTTTCTGGGCAGCTGCGGGCTTTGAAACAGCAAGGTTGATGTTTAGAGCGATGGTGGTGAAAGACTCATGTCGTTTCTGATCGGGCAGAGGCTAGGGCTCACTGGCGAGCCTACTCTGCGGCGGTGGTGGTGGCTAAAAAGGTGTATTTCACTATCACCATCGCATCTGCAGAGAACCACCCAGCAGAGCTCTTCCATGTGGTCCGGGCCCTACTCCATCTGGCCCCCCGTACTGACATGGTAGAGCACACAGAGGCTCGCTGTGGCGAGTTCGCCCAACACTTTGCCGACAAGGTCAATCAGATCCGGCATGACTTGGACGCCACTTTAACAACATCCAGCTATGTCCCTGGGACACCTGTCTTGTCCATTTTTTGGGATTCTTTCCAGCTTGTAGAACCTGAGCATGTGGACAGGATTCTCTGTAGTGTGGGACCATCTGCATGCCCGCTGGACCCTTGCCCAGCTTGGCTTATCAGACTGGCCCGGGATGGACTGGCCGAATGGACAGGGAGGGTGGTGAACTCCTCTGTGAGGGAGGGGGTATTGCCTTCTGCATTAAAGCAGGCGGTGGTTCGCCCCCTCCTGAAGAAACCCTCCCTGGACCTTAAAAACCTAAACAACTATCGGCCAGTCTCAAACATCCCATTTCTGGGCAAAGTGGTCGAGCAGGTGGTGGTGTTCCAGCTTCAGAGTGTCCTGGATCCCTTCCAATCTGGTTTCAGGCCAGGATTTGGGACAGAGACTGCCTTGGTCGCTTTGGTGGATGACCTACGCCAGGGAATGGACAGGGGGAGTGCATCCCTGTTGGTCCTGCTGGATGTCTCAACAGCCTTTGACACCATCGACCATGGTGTCCTCCTGGGACGGTTGGCCAGGCTGGGGATTGGAGGCACTGTTTTGCAGTGGTTCTGCTCCTTCCTGGCTGACAGATCCCAGAAGATGGTTCTGGGGGATGTTTGTTTGGCACCCTGGCCTCTTCGGTGTGGGGTGCCACAAGGTTCCATTCTATCCCCCATGCTATTTTATATCTACATGAAGCTGCTGGGAGAGGTCATCCGGAGGTTTGGAGTGAGATGTCATCAGTACGCTGATGACACCCAGCTCTATCTCTCCTTTCTTCCTGAGTCCAAGGAGGCAGTTGAAATCCTAAATCGTTGTCTGGAGGCAGTGGGGGACTGGATAAGGGTGAACAAGCTGAGATTAAATCCTGATAAGACAGAGGTTCTCCTGGTCCTGAAGGCCTTGACTCGGGTATTAGAATATCATCCTGTTCTGGATGGGGTTGCACTCCTTCTGAAGGAGCAGGTCTGCAGCTTGGGGGTTCTCCTGGATTCTCAGCTGCTCCTGGAGTCCCAGGTGGCGGCTGTGGCCAGGAGAGCCTTTGCTCAGCTTCGGCTGATCTGCCAGCTGCAACCATACCTGAGTCGTTCAGATTTGGCCATGGTGACCCATGCCCTAGTGACATCGAGACTAGACTATTGTAACACGCTCTACGTGGGGCTGCCTCGGAAGACGGTCTGGAAATTTCAACTAGTCCAGAATGCGGCGACCTGTGTGGTTGCTGGGGCTCGTCGGTTCGACTCTGTCGGGCCACTGCTTCAGCGACTACACTGGCTGCCCATTCGTTTCCGGGCTGAATTCAAAGTGCTGGTCCTGACCTTTAAAGCCCTAAATGGCTTGGATCCAGGGTATCTGAGGGACTGCCTCCTCCTGTACAATCCGACCCATCACCCAAGGTCATCTGAGGGGACCCTACTGACTGTGCCGCCACTAAGAGATGTGAGAGGTGTGGCGGCCAGAGATAGGGCCTTCTCGGTGGTAGCACCCCGGCTTTGGAACTCCCTCCCCATAGAATTAAGGAAAGCTCCCTCATTGCAGAGCTTCAGGCGGGGCCTAAAAACCTTTTATTTCAAAGGGGCTTTTTAACAGGGCAGAGGTTGGGGTGGCCTTCCGTTTTATATTGTTTTACAGTATCTTTTTGCCTACATGTTTTAATTGTTTTTACTGTATTTAATTATTTATGTTTTTAATTGTGTTTTATGTTTCTGCCGCCCAGAGTCGGGCTAGACAGCCTGAGAAAGGCGGGATACAAATTTTTAAAATAAAAATAAATAAAATAAATGTCAAACTGTTTTTTGTTCCCCTCCCTCCCACAAGAACAAAATCTAATTAAGTTAAAAAAGGAAATTGTGTTCCTTATTGGTTAGCGAAACTGAGGTGGGGCAAAGAGGGATGGTTATTCTTTTCCTACTAAACAGAAGAGGAGCACCACTTAGAAGTACCTGTATACTCAGTTAGCATGGGGTAACTGTTTTATGATATATGTACTGTTTATGATATATGTACTGAAAACTGTTTCATATTAACATCTTATTAGTTCCATACAATATCAGAATAAAATTACATTAGCTCTCAGATCCATCAGTAACATGGGTTAAGAAAATTCACTTTTGTTCCACAGGCATTTTTGTTTTTAATTTCTGTTTAATTGGTCATAACATTCCAATGCAGTTTGTTTCATTGTATTCTGCATAAAATTACCTTTCTAATGATATATAACATGATGGTATTACCATTCATACATAGCCAGTTTTCACTATTTTAGTCACTAGTGTCAGGCTCAGCTTGTAGTCCCACTAAAGCTTGTAGCCTGGTGCAAACCCCCTGTACCCTCCCTAGCTATTCCACTGGCCATTTGGGATCAGCTATGGCCCTACAATTCACCCAGCTCTTGCTACACCCAAAACATTGTAGACATATTTGGTATCTTTTTGGTACATGAGTCGTGCACAGATCATTTCAGGAATATTCTTTTTGTTTCTCCATATTAGGAATGATGAAGAATTAGTTTTATGTCGGCATTTCTATAACACAACATCACTCTGAACAGCAACAAAAAAGCCTTTATCTGTTGCAATCAACTGTAGTTTCAATGTCGTTTTGCCAAAGTCTCCCACGCCAAAGCAGAAATAATACAGTTCTTGAAAACAAAATCAGAATTATGGACTAATCTCCCTCCTATACCTAAAGATAACGAACTCATTTTTGCAGTGATTCTGTTCCAAACAAAGAAGTACCAAAAAAGTGTTATGATTGCCTGCTTTTCTAAGCTGTAGAAAAAGCACCAAGGAATAATAATTAAATGTGGTTTGCCCAGGACAGTGTATCAAGCCAGACATCGTAACAGAAAGGACCACACAATTAATTGTAACTTCGGTAGATATACTTAGTTGCAATCCTAAGAAATTTAGCCTTATATTTTAAATCTAAATTTAAATCTAGTATTCACATCACCTGGTGCGAGACAACAATATGAATGGTGGGTGTGGTTATGTGCCATTGTCACACCTCCACTGGTTTTTTTAGCCACACATTTTAAAAAAGTGGTTTGTTTCACTGTATTCTGCTATAAATTATGCATTCAAAAGTATGATTTTAGCCATTTAGGTCACCAATGGTGCCTTCAAGGGTGCCCCTTTCTAATGCCCAAGTAACGTCACTGATTGAGACCATTTTGGAAATTTTATCCTCTCCTGTACTGACCCTCCACTCCAGCCAAGGCATGCCCGCTTACTCACCAGTAAACGCAACTGTGCAGTTCACATCCATTTTCAATGAATTTCAAAGCAATCATCTGGGACCTATATCTGGGGTGTTTTGTGGGAGCTACGTTCATTGGATCAGGACAATTCTGGTGTCTTTATATTCTCCGCAGCCTTTCCAATGAACTATGGCATGTTTGCCTACTTGCAAGTAAAGCCTGATATGGGTCACTTTCACTTTCCATAAAGTTCAATGCATATTTTTAATTTTAAGTTTTTTTGGCCATAACTTTTGATCGGAAGGAGATATTTCAAAACTTGCACTGGATTCTGCTCTTCAATATGAATTCAACGATATATACCTGATGGGGTTGGATGCACCATAACAAAGTTATGTGCTTTTTTACGTTTTTAAGTCCCTCAGTGCATGTCACCCCTTAGGGCACGTCACCCGGTGCAGACCACACCACCTGCACCACCCTGGTGACGCCACCATCACCTGGTCTATCTTTCTGTGATGGTGTGGGGCAGTGATGGGATTCAAAGAAATTAACAACTGGTTCTATGCCCATCTGGCAGCCACTTTTAAATGGCTATTTTTAAACTTTATATGTCCCATCTCTCATTAACAACCGGTTCTATAGAGTAGGTGCGAACCTGTGGAGTCCACCACTGGTGGGGATGTCAGTGTATGCATGTGCATTGGCCTTACCCCTGGTGCGGGACAACACCCACACAAGAGTTACTTACAAGAGTTACTACTGAGTTACTTAAAAGAGTTACTATTGATCTTAGCATATGTCCTGTTCCAGAAGGATTTCCCTTCTGAAGGATTCAATACCACTGTAAAGGATTCCTTGTGCCACTTTAACAGTATTAAGGTTCAGCCCTAACCTTGAAATACACCAGCACACGTATGCAGGTGCAATCAGTGCCTTCCCACAAACACACAATCAATGTGGGCACAACTCAAGAAAAAAGCTTGGACATCATTCAGGTGCCAGGGGAACTCTGGTAGAGAAGCCAAAACAGAAAAGAGATAAAAGCATGACACAAGAGGGCGAGAAAGAATCAACATATACCATATCATGACCTCTCTTCAGACAACAGGCATACTCAAATGCCAGAAAACAACACTATGTCAATAATGATGTCAATAATGTGGAATAAACTCCAAAATATAATCGGGGAAGGGGGTTTTACAGAGAGAGAGAGAGAGAGAGAGAGAGAGAGAGAGAGAGAGAGAGAGAGAGAGAGAGAGAGAGAGAGAGAGAGAGGAGACCATCAGTGGCTGTCTGACAATTTCAATTCTGACTTCAGCGCTGGAGGAGACTTCTTCTTAAACTCTGCATATTTAATTTATAACAGTTGGCTATTTCTGTTACTAATTAATTAAAATACATGCAGCCCGATGCATGGATTTGCTGACCTTTTCAAATATATTTTCAACCTAAATTTTCTAATATTTGAAATAGATTCCACTACAGATCATATCTGCAAACTGCAATCTTGGGGAAAAATTGAGAGCCATTGGGGAAAGTTTCAAAGGATGACAGTGTCAAAATATATTAACTTTTGGGGGAAGGAGCACATATGATGAAGGAAGGCAAGACAGCGGTGGAACTGAGAGCCTCTTGTGGGGGTTTCATGCAAAATGGTGCAAAGGTCAGATTTGCCAGCTGTGGCCAGTGGATAAAGTGAACATTTGCCCTGCACATCTCCAACCATTTTGACAGCAAACTCTTACTTTTAGAACATTTTTCCCGGGAGAAACGTTGAAAGCCTCATCATTTTGAACTTTGAAAATCAGACTGGCATACAAAAGGAGTGGACATATATAATGCAACACAGAGCAATCAAATGCATTCAGAGCTATGGAGCTGATATACAGTTTTTCCCCCATCTGAATGCCAGCGATGTACTGTATATTCTGCTTTTTGTGGTCAATGTTATCAACTTGGTGCACAGGTGAACATTCAGGCAGAATTATCTCATAAGACGGAAGAACTTATTTTCAGCATCCATGTGCCTTTTATACATATGTATTTAGCAGCTTATCCCGCACAAATTCCCGTGCAGCAACACAACGGCATCAGCATGGAACACACTGAATCTTGTGTGGGGAATTCTTCATGCTGGAGATCTTTATGGTCCCTCTGATCTGCAACTTCAGTTCAGGGGGGTTGTGAAAAGTTGCATGCTGTCATCTTGGCATCTGGCACAGGTGCCACATCTTGGAATTTGGTTCTCAGGCTGCTTTCCTTGGAGTAAACCTGAACACAATGGGACTTACTTTCAAGTAGATCTGGAGGAGCTCTGGCACCACAGTGATGTCATTTCCTGTTGTAATTTCCAGCCATGGCATCACAACTGGGGGGTCCCAGACAGGTTGTCATTCTCCGACGGGGGTCCTTAACTGCTTGAGAACCAGTAAGTAGCTTGCCTGTAGGGATACAGGATTCCTCCTCCCAGTTATCAAAGTAGCAGTTAGTTACAGCAGCACTCCCTCAGCTTTCCACCACTCAGCCATCTTCATTCAAATAGTCAGGAACTGATGTCAGTCTGTCAGCCAGTCTGTGAGCCTGTCCAGTCCAGTCCAGTCCAGCCCAGTCAGTCAGTCAATCCCCATGGTAGTCCTGGAGCCGCTAACAATTCAGGATCAGGCTGCCCAGTGACTATGGATCTTAAGCTGAAGTTGATTCAGAAAAAGATTCTCTTCAGAGTTTATTGGATGCCAGTATGTTACTGGCAGCTTTTTTTACTCCTCCAAGTAGGGGTGGGGAAGGGGCCCATGCCAGTCCAGGCAAGTGTTGGCATCACTTTAATTTTTTTAAGGCTTTGAGCAGTGGCTTTGATTTATGGAGTACCCTAAAACTTTGTTTTCCCTCCTGATTTACCAAATAATCACCTCGGTCTTACAGGTGCAGGATTATTATCAGATGTTTCCAGTATTTAGCATTTAAATCATGCTTTACAGTATTTTACACTGTAGTGTTACAGTGTTTTAAATTATCTCAGCTGATAATTTAAAATACTGAATATCACCAACCTGAAGGATAGCGGGATAAAACGTATAATTGTTCTGCAGATGAGAAGTGTGAAGTGTTCACAACCTGTCTACCACTGACTAAATTACTGATTAGGATAGGATTTTCTAACTCATGCTTAAAAATACCAGCTTGACATCATGAATGAGTAGACAAATCCAGGTACCCCTTGTCCTATATTAACTTGAGAATTGAACCAACTTTAATTTCTCTTGTTATTCCAAAAACATCATAAAAGAAATGAATATTGCATATATTTATGCATAAATATCATAAAAGAAATGAATATCATATATATTTAGATATATGTGAACGCATGCACGCACACGCGCACACACACACACACATGATCGATAGATGGATAAAATACATTTTTAAAAAGCTTAATTCATTTCTTCATAATTTCTTTACAAAGCTCAATTTCTTAAAACTTCTTAACAGATGAACAGTATTATTATAGTTACATAATCAACAGATTAGTTTAAATTACAAACATTTCATGATTATGAAACAGGGCATTTTGCACCGAGAGGAATAAGAAATGATTCAAATTGCTTTCAAAAATTTGAGAATATTCAGGATTAATATGTAATTTGCAAGGAGGATTAGCTATCAAAACATGAGGAAGTCCCAACTTAACTTTTAATAAGCGTAAAGATAAAGAGTGTATTATTTCATTTTGTAACCTATTTAATTTCATGTGAACAATATAAATAACAAATGGCTTAAGACTAAAAAATAAGGCAAACAAGATCCTTTATCAAAAATTGCTTCTTTTTACAGCCACAAAAATATTAACACATGCTGTAAGGTTTTAATAGCAATAAAGCTGCATTTAACAGGGTCTAAGGTGAATAAGGATTTCCCAATTCTGTTACGAGGAATGTTAAAAATATATATTGTGAGTATTTATGCTATCATGCTGCACATGGGGTTGATGCACAATCAAGGGTACTGCACAATGGAAGGATGGTGTATGGGGGTATTTTACTCCCGCAACATGGGTACATTTTGCTAGCTTCTGAATAAAAAGGTTTAGGGTTGCAAAAAATTCAAGTAAGTGAGATTCTACTGCAGCAGCTTGTTCAGAGTTATGACATGTCCCTCTTTTCCCACTGTGTGGGAAGATTGGAGTTAGTTGGAGGACTGGAGAGACATGGGATCAAACGCTCCACCTGCTCAACCATGAAGCTCACAGTATAAAATAATTTTTATATGTTTTTAAATGTGTTACATTGTTTTTATATACATTGTTATTTTGTTTGTTAGCTGCCTTGAGTTCGTCTTGCCAAGAAAGGCAGGATACAAATCCAGTAAATAATAAATAGTATGACCAGCCACTTTCCCTTGGCCTGAACTACATTACAAGGTAGTTGTGGTGGAATAAAAAGGAGCAGGCAGGGAGTCATCATTGTTTCAACTCCTGGCAGAATATGTTTAGGCAGGGAGTATAAATGTAATAACAGAAGTCTGCAAAGTGTGAAACTTGGCAGAATCCTATCCAATTTAGGCTAGCGCAACTCACCCATCTCCTGTTCCTGCAGTGGCATGAGGAGACCGGTGCATGGTGAATAGGAATTGTGGAACTTTGGAAATAATACACTATTTGTTTGCTGGATGAAATAGGAGGAGATGTGAAGCTGGGTTGTCAAATATGTGGCCCTTTGACACCATTTTATCCGTATAACTTGAGCTCTTATCTTGAAAATATGAAAAGATTTGCCTATTTTCTCTTCCATTATTTGCAGCTAATGAGTTTCTATGTGAGAAAAACTTATTTCTAGCCTTCATCTGCGTAGTGACATCACTTCCAGCTTAATGATGTCACTTCTAGCCCTCAGATGGCATCACGAATGATAACTTTAGCCTTCCCTATGAAATGAGTTTGACACCCCTGATTATACTGTTGGCTCAAGACTCATCTTTGGGGATGCCCATTATGATTAGGATGCTTACTGCTAAGATTCCCTTGTTCCACTGTATGTGATTTTCTCTTTAATGTTGAGAATAATGTATACTGTCCTTCAGCCTTGAATGCAACTTTTTTAAAACAAATTGTTTATGAGAGTTTCAGGGCACAGTATGGTTCAAAGGCAGGGAGCTCAGCCATTTTGGCATCTGCCTCGCTAAGTTCAGCAATTCCATTAATGATTTGGGGCACAGACTTATTAGTAAAAATGATAGCAGCCTTTTGCTATAATAGTCAGTTAAACCCATAAAAAATCTGCGTTCCCACAACAAAGAATCTCTTGAAGGCAGGCAGCCACTACTATCATCCTGAAGGAAAATAATAAGGCTTCCAAACAGCACAGTGGAAGGATTATCCCAACAACCCTTGTCTTAAATCAAATTTGTATAAATGCAAATGCAAACAGCAATCATAACATAATGTTCACAGCACATTAGCCGTTCTGAAACACTCTTTCCAAATGAAGCAAACATCTAGAAGTATGCTGTAATAGATAAATGTGTGACATTTGCAAGAATATTTCTGTATTTAGGACTAATTGATGCACAAAGACTCGGCTTTTCTGTTTCTGTCTGCATCTTCAGTTTCTGTCTGCATCTTCATAAAGCAAATGAAGCCCTGAAAATCTAACAGTTTTATTTTGGAAATTATTGAACCTTCTGGGCACAGTGCACTACAAATAACAAAAGACCATCATAAGATCCCTGCTAGATCAGGCGCAATCCAGAGTAACTATGAGGAGTCCTTGCTCCGACGTAAGAACAATTTACTCTGGATTGCAATATGAGTTTCTCATCAGTTTTCACTAGGTGGTGCCATAACTAGTGTTATGAATGTCTCTTATGTGAATGTCTCTTATGTGCTCCCATAGTTACTCTGGATTGTCTCAGAGTCCTATTGGCAGCGAGGTGATATTATCCATTAGACTGACATTAGAATAACAATCCATTAGATTGCTGTGCATCTAGGCTTTAGCCTAAATGCATGGCGGAGACTAAGGGAACCTTCATTTTACCAGCCCCAACACTGAAGCAGAGGCCAGGAACCTCCTTGGGCTCCTCTTTGCACCCTCCCTATGCAAAGGAAGTATCAGAACTCCAATGAGTCAATGAATCAGCAAAAACCACATATTTTTACAACTGGAGTTTGAGTCACTTGACTCAAGTTCCAATCTCTGCTAAAAGCTATCACAGAACAATCAAAACATGCAATAAATGAAAACGGTCAGCAACTCTGTCCAATAAGCAATATAGGGAAACAGCTCAAAGGTTGGGCTTCTGCAAACATGAAGTAAACACTATATAAGAACTGAAGTCCAGCCACCAAAACCATCACTCAAATACTTGTGGAAATAAAAATGATTTTAACCCCCTCTTGTAAAGCTGCTCCGGAAGGGCATTCCATAATTGTGGCAACTCTACAGAGAAGGCTTGCTGCCGTCCACCTAACTTGAATTAGAGATGACATGAGAAGACCACCCTCAAATGGATGGGAGAAGATGTTCCAGGTAACCTGGTATCAAATCATAAAAGGTTTTATTGAATTTGTCTCAAAAATGAATGGGCAGCCAGTGTATCTGTCAGAAAAGTGGTCCAGGAGAACTGAACTGCTGTGCTGAACTCTGAAATCACAAGATCTGTCACACCCTAGTTTACCAGTACAGGGCTCTCCAAATCCTAGTCTTCAGACTGGATTCAGATTTTGAAGAAAGCTCTCCCCACTTCTTGAGATCTATGGAAAGAATGACGCTTACCATTCTGCTTCCCTATGCTCAGATACGCTTGAAAGAAGCATGGTGCAGTGGCAGAATGGGAAATAATACTTGGGACAGGACACAGTAGTTTCCAATGTGGAGACCTCTGTGCAAATTCTAGATCATATTTACTGGCAGTTCCAAGAGTCAATTTCACTAATCCAGTGGCAATGTCTCTAAAACAGAGACCACCAGGATTAAGTCTGATCAGCACAAGTACAGCCACAGCTGGCACAGAAGCTGAAGCTGGTAAATATACCCCTGATTCTCCAGGAGCTGTGAATCTAGGAGCACTCCCAACCTTTGTACTTGCTTCTGCAGGAGAAGTCCAATCCCATTCAGATAACTCAGTACTACCTGCATTGTGGATTTTTGGACTAGGTTGTCCATCTTGTCTGGATTTAATTTCATCTTATTGGCCCTTATCCAGTTCCCAACTGCTTCCAGACAGCACTCCAGGACTTCAACAGCTTTCCTGAAATTAGATGATAAAGAGAGATAGACATGGGTGTCATCAGCATTCTGGTAACACCTTACTCTTGGATGATCTTCTCCAGTGGTTTCATGTAGAGAAACCCCACACATGTAAAGGTACATATGTAAAGGACATGTTAAGGCCAAGATGCTGCACAAGGATTTCCCAGGGAACCACAGGAGAGTATCCAAGTATGCGATAGGAAAGTATCCATGTTTCTACAACAAACTGAAACTTTTCATGGTGTACTTCATTCAGAATCAGGTATGCAGTCACGTCGAACAAGTAATAACACAGGATTTTTTGACAGGCCTCACAAATCTCACTATGGCAATTTATAAGACACCTATTTAAATGAACACCATTTTTCATGTTGATGCTACACAACTCTGCACCAAGAGTTAATGGCTAAGAGTTAATGGACTGCAAAGCTTCCTTATACTTTTACTACCTCTGCTACTTTTAACAAAACCAGTCAAAAATGGCCAGCATTTCAATGTAGCAAATATGCATATCTAAAAATATATCTTAGATCTCATTGCTTAAAAGGTCATCCTTTCAGTTCAGGAATCAGCCTTCCTCTTCCCTTGAAATGAAGGCTCGCCATATTATGAATATGCAGATATACATGCCTAACATGACATGCATATGTGGAGTGTTGGCTATCTCCATTTATGTCCTTCTGTTTGGATGGCACCCTGCCCAGGAACAAGTTGGTTGAGCTGCTTTACTGAAGCATAACTGCCAAGACTTTGATGGGTAGCCAACATCCATCTCAGTGGCCTATTCCACACCACATGATACCCACTGACACTCACTGGACATGCAAGGAATATTTTAAAGACAATATAAAAGGAAAAAAAAAATATTGTTATAAGCACATCTTGAAGCTTACTTCATTTCATAGTCCACACTGTAAAATCCTTTCTTTTATCAATAAAAATGACCTATTTTCCACATCACATCTATTTTTTATTTTTTTTCATGGTTATCGCCTAAGAATATAATGTACATATTGCACATCTGAACTGCCCTATCACACATGGAATAATGAAGAAGTAGAGAATTCACTGGATCATCATAGAGTAAATAGTATACAAGGTGGCACCTCATCATCAGGTGGAGGATATGTTCTCAGATCTCCTTGTATACTGAAAATTGTGGATATTGAAAATTGCTGATATTGAAAATTGAGGGCAAGCAAATGCATGACTTTTCATGCCTTCTGAAGGGGAATGGATTTGTGTTCCTTTCCCCCTGAAGGAGTTTCTGAAGCTCACAATGTTCTAGTGTACATTGACCAGCTGTCTCTGAATGGTCCATGGCAGTGATTTTCAACCAGTGCGCCATGGCACACTGGTATGCCACGGATGGTCCTCAGGTGTGCTTTGGGTATTTGGAGACTGACATTCATTAAATTGGGGGATTTGAACAGTTTGGTATGCTTTGTCAATGGTCAAAACAAGTGATGGTGTGCCTTGACAATTTCAGTGCCTTGTTAAGTGTGCTGTGAGATGAAAAAGGTTGAAAATCACTGGTCCATGACCACTTAAAAACACTACAAAAACAAGTTTAGAAAAGTCCTCATCTGTAGGTTAATCCCAGGGTGACGATATGTCCCGCTTTCCTAGGACATGTCCTCTTTTTCAGTCTTGTGTCCTGGAAAAAAAATCTTCATTGTCCTCCTTTACCTTGTGAGCAAAAAGCATGTGGCTAGTTTTAAATTTAATAATAATATAGTGTTTTAATTAACTTTGGCTGCAATCCTGAAGACACTTTCCTGGGAAGTAAGACTCATTAAACACGATGGGGCTTACCTTTGAATAGACATGGTTAGGGTTGTGCTCTTCATGAAAGTAATGTATTTATGTTTTTAGATTTTATAGAGCATATAAAGAGTTTTTACAGAGTAAATACATAGAGTTTATACAGAGTTTTTAGCTTTTATTTTTTCTTGTCCTACATTTTTCTTGGGTGTCCCCCTTTTTCGGGGGGGGGGGGCCTTTGTCCCCGTTTGCGATTATGACATCCAATCAACGTGGTTAATTCTTATAACGTCAAGAGCAGCCCTTGGAAGGCGGCTCTTAGGTTGCAGATCATTTTCTAGAAACCGCTGTCATGTCACATTTTAATTGCTGTTACTATTTTAAACAAAGCTGTTCCAGAAATTTGCCAACATCAAGAAAAAAGAGATTCAGTGTATTTGCTTCAGATTTGGTTTTAAATCTTGTGAGAAGAATTCTGGGCGCAAATACCCAATCACCTCCCCCCCCCCCCCCCAAAAAAAAAAAATCACCTCCCCCCCACCCCCTGCATGCTTGGAGATTATCTTTCTGTTTCACAGGAGTATTTATATAGCTTTGGGCAGTTCTCTGGAGTGAATTTCACTGGACTGAGACTTAAATTATACACATACTTGGAAAACAGTGACTGGTGTGGTAAAGTTCTGCTCAAACTTCTGTTTAAAAAGTTTTCCTTCCTAGGATGTTTGGGTCGAAGCAAAGATTTCTGCCAGTTTATGGTTTTGTTTGTGCAGAATTTTGGAAGATGAAACTTTTTCACTTTCTCAACTTTGCAGAAGTTTTCTCAGTCTCCTTCAGAAGTTGATTATTTGTTTAAATGATTTATATACCACCTTTCCCTCCAAATAAATGGAGTGCTCAAGGTGACCAGCCTAATATCCAATGTACAACATGGGAGCTGTGTAGCAAAGAAAATTAAATACTTCATTTTAGTGCTAGCTAGAGGGAAGAGATAGGCCAGTAATAAAATACAGCTCATCAATGGGATTTTATGGTCTCAGTGGTTGTATTCTCAGTTCTGTTTCTGTAAATACCAGGTTTGAGCACAAGGGAAGCAATTTTTGACACTCTTCTTTGCAGCCCCATCTCCCATGTCCCTGGGAAATTGACTCTTGAGAATTGGAGGATTTTCTCCATTGATAGTTTTGAAGCTCTTTAAAGTCTTCTTCCTTGGAAAGGGTAGAAAAATAGGAGAAGTGGCATATCCAAGGGAGCTAATAAGGACAAATACCCTAGGCTTTGGGGGGGGGCACTGCAGCATGCTCCCCCTGCCGCCAAATAGTACTGGTACTGTGCTCTGGTATGGCACTGATAGTGGCTAAAGTGTAAGTCTTATTGTATTTAATGAGACTTATACCTAGGAAAGCCCAGTACCAGATTCAAAGACAGCAGATCCCACTGTCTCAATATCCCCCAGAGCTGAGTTTGCGACCCCAACTTTGTGTGCCACCACATTAGAGCCTGGGCAGCACAGAAGTTAATGACATCACCACAATAACTTCCAGGTCAGGGGCAGTAGGAGATGGCGGTGGCATTTTGCATCCAGACCACCACTGGGGAGGAGACCCAGCACTATCCTATGTGTGTCTACTCCGAAGTAAGTCCCATTGTGCTCAGTGGGGCTTATTCCCAAGAAAGAGTGCATAGGATTACAGCAAATCAGCATGATGGACACAATATCAAAGAGTTACATGTGAATTGTCTTTTTACCAATTCCCAGAATTTAGCCCTTTATAACATTTCAGACACACACATCCAATTTTAGACCCAATTTAAAGCAAATGGGCTCAATTATTTCCTTATATCATATTTGGGCTAAATGTTGACATAAAGGCAAAACACAATAGATATGCATTCAACAGATATGTTCCAGATCTTGGTCCTGCCTTCCACTCCTCAGACACCCACCCACCCCTCAGAATGTTCACTTCCTGCCATTTCCCAAAACATCACCCTCTTGCCTCGTCTTCCCTCCCTACATCCCCCAGATCCTATACTGGCTGAGTTTAGCCAGTGCAAATTTACCCCTTCGTGGATCCTACACAGGAAAGGAAAGGCCAGGTCACAACCATATGCCAGGGGATCATCCCTCACAGTGCTTTATGGCACTCTTCAGCTGGCACAAGGCACTTGCATCAACTAAATAGGTGCTTTGGACTGCACCCTTAAAAGTAGATAAGGTAAAAAAATTAAATGTTTCCTTTTCAGGTTGCAATTCTATTTTCTCTGCACAGATTCATAAAGCATGTAATAGGATGTCATATCAATTAATCATTTGTGATGAACTATCACAGCACTTTAGTCCAGGCTTTCCATTCTGACATTAAGGTCTTGAGGATATAAATTGATTTTTGATAGTCTGATAAACCCTCCAATCCAGAGTAACTACAGGAAGATGTAAGAGGCACTTACCCCCAAATCCAGAGTAACTATGGGAGCACGTAAGAGACTTTACGTGCACCTGAAGTTACTGCACCATCTAGTGAAAACCTATGGAAAATTCATATTGGAATCTTAGAATCATAAAATCCAGAGTAAGTTGTTCTTACACAGGAGCAAGGCCTCCCCATAGTTACTCTGGATTTTGCCCTTACTCTGGATTGCTCTATGTATTTCCCATAGGTTTCCCATAGGTGGCACCGTAACTACGTAGTTACTCTGGCTTGTAGCCAAAGAGGGGTTGGACTACATTGCCATTTGTTTCCTTTTGCAGTGCCATGATTGTACATTAGGTAGGCAACAAATAGCATACATAGGCTGCAATGATAACCACCAGTTAGGCTGGCAAAAGTCTTGGCCCAAGTCCCGTGCTGGCTGGGAGTATCGTAAAAGTACCAAAAGGCACTTCTGTACTGCAACTGGGAGGAGATGGGGTTAGGCACAGACATGTGCAGGCTTTTCGACACCATCACGGGAACAAGGAGATGGGTAAGTTGTGCCAACCTAAATTGGTTAGGTTTGTGCCCATATACCGGTACTCAGAGCATAATCCAAACTCAGAGCTGATCCAGCACAGTAGACACAGCACCAGCAGAAGGTGTTACAAACATGTCATAAGGCATGTCATGATATTGCACAAGTAAGCACCACCAATGGTACCAGTGCTGCATGTGGGCCCCCTGGATGCAAACATGAAAGGTGCTGAGCGATGCAAGGGCACCAGGAGGGTGGCATAAAAGGGCTTTCAGGGCAGGGGGAGTGTGGAACATGGAGTGGATTCAGCATGGGGTTAGGTGGGATCAGTGCATACCTCCTTTGTGATATCTTAACCCCAGATCCTGCATGGATCTGCTTGAACTTCCACCAGCTAAACAGCTGGCAAAGATCTGAGTAGACCCCAAAGGACAGATATGTTAATTGCAATAAAGGGAATGTATCCCCTTCACCAGCCTGCTATGCCCAAGTTGTGTACTATACACATGTATTTTAACATGACTTTTTACCGAATTAATCTATGCAAGGAGATAACCATGATCATCTATATCAGTGGTACTCAAGCATTTCAGCCTGAGAAACCCCTTCTGAGAATGACAATCTGTCTGGGACCCCCCCCCCCCCCAGAAGTGATGTCATGGCTGGAAGTGACATTAAATAGGAAGTGACAACACTATGATGCCAGAGCTCCTCCTTGTCTATTTGGAAGTAAGTGCAATTGTGTTCAGGGAAATCCACTCCCAGGAAAGCAGTCAAAATTCCACTAGGGCATATATTTTGCAGCTCTTCTGAGTAAGTGGGACCTACATAAGATTGGTGTTTCTGGAGAAGAGGAAAATCAATACTTTTTCAGGGGTATGGATTCTAAGTGTCCTCTACCTGAGCCAATCATGACTAAAAGCAAAGGCTTTTGCAGCGGTAAGTGGCTTTGAAGGAAATGGGGACAGGCTTTACAAAAGTGTTTCTGAACCTGAAAAAAACTTAATGTCCCCGCCCCAAGAATGCCAGTGCTATAATCAATACAAATCACAGGCATTCCAAAAATAGTTATTAGGATTAACTACTGTATGACTGGTCATGGCGTTAACCAGATAATCTATATACACAAAATTGAAAAGTCACTCACTGACTCACACACTGACTCACTCATCTATGCCCATGATGAGCATGGGGGTGATGCGCATGGGGGTTGATGCGCAGGGGGATGATGCGCCTGGGGTGGATGAACATGGGAGATGTTGCGCATGGGGGTGGATGCGCAGTGGTGGGATGGCATATTGGGAAATTTTACTTGTGCAACGCAGGATCATTTTCGCTAATCTATATAACTGAAAAGTCACTCACTGACTCACTCATCTATGCCCAGCCAAAACTGCTGGACCTAGAAGCATGAAATTTGGGGAGGGTATTCCTTCTATGCTGGAGGCACTCACCAAGAACCAGTTTTTGGACATTCCAATTGGAAATTCCAACTGGAAGGGGCAATTTCCCCTTGTGTGAAAAGGGGCAAAGCATGTTTTCTTCCCTGTACTTTCCATTGAAGAATCCCTGACGCTCTGCCCCAACTTCTGGACCTAGAAGCATAAAATTTGGGGAGTGTATTCCTTCTGTGATGGGAAGGAACCATGAACCGATTTCTAGAAACCCCTTAGGGTCAAAAGGGGTGCAACATATTTTCGGTCTATACTTAACATTGAAGAATAACTGATAACATCCAGCTGATGCAATGGAAGGGAGGGTGCACAGAGATGATGATGTGCATGGAGGGTGGTGCACATGGGGGGATGGTGCACATGGGGGGATGATGCGCATGGGGGGATGGTGTGCAAAGAGGGTATTGCACATGGGGGAATGATTCACAGTGCAGGAGTGTTGATGCACATGGTATGTTGATGTGCATGGGAGGATGATGCGTATGGTCAGTTGATGTGCATGGGCGGTTGAATGTGCAGTGGGGGATGGCTTCTGGGGGGAATTTTACTCCCACAATGTGGGTATGTTTTTGCTAGTTATTAATAAAGAGCGTGCAAATAATGCTTGCACAACAAAATTAAGAGTTGAGTTTAATCAGCTGAAACAAGAAGTTGTTCCAGAACAGAACATCAACTATGATGAAGTTTTCTGTTCTCAAATAGAAAAAACTGAATATAAAATGGGAGAAAATAAAGGGCAGATCTATTAAAATACAGTATTTTTTAACGTAAAAATATGGTGGGCTTCGTGGATCTTATAAAGTGTGCCCTCTTTATGAAATGCACAAATATTTACTTTTTATTGAGCCACAAAACAACATAGGAATCTTGACAAACACTAATCTGTTACTTCACTCATTACCTTTTCCAGGAACTTTATACATCTAAAATGTGTTACACGTATTCTTAAGGATATATTAACATTAATATAATAAGCATGTGATTGCAAATTTCTATTTCACACAGTTATTTTTATTTGTAAGAAAACATGATTGGCTATATTCTGATGAAAAAACTAGATGTCTCCATTTGTAATGTACATTAACTATTTCAAAATGAATGTAATCCTGACAACCTCACAGTAGCCTGATAAAACTTCACTTAATATACACTGAATGTGACCAAACTAAGGTTTCGTCAAAGGGTGCAGTCTTAACAAATTTAGGCCAGGGTGAACATATGTCATGTTTTCCACGACATATCCTGGATTTTAGCCTTAAGTCCTGTAAAAAAACTTTAGTGCTCTTCTTTTCCTGGTACTTTCGTACCTTCTGGTGCCCAGTGGTGCCTAATGTCCACTGGGGCCCATTGCCAGGTATCCAGTGCCCAGTGCCCACCAGTGCCTGCCAGTCAGGGTGACTAGATGTCAAACCCAAAATTCCTGAACCTCAAGGCCAAAATTCCTACCCCCCCCCAAAAAAATTCCTACCTGCTTAAAAAAATTGCCAAAATTTTTTTTTATATATCTTTTTTTTTTGTTTCGGCCATAACTTTTGTTAGGAAGGAGATATCTCAAAACCAATTTTTGTATTGGATTCTGCTCTTCAATACAAATTCAATGACATATGACATTATGTCCTATGTACTGTGGTGTACTGTGCACCATCGCAAAGTTCAAAAAATGAAGCCACAATGGAGGACAATTAAACCAAAATGTAGGACACCCCGGCAGGAGGCTAAACACCCAGACAAATCCAGGTGTTTCTGGTCATATGGTCACCCTGCTGCCAGTGCCCAGCTGTGCCTGGATCCCACAAATATTCTTGAGATTTTTCTCCTACAACTGCGGGATCATTTTGCTGGTTAATTATATATAATAGTCGTACATTTAATAACAAGTAAAACAGTGTTTAAGTTAACCACTTGAAAGCAATATCTATGAGTGTTTTTTGCTTTCATGTCCTACATTTGCATGTCCTACATTTTTGTTGGGTGTCCTACATTTAGGAGGTGGGTTTGTCTTCTTTCTTTGGTAATGGCATATGGTCACCCTGATTTAGCGGTAGGCCCGCACAACCCACCCATCTTTCCATTCCCACAGTGGTGCATGTCTGTGCCCCACCCCGCCCCACCCCACCCCACCCCAGGAGTGACACAGAAGTTTCCTGCATCACTTTTGCAACACCCCAAGGCCATCACAGGATTTGTGCAGAAACACGTGCTGGCCCAACCATGTAAATTATTTAACTGCGCAGTAAAACCATTTCCCCAACATTACAAAGTCTCAAGGACACCTCCCAACTGTAAACACTCAAAATTTAAGGTGGCAAGATCCAAAATTTATTGCTCCTTTGATTTTATTAGTTTTATTTAAATATTTATAGTTTTATCATGTATTTCATTATTACATGGATTTATCAAATGTAGATAATCTGGAAAACATTTATGTTAAAAAGGGGTATGGAAATGGGTCATATGAATAAACAAAATATATAATCTTGCTTTTCTCCATTTTAATTTATCTCACACAGCAGTGCCTTGGTTTACTAGCATAATTCGTTCGGGAAGGATACTTGTTATCCAAAATGCCTGTATATCAAAGCAAATTTTCCTGCAGAACTAATGAAAACTCAGACAATTTGTTCCACAATCCAAAAATATTCATTTAAAAATGATTACAATACTGTAATATAATACAAAATAATAAAGAAAATACAAAATATAAAGAAAAATAACACAAAACAACCTGAACTTTATCTCTCATGTCTCTCTGCCCCTCTTACACAGGAATAAGCCCTATTGAATATAACAGGGCTTACTTTAGATTAGACATGCAAGGGTTGGTTTCTCAGGCTGCTTTTCATTGCCCCCCCTTACAGAAACATGATCCCCATTGATTGCAATAGGCTGACTTCAGAGTAGACATGCATAGGCTGGTCTCTTAGGAGAGGCTGAGAAGGTGCTGGCCTTATTTACCGTTTGTATCCTGGCCAGGACTAATTTTTTTGCTTGTATTGCAAGACCTCATTTTTATTGCAAGATTAAGGCTGCAATCTTAAAGACACTGTCCTGGCAGTAAGACCCATTGAACACAATGGGGCTTACTTCTGAGTAGACATGGTTAAGATGGTGCTCAAAATTTATTAGAAATGTTTGCTTGTCTTGCAAAACACTCTCAATTCAAGTTACTTTCAATGCAAGGTGTTACTGTAGTTATCAAAGAACTAGCATGTGACAAAATGTACCTTTTCTCTCCGTCTTCTTTCTAAATAGCATATCTACACAGATATGTACACAGATGCAAATAGAACAGGCAGTTTTTATATTGGGGAGGTTCTGTGCCTTGAATAGCTACGTAATAGGATGAAACTTAGCAGGTACAGCACTCACTGTCACTGAATATCTACAGCAGTGTTTCTCCAACTGTGGGGTCGGGAAGCACTAGGTGGGTTGCGAACAAATTTCAGGTGGCTCCCCATTCATTTCAAAATTTTATTTTTAATATAATATGCTTGATGTTACCATCAAAAGGGGCTGTGTGTGGGGAAATGTTACACATCTGTACATTTAACAGGCTATAGTAAATCGCTTTTAACAATGATAGTAAAACGAGCTTACTCCTGGGTTAAGTGTGGGTGGGATTGCAGTCTAGGGTTGCAATCCTAAAGACACTTTCTTGGGCAAAAGAGCCATAGAACACAATGGGCCTTACTTTTGAGTAGACGTGGTTAGGATTATACTATAGGAGTGTTAAAAATTTCCCTGCTTGATGATGTCACTTCTGGTCATGAGATCACTTCTGGTGAGTCTTGACAGTCTCTCTCTAAAAAGTTGGTCCGAGTGCTAAAACTTTGAGGAACGAGTGCTAAAACTACAGATATCACAATACTCACATAGAGAGTGATGATCTCCCTACTGATCATTTTTAATCTAAATAGGTGACATGTGAGCATATGCTCTTGATATGTTCTTCAGTGGTGTTGGGGAGTATGAGGTGGCAGGTTGCACTGTCATCACTACTGGACAAAATTTTTTAGATCTTGAAATTTTTGAATAATACCATTATGTTGTTGTTTATCACCATCTATTGGTATGTAATTTCATGCATAATGTGATGAAACAAACTTGATTCCAATATACTGTATCTATTCTATCACAAGTTACAGCCCTTGTTAAAATCTACAAGCTCATGTATGCACACTCCAGGTCGATCTGAGCAAAAACACATTATAATCATATCAAATTCATATCACCATGTCCTCTGCCCAGGACATTGTCTTGTCCATTGCATGGGTGGAGCCACATCATGGGTGTGACACACCGGCCTCCACGCCGGGTGACACAAACCCGAGTGACACTGCTGATGCTCTTCCAGATAGTTTCTGTTCAACATTCTGGTCTGGTGTTATGACAGATAGATTAGATTAGTTAGTTACATAGATCAACCTTTAGTAAATGAGTGCCGATTCCAGGACCAGACAGATACATAAAATGATGTCAGACCTAACAAAATTGAGACTTATATCACTTTCCATTGGTAGGTGGTTGTTGAGAAATAAGTATTCCAAGGGGGTAAATATACACATGCTCCCTATATACACAGGTTAACCAGATACAATACAGAACAGAGTTCCTGTGCCTTAAAACAGTAATGTGGAAAAAAAAAAGAATTAAAGCAGACGTGGGTTAACATGCCATAGTAATGTAGGAATAAGAAAAATTGCACTTAGCAAAATTCTCTCTTCTACCTCATCTGTCTTCTGAATCATGCATATAATGCACAAATAATAGTTTATACTAATTACTGTACTTATACTGTACATGCAAATGAATTGTATGTTTCATTCATTTCTTCATACATTCTTTTTAATAGAAAATGATAGATTCACTTACATCTTGTTAATTATAAGCCACACAAGAGAGAACAATAAAAATCCATCTTTAAATGTAACCTATTTATAAATATTTTCTGCACATTTAATGTAAATAATACTATATACAATATACGTGGATCTGCTCTTCCACAATAATTCTTGTCTCATCTATATTCTTTTCCACCTTTGCTTCAGTTCCACTAGAAAAACAACATGCCAGGTTTCACAAGCACAATTGATAGATCCTGTTTGTCTATACTATTGGTAATATGATATGCCAAGAGCGAGGCTGAAACTTTCATAATTTAATGTAGGATCGCTGAGAAGTGAAGAGGTTAAAAGCTTCAAACTGCAAATTTTGGGGAAAAAACATCACAGATTGGAAAACATTATTTTAATACAGCAAAAAAATAAAAATAAAAAGGGGGGGGGGGGGTCAGAGTAGAGAAACCAGCAGCTTGTTTAGCTCTGAGCTTGCAATTTGACTTCCAAACAAGACCAAATAAAAACATAACATTGTTATCAGTCTTGCCTTTTTCACACAAATCTCTGAAACTTCCTAGGTCACTTGGGATTCATCTGGTGCCGGTTATTCTCTGGAGTGTCTTCAAATGCATATAAAATGTCAATGCTACCCCATTAAGTGGCTTCCAAGACATATTTATGAAATGCATTCAATCACATAGTACCTTCAGCAACTTTCAGAGAAGAATTTTTTTGATGCTTATATCTAACTGCCACACATCGGAACAAACCTGTAAGCAGCTTAGATGTCTACAAGCACTTGAGGTTTCTGAACACCAAGAAATGAGCAAGGGATTTAAAAAGGCTCTATCAAAGATACTGAATTCTTTATAAAGTATTTTTGTTCCGACACAAAAGGTTTTCCAGCCATAGAATTTTCTGCATAAATCCACTAGCTGAGTAGGAAACATTGCCGAAAGCTACGAATGGCAAAAACTAATGTTTACTGGGTTAAAATCTACAAGCTCATGTATGCACACTCCAGGTCGATCTGAGCAAAAACACATTATAATCATATCAAATTCATAAAAATGGAACACACCTAAGGGACAACATCTCAGTCTTGGGTAAAATGAGTCAGTCCTATCAGGCTCTCCCACTGAAAAAAGAACCAGCCTCCAAAGACTGAAGTGTAGGGAAAGTCAAAGAGATGATGTCATCACAGGCCTGTATACATAATTGCCTGCGCTCCTCACGACACATGCATGTCTCTTCTCTGCACATCAGTGCACACCTTGGCGAGCTGTGGGAATGAAATGCACCATGCCAGCAGGGCTCCCTGATGCTGCCAAACACAAGGCATTTGCCTGATCTCCTGCACATCAGGAGGGGCACATCTCAAGTTATTCCCCACTTCTACCACCCCTTCTTTCTTTATGGCTTTAGGGTTTGGTTCCTGCTGGCTTTCTATGGGAAAGGACAAACTCTGGCTCAGATCTTTCATTCCACATCAGGAAAAGGAAAACAAGAAAGAATCAAATGCAGCTAGTCTCTCTCTCTCTCTGCAATCCTAGACACTTTCCTAGGAATAAGACCCATTGAACACAACGTGGTTTACTTTTGAGTAGACATGGTTAGGATTGTATTCTCACACACACACACACACACACAAGGACATAGAGCTGTGCACCTCTAAATTGGCAACAGGCAGAATCACAACCCCATCATTCCCCATTCATAAATAAACCCCCTCTTATATCCCAATCCTTTGCACGTCTACTCAGGAGTAAGTCCCATAATAAACCACTTGAAAGTCTGGCTAGTATTGCAGCCTCAGCCTGCCATCACATCCCCACTTTCCTGGGAGTCAGCTCCATTGACTACAATGGGACTTACTTTTGAGTAGACCTGCCTAGGATCGGGCTCCCAGTCCTTTGCATTGACGCAGCTTTCCATCACAATACTTGGCTGGCTTTTTGGACTGACCAACCTTTTCTGTCTTTCTCTGGCTGCCTCTCCTTCTGTCTCTCCCCCCCAATCCAAAATACTCTTTATCAGTGGAAAGAAACATCCATGATGGAGACTTCAGCATCCTTGGCTCAGCAAGCCTTGGAGAGGTTGATGGAGGGGAGGATGAGTGAAGGAATGAAAGAATGAATGGATGGATGGATGTCTACCTCCAGGACAGCTCTGTGGGTTGCTGTCTTCTCCTGCTCCTGCTGATGCTGCCACAGAGGATCAGCTGATATTTACCTGTGAGGTAATGCACACTCTGTAAGGTCACCATGCAATGCACCCAGTGCTGATGCTGCTGATGCTGCTGCCTCTTACCGCTCTGATGATGATGATGAAGAGGAGGAGGATGATGATGGGAAAGGGATGCACCAGGCGCAGGCTGCAGCTCCTGGCACATGCTGCAGGTGTCATCTCTGGACCTGCCCTGCTTTCACAGTGTGCCAGCTTCACTGGGCTTTCTGCACATGCTCAGAGGTCCTCCTTGCAGATGGTGTGAGCATGTGCTAGACCCCTGCGCATGCCTGGCAAGGAATTGAAGCTGATGCCCTCACCTGGAGTTTCAGGGGGTTTCCAGCCAGGATGCCCAAAAAGCATCCCTGGGATGCAGAGGGAGGGAGGGGGGAGGAGGAGCCAGGAGAGGGAGGGGGTGGCTGAGCCAAAGGGATGACGTATTGCAGAAAGAAGAGGTGGGGGAGGCAGCAGAGGCGGTGGAGTAGCTTGGGGGGGGGTGGAGGAGTCAAGAAGGGAGGAAGGCTGGTGCTGGCACTGCTGGGAGGGGGATGCACAAGGAAGGGGCACTGGTGTGGGGGAGCACAAAGGGACATGCCCCAGATCTGGGTGCCTGAGAGTGGGGAGGGAGGGCATGGGGTGGAGGTCCTGGAGGGCTGGTGCAAGGCTGATCTGGCTGGGCTGGGCTGAGAATGGCTGTGAGCTTCGCAAGGGACAGCAGATCAGCCAAGGATGGGTGGGGATCTACAAACTGTGACCCCCCTCAGGAGATGGGGGAAAGACCCTATGATGATGAAGAGGAGGAGGACACTGGGGACACTGTGATGATAAGAGACCCTATGATGGGGAGGAGGACACTGGGGAAGGATGCCAGCACTAGAAGGGATGGTGATCTTGGAGAAGAAGGAATGGTTAGGGCCAGAACAGGTCTCTCATCCTCTGGAGTCTCCATCTCCCAGTTGCATGGCACAGAGAGACTGCCCTCTTTGCAAATGAATCAGGGTGACCATATGTCTTCTTTTTCCAGGACATGTCATCTTTTTAAAGCCTGTGTCCCAGAAAAAAAAAAAATCATTGTTCACATTTTCCATGTGAGCAGGCAGCACGTAACCTTCTTGTAATTAATACATTATGTAATAAATTATATGGTCCTTGGAGACAGAAAAAACAGCACTTCCAGTTTCTCTTGGGTTTTAGAAAGGTTGTAGGTTAATTCTAAGGTGACCACCATGTCCTGTTTTTCAGCCTTTTCTTTTTAAGTCTTGTGTTCTCCTTTACTCTGGGAGCAAAAAAATGTAGCTGTCTTGTAATTGGGTCACAAAGAGTAGGACATGATTTAATGACAAAACAAAATCTTGTAATTCATCCATTATTTTTAATAAATTACATGTAACAAGTTTAAATTTAATAATTAATGTAGAGCACAACATTTGTGTTCAATGGGGTCTTACTCGCAGGAAAGTGTCTTTAAGATTGCAGCCATTGTGTTCAATTAACCACATGAAAACAATGTATATTTTAGTGTTTTGAATTTTTATTTTGTCATGTCCTACATTTTTCTTGGGTGTCCTAGATATGGTAGCGCCTTTTCCTCTTTTTACAGTTATGACATATGGTTCCAATCTTGGCCACAATCCTAGCTAGATTTAACTGGGAGTAAGACCCACTGTCTATAATGGGGGTTACCTTACTGGGTATACATGTGTAGTGTTAGCCTAGGGTTGCCATATGTCCCCCATAACAAGGACAATCCTGATTTTTGTGGATTATGTTCACGTACTGGCAAGTGGGACAGAGGGTCCTGTACCTATTTTGTGGAGGAGAATTATGGCAACCCTAGGTTAGCCAGAACCCTATCCACACTTATCTGGGAGTAAGCCCAATTGACTCTAGTGGAGCACAGTTCTGAGTAGACATGCATAGGATTTAGAGTTGCAATCCTATCCACACTTTCCTGGAAGGAAACCTCATTGACTATATTGAGGTTCTGATTAGGCATGCATAGGATTTAGGGCTGCAATCCTATCTACACTTTCCTGCGAGTAAGACCCACTGACTGCAATGGGACTTGCTTATGAGTAGACAGATATAATCTTGGGCTCTCAAGGCAGGCCACAGGCTGCTTTGTGCAACTTCAGGATGCTATGGGTGAATGCATGGTGATGGATGGTTCCCTTGCATGGTGATGATGTCACATTATTTCTGCTTGCAACATGGTGGGAGTGGGAGTGGGCGCCAAAGGCTTTTTTACTTGCCCTTGGGAGCTGAATCTGTTCCCTCAAGATAGGAAGGTGTCTTCCCTACTCCACCCCTATAATTGGGGGTTTCTCCTGTGCCTTTCCAACCATGGGGCCTCTTCTGTTTGGCAAAGGTTCTGGCATTGTCCTCTCTCCAGCAGCAAGATTCTACTGCTCATGTCCAAACTGGGGGACTGAGCATCTAGATCAGTGATATTCAACCTTTTCCATGGCACATCAATAAGGTACTAAAATTGTCAATGCACAGCATCAGTTTTTTTTACCATTGAGGAGGCACCATGCTGCAGAAAGGGGATCAAACCCCAAATTGTCCTCCTAATAAATTACATTCTACAAATTCCTGTGGCACACCTATGGACCATCCGCGGCACACCTGTGTGCCATGGCACAATGGTTGAAAATTGCTGATCTAGATCTTGATATCAAAGGTGGTGCCCACTCTTGCAAGTTCCAATTAACCCATTCTTTTCCTTGAGGACACATAGGGTGCAATCCTGAGTAACTACGGGGAGTCCTTGCTCCGGTGTAAAAACAATTTGCTCTGGATTGCAATATGAATTTCCCATAGGTTTTCACTGGGTGGTGCAGTAACTACGGGTGCACATAAAGTCTCTTACGTGTTCCCGTAGTTACTCTGGATTGTAGGGTTAATGGCATAGTTAGAGGGGGTGCAACAAGCCCTGCAAGAAAAGATTGAGACAAACTTGATATGTTCAGCCTGGAGTAGAGAAGATTGAGAAAGGATAGGATATCACACCTCAAATACCTAAAAGGTCTTCATCTCAAAGAAATAACAGAGAATAACAGTGGCTGTTATCTCAGAAATGGCTGGGAATGTGTTGTTCTGACATGGATTTGTGTGAGCAGTGAGAAGCAACATTTAAAAACAAACCTACTTCTCAGACTTTAAAATTTTAACTATTTTGTAGCTTCTACCTTCAAATTAAATTGGTTTCAGACCTATGGAGGCTACTCTTTGAGTCTTCATCATACCGCCACAACTGAATGAGGTTTATTTACCAAAGGGGGAAAATAAAAACAAGTTAAAATTGAGTATATGAAGAATTGGTATAGATAATCACAGGGACAGCTTTGCCATGAAGCAACCTGAAAATAGTTGCATGGAGTGGCACCCATGAAGGTGCAGTGAATGGATGAACCCACATCCCATCTGGGAGTCCATCTGCTGGGAGCAAGTCAGGATAGCGGCAGTAGCAGTCCCTTTCTCCATTCAGTTCTGTAACAGTAAAAAGGACTCTAGTTTATTACTAATTGGGGTAGTTAAATGTTTTAATTTTAAAAAATCTATTATTGGTCCCACTATAGTTGTGCTGGCCTAGGTTAGGATTGCACCTGTAGTTTTCCCAGACAAGAACTTCGGCAGCAAGAAAAATGTGGCAGATGTTGCATACCTTGGCATAGAAGTGCTGCCTGTCAAAAAATGGCCAAGGCCACAGATAAGAATGGCAGCCTCACTGGTAGACAATAACCAGCCATCCTAGTTGTCTTACTTTTTTAACTGTTTGAAATTGGGTGTTATAAATGTTTGCCTTCACAATTTGCGCAGTCCTGCTGGCCACGTGACCATGGGTGAGTCTTCAGATAGTGCTGGCTCTTGACTTTGAATCAGGGATGAGCACTGCACACAATAGCTGTGGCTGGTGCATGGCAATCTGCATCAGTCATGGCTGACAGGGCAACCTGCCAGGGACCTTAACCTTACTGCTTTGTCTGTAGAGAATGTACCCCCCAATCCAGAGTAACTACGGGAGTCCTTCCTCAGACGGACGTAAGATTTACTGTGGATTGCAGTATGAATTTTTTAGAGGTTTACACTAGATGGCACCGTAGCTGCGTTGATTCAAATGGACTTTGCTCTGATGGATCTAGTAGAATAGTTACTCTGGATTGGGGGGATTGGCAGTGCCAACTTTTCAACACCAAAGAATCATATCCTCACAGGGTGTCAAGCAGTTCAGTTCACACCATTTTTAATCAAGCCTCCTACACCATCAGCAGGCCTCCTTCAGTCTTGAAAGACTATGGTATCATGCTTGGTGCTGCATACGCTGCATGCAAAGCACGAAGGCCTGGGTTGGATTGTTATGGAGGATAGGCTATTACCCAAGCAGCAAATCCCCCCTCTCCACGCCACTGAATTAGTCCAATGGAAAGGCAGAGCCCATACGATTGGATCCAGCTGGCATCGCAGAGCTGGGCTAAGGACAGGAGCTCACCCTGTCTTGTGGGGCTGACCCAGGTCTCAAACCCTGGCCTGCTGGTTAACAGGCACAGCGCCTTAACTGCTTGCACCACCCACAGCCCATCAGAGGCAGTAGAATCACTAGGGAGTGTCGACTGCACTTGGTGGCTACACAAAAATGTGAAACATCTTGGTATTCTTGATAATTCCATCTTGTCATTATATCATACAATGGATAATCTAATGTAAAATGCAATAAAACAAATCACATTGAAATTTCTGTATTATATTAAAGGTTATGGCCAACCAGAAAAGGAAAATGCAGCTGCCTTATGTAACAAAAAGCAGATTTTCTTAACTCAGTGGTACTGATTGCTCATAGCACCAACAAGATATTATTATGACATAGCAGAGAATTAATAAGGGAAAAACTGGTTTGAGAATCATAACAGTTAATAGATTTATATTTATTAATATTTGTGAACCTTACCAAGAATTCCAGAATATGGAGTATTCTGAAATACAGAACTTTTCTGATAGCCAGCATCTCTTTTAAGGTTTTTGCCTAAAGAAATAAAATCTCAAACTGTGTTTCATGCACAAAATTATTAAAAATATTGTATAAAATTACTTTCAGGCTATATGGTATATGGTATATGAAACATAAATGAATGGGGTATATGAAGCGTAAATGAATTTTATGTTTAGGCATGGGTCCCATCCCCAAGATCTGTCATTATATATACGAAGTATTCCAAACTATGGAATATCCCAATATCCAAAATGCTTCTGGTCCTAAGGACTTTGAATACGGGATTCCCAACCTATAGCCAAAGGAGAGAGTGAGAGTCTATTTTGGGTTCCTTGACTTCCTTCCATGGAGGGAGGGAGATGGTTCTGAAAACCATGTCTTATTTTCAGCCTGTGGTATTTCATGGCAGATAGGAATCCAATAGGGGTTCATTTGTTCAAGAGAATCACTTGTCCATTGTGGATCAGGGGGTCAGTGAATGAACTAGGAATTCAACCTATGGCTTCAAACCTTGAGAGTTTGTACAGCTACAACTTTCAAATAAAATTAAAGCACCCATGAACAATATTGTACTCATTTATGGTGATTATCATAATCACAGGGGCAGAGATGATAAAAAACTGTGCAAACATGTCCTGGGATGACTTCTACACACACACAAAAAATACATATTATACAATGCGGCAGCATTTAGTGTTTGTTCTCTGTGACGTGATTAACTCCACTGCCACATTTGCTGTGATTTATTATCCTGTGTTGTTGAATTTGAGACAGAGCAAGGAATGCCAACATCCCACACCTGCCCAGTGTCCCACAGACTACGTCAATCTACCATTACTCTGATCCTTACTCATCGGCAGCCCAATCCTTTGCCGGACTAGCAAAGGGCCAAAATGGACTTTCATTCTCTTCCTCCAAGTAAGGGAAATAGCCCTGCAATGAGGCTACTCAATTCTCCAGCAACCTTTTGGTGCAGCAACTTTAAAAGCCTTTGTGTAAAGCTATTCACAGGTTCTGGATCCACTGAAATTCAGCTCAACGAGTCCTAATGGAAATATCTAAAATAAACAAACAAATAAACAAGCCCCACTCTGTGTTATATTTCTCAGGCATAGTAGAAAAATGAGGTGCTATAGTCAAACTAAACAAAGAATATGGTAACAGCCTATCCTCCATAACAATCCAACCCAGGCTTTCGTGCTTCGCATGCAGCATATGCAGCGCTGAGCATGATACCATAGTCTTTCAAGACTGACGGAGGCCTGCATAAACATATCTGCATAAACATATCAGAAGTAAGTCCCATTATGTTCAATAGTACTTACTCCCAGGAAAGTGTGGTTTTATATATATAGTAAATCTTTTATGGCAAAGTTAAAAATATGAAAGAAGCTAAGAATTCATTTTTTTAAAACTACTGTCAATTTTGAGTCTTTTAATGCCTTATTTTTGATGCTCTTCTGATTTGTCTCTGATTTCAGATCCATCTTGTCACTGAAATGCATAGGAAGACTTTGATGACAAGACATGTCTAACACCAGTGCTTCATAAGTGCTTCAGATTATATGAAAGATAAATGTAAAACATACAGCTCTGACTATATGAAAGTGAACACTCAAAGGGGTGTATTGAAAGAATTTTTGGATTTTTGACAAACCAGATATCACTTTACTGAAAGATCCTTCTTCTCGTGCCATATCTGTCATTGGATGTTGGGGATCATATTTTTATCAACAGCCACATGAAAAAGTGCTGCTGAGTTTTATCCAAATCAGTCCCTTAAATTTTGAAGCCATGATGTTGTTCTTCTGCCTGGATTTTGTCTGCCTTCAGTCTTTCCTTAGAGGATTAAATGGAGCATACTGTATTTTTCTGAGCATTGCATCACATGTCCAGGATATTCTAACTTTTGTTTTTTAATTGTTTTGATGGAAAGATTCTGCAAATGGTCAGTGTGGCTGAAAGTAATGCACCACGTTACTGTAGTGTACTGTACTGTACACCACAAGACATAACCAAGTTACATCTTGTTATATACATAACCAAGTTACATAACCAAGTTACATCTTGGTTATGGTGTATTCTGTAACACCTTGGTTATGTTGGTTTTCAATGTTTTAATTAAAACATTTAAATTAATTAATTAATTAATTAATTAATTAATTAATTAATTAATTAATTAAGAAAGAAAGAAAGAAAGAAAGAAAGAAAGAAAGAGGAATGGAAAAATAGACAAAATATTCTTGATATTCCACAAGTGCAGAATTCCAGATTTATCTCTGTTTAATATTAATTTCTACAACCTAAATATCTATCTTAAACTATAATCTTAACAATTCCAACAACATAGACACAAAGGAAATAAGAATTAATTAACAATTGTCTATTCATCAAATCCATAATTCATTTGACACTTCATCCCTTTGCGCACAACATCCATGAATGATTTCCAATTGTCCATAAAAGTTTTCATTGACCTCTCCTTAAGAAAAGTGGTAAGTTTGTCCATTTCAGAAAAGTCCAATATTTTGATCCAATATTCATCTACAGTTTATGCTGTTATATGTTCATTATGGTGTAACCCCTTGGTTATGGTATTATGTCTTGATTATGGTATATTCTGTAACACAGAAAGAGCCAATCTACGGTATCTTATCGGAATACTGTTGTTGGTGACATCACTACATTAACAACTTTAAAATGTACAAATTGTACTCATGTTACTTCCTGTGGCTAAAACCAGTACATGTTTTGGGATTGGGTAGGATAAGGTGGAATCACAGTATTCCACACATATCAATATTTTCCTCTCATCTATTTGTCACTGATCCTTTCTAAAAGATCTAGTTGCTTTCAGGGAAACAATAGGTGAATTGCTAGGAACTCATATCAGGAAAACATATTATGGCATCAACTCTGCACAAAAGATTAGATCACAGTGTTTGTTCCAAGAGTGGGGGTAGTATTTTCCTTCTAGGTAGGCATCAGGAGATAACTTGAAGTTACTGAAACATATATTTTCCTCCCTGCAACTGCTTCCATATCATATTAGGACAGCCTGAACAGCAGAAGCACATGTCCAACAATCTACACAATCAAGAGACAGCTGCAGTGTGCGCAAAGCATTATATGATGTATTTATCTTGATCTTGTGAGGAATGGGACAGAAATAGATAGATGTGCCCAGGAGGCTGAGCAGAACTGATGTCTTGTAGCAGAAACAACAAGCAGATGGGTTAAAGTTTGGTGGACAATTACATGGGAACAATGGATATAAATAGCAAGGAAGGGATACAATGCAGCTGCAGCTCAAAACAACAAATTACCCTGTGAAGTATAGGCTTGTGTGATCACCTGAATGAATATGTGCAACTGGTTAATGTAGTGTTTCACTGGTACAGCATAATCTAATGAGGAGCAGCAGTACCTACTGATGTATATATAGATATTGAACATTCATTTCTGCTTGGATGCCCCCTCTGTATTCTTTAATTGAAATGTGTTCATTCAGATCAGAGAAATGTTGATGGTCTTTCCTGAATTTTGAAGAACATTTCGGCATCTGAAGCTACTGCAAAATGCATATTGGACAGGGTGATCATATGACGGGAAAATTCCGGATTGGTCCTCTTTCTTAGCCTCCTGTTTGGGTGTCCTTCAAAAGGGCTTCATTGCCCTCCAAAGTTCTATGGGATCTTTGCAATGGTGTGCAGTACCCCATCATGGCATATGTCACTGGATTTGTACTGAAGAGCAGAACCCAATGCAAAAATGGGTTTTGAAATATCTCCTATCAAAAGTTATGATAAAAAAACTAAAAATAAAAATATGCATTGAGTTGTATGGGAAAGGGAAAGTGCCCAATATCACAGCTTTACTCATGAGGAGGCAAATGTACCATTGTCCACTGGAAAGGCCAGGCTGAGAGGAATCCAAGAGGATTGTCCTCTTTTTGGGCATCTGGTCACCCTTGTATTGGACCATGGTTCCTCCAGTCTGTGGGACTATTTTGTGTTTCAGTCCAATACAGAACCGATTAGCTATTAAATACCTATTTTTTCTTTTTCTTTGTAAACCACTTTGTGAACTTTTTAGTTCAAAAGTGGTATATAAATACAGTATAGAGATATTGATGGTGCTGTACTGCAAATATCCACCCCAGCCTACCCTCAACATTCTCTGGCAGGCCTTGATCCCTGCTGCAATATTCCCTTGGAATGCCTATCCACCAGTGTACTTGCTCCAAAGTGTACCTGTTGGGACTGCCATGCATTTGACCTGATGGCCCCAGCTTGACTGTGATGCAGCTGCTGTGTGAACAGCCCAGGCCTGTTCCATAAATGCAAAGTCCAGGTAGGACTGAGCTGTAGTTATTGCTTGTTCCTCATGGAAATTATGGTGACATGAGTTTTACATTCACACAAAATAACAGACCAGTGTACAAGTCTCTGCAGATGTAGTCAAAATTCCACCTCAGTGTTCCATGATCATCAATTTGGCAAATTTGCAGCAATTATCAAAAACAACATATCTCTTATATTGTTCAGTATGGTCAAGTTATACAAGGTGTCTGAAACCTACAAATGATGAAAGTACAGTGGCACCTCACGTAAAGAATGCCTCATGTAAAGTATGTTTCACATAACAAACAAAAATTTCTCTAGGATTCTGCTTCATGTAAAGAATATGCTTCATGTAAAGAACACGTTCGTTGGCAGTTGGGGCAGACACGCTGGCCGGCAGCCTGTTTAGAAAGCCTCAGGGCTGCCTAGTGCACCTGCCCATAGTGAAAGCAACTCTTCCATGCTGTTCCTGTGGCCGGGTGTCCGCTGGGCAGAGGGAGAGAAGAGCAGTGGAGAAGAGGGAAGCAGCTCAGGGCTAGCCAGAAGGGAGCAGGGGAGAGAGAGGCTCAGGATGGAGAGAAGGAGAAAGTGGGGAGACACTTTGAAGGTGTCTTTGATTGCAGCCTCCTAATCATGTCTACCCAGAAGTAAGCCCCATTGTGTTAAATGGGTCTTACTCCCAGGAAAGTGTCTTTAGGACTGCAGCGTAAGTAGACTTCATAAGATCATGCACATTGAATGCATGTTTTGAATTCAATCCCAGTGTTATGTCATCATTTTTACATCCAGTTAATATTTTTATATGAATATTTTGGGGTTGTGGAACCAATCGTCTGAGTTTCCATTATTTCCTATGGGAAAATCCGCTTCACGTAAAGAATGTTTCACGTAAAGAACATGCCTCCGGAACGAATTAAATTTGTTACGTGAGGCACCACTGTATATGGAAATAACGCAAATATGGTCCATTTATTATAATGGATCTGGTGTTCCAGATTTTGGGGGTAATTGAGAATTGCAGTCCAACATAAATATTCATGCATTCTTTCAATGTTCATTTAGTTTAGTATACCACAGCAATATATTTTTGAAACCTTCTGAGATGGTTCAAGCAATTTAGATCTTCCAGATACTCAATGTCATTGATACTGCTTTTTCTTCCTCCTTTCAGTTGCCAACAGGGTTCAGAGAGGCTCAGGTGGGAAAGGCAAAAAGTGGAACCAATCTCACAAAACAAAAATAAATGTCTGGAGTCCTCACCATCCTTTGCAGTATTTTATGCAAAAGAACAATCTCCAAGACAAGCAAGAGGAATTTTTTCCCAACAAGCCCCTCCAAAGTAACAGATGAAAAGATACCATAATACACTCTCAGCTCCATTTGTTAAATGAATGTACTATTTTGCTCTGGTTGTAATGAATGGCTTATTGTGAATGATTCACCACACATCTACTTAACATTGATGAGGCTATAAAATTTGGTCAGGGCAGCATGAGTACGGGCTGATATAACAAAATGGGTATATAATCATTTGCATGATCTGATTGGTTGATTCAAATAATTTCAGCCTCATTTGGCCTTTTACCATTCACTACTTCAAGAGTCTCAGGGTAATTGTATTTCACAAAAATAAGTACACTTTTTCAGGGTTTGACAGAATGGGAACTATTACGGGAAGAAAATTGTCCTTGAAAACAATCACCAACCTAAACATGAGATGCTGGTTCAAAAGACCATTTTGGGATTGATTGACAGAAGCAGCAGCACCTCACTAAGCAAACAAATACTGGGGGGCTTTTAGAAATGAAGAAAAGAGGTCTCCCAGCAGGCCCTTTGGTTATAGCCCAGTATGAGTAACAAATTAGGTAAGTGGAAGGCAAAGAAATAACAGGCTGTAATAAAGTCAAATCTAAGCCAATACTTGACTGCATCTTAACATAATCATGTTAACAAAGACAAAAGTCCTTTAACACCACTTATGATGCAGTGCTGAACAGGAGTAGCATGTTATGGGAGTATCATGTTGTGATCGTCATTTCATGTAAAATGCAATGAAATAAACCACATTGAAATTTCTGTATTATATCAAAGGTTATGGCCAACCAGAAAAGGAAAATGCAGCTGCCTTATGTAACAAAAAGCAGATTTTCTTAACTCAGTGGTACTGATTGCTCATAGCACCAACAAGATGTTATTATGACATAGCAGAGAATTAATAAGGGAAAAACTGGTTTGAGAATCATAATAGGTAATAGATTTATATTTATTAATATTTGTGAACCTTACCAAGAATTCCAGAATATGGAGTATTCTGAAATACAGAACTTTTCTGATAGCCAGCATCTCTTTTAAGGTTTTTGCCTAAAGAAATAAAATCTCAAACTGTGTTTCATGCACAAAATTATTAAAAATATTGTATAAAATTACTTTCAGGCTATATGGTATATGGTATATGAAACATAAATGAATGGGGTATATGAAGCGTAAATGAATTTTATGTTTAGGCATGGGTCCCATCCCCAAGATCTGTCATTATATATATGAAGTATTCCAAACTATGGAATATCCCAATATCCAAAATGCTTCTGGTCCTAAGGACTTTGAATACGAGATTCCCAACCTATAGCCAAAGGAGAGAGTGAGAGTCTATTTTGGGTTCCTTGACTTCCTTCCATGGAGGGAGGGAGATGGTTCTGAAAACCATGTCTTATTTTCAGCCTGTGGTATTTCATGGCAGATAGGAATCCAATAGGGGTTCATTTGTTCAAGAGAATCACTTGTCCATTGTGGATCAGGGGGTCAGTGAATGAACTAGGAATTCAACCTATGGCTTCAAACCTTGAGAGTTTGTACAGCTACAACTTTCAAATAAAATTAAAGCACCCATGAACAATATTGTACTCATTTATGGTGATCATCATCATCATCATAACTTTTAAACAGTGCAGGGAAAAGGCATCTATTAAATTCTTAATAGATTAATTCACTTTAAACGTCATGACATTCAATCAGTGCTGCAAACCTGATGTCAATGACTAGCGTGCTCCAATACTCATAATAATTCATCAGCACAGGCCTTCCATATTTTATTTAGGATTCATGCAAAATATGTCCTCAAATATTTTGAAAGTGAAAGTACGCGACTCTAGAGCAAAATGCATATGAAATAACTAGCGGAATTAACCTGTTGTTATGGGAGTAAAATTTTAAGAATATTTGTGGGCCTTGGCTTGGCCGGGCACTGCTGGGCACTGGACATTTCTATTAGGCACCAGGCACCATTGTGCAGTGTGCAGTAGTCACCACTGGACACCACTAAACAGTGGGCACCAGTGGGCACTGGTCATTGCTACTAAGCACCAGTGGTTACAAGCACAACCAGGCACCTGTGGGCAGCAGCAGCAGTGGGCACCTCCAGGAACCTATCAGAGGGCACAGCCAGAGCTATATAGGGTATATTAGCCCCTGGCACAGCAGAAGTATACCACTGATCAAGCCAAGAACAATGTAATTAGTAAAGAAGACAAGACAACAATGTATTTGAGATCTAGCAACTTGTATTAAAGGATTAAGCAATATTCATAGTCAAAGTCCGGTCCAGGATCATACATACAGAGTTTCAGGCAATGTCAAGTCAGTCCAATATAGTCAGCAGTCCAGTATCAATCAGTCCATAATTCTCTATGCTCCTTCTCTAACCCACACTGAGGCTTCAGAATGCCCCCTCTTAAATACCCCACTGATTCTATGTTACACCCAGAATCAGCTGCAGTGAGTTAAGGGCTTACAGAGACTATGTGCAATTTCACATGTAGGGTAGTTACACCCAAGTCCAGGTGCACCTTGTTAAGGTCCGGTATGTGAACTTTATCAACTTATTCCCCAAAATCTAATTTCAGGGCATATGGAACCTGGCAGGCACCAATGGGCACCTCCAGGAACCTATCAAGCACCAGCATCCTTCCTGTGCATAGGGCACTGCTGGGCAGCACTGCACATTGGGCAGTGGACACCACTGGATATCACCAGGCAGTGGGTGGCACTGGCCATTACCTGGCACTGGACATCTTTACTGGGTACCCTACCAGTGGGTACAACCTGGCACTAGGCAGCAGGCACCACCGGATACACCTACTGGGAAATGGGAACAATCGGGCAATGCCAGGCAGGGGGCACCAGGCACCACTGAGCAACAGGCATCCTTACCAGGCACCATTTTATGCAATGGTGCACAAGCTGAAGAAACCAACATGGAGCTGCATAGCATATACTTAAAATTAACAAGAAACTTGGTCCTCAGATTTGGCTCTGTTTTTTACTCTGCAAGTAAATCTATAAGGCTTACTAACTTCTTCCTAACCACATTGTTTTAAATACAGTTCCATATTTTGGATGGCAATCCTGTTTGTTTGGGGGAGGGGGGGTCTGTTGGTGTTTCCTGTGGAAAACATGGAAAGTGTGACATATGCAAATGCTTAAACACACTTGTGCATTTATTGTAGCCCAGTTAAGTAAGAGTTTCCAAACAATTATGGATGCAGAGGATTGCATACCTGTCCTTTTCACCGACCCATAGTAAAGATGCCCTGGAAGAGGCAACATGTCCTAGGCTTCCTGTTTTGTAAAATACAGTACTGCATAAAGTAGAGGAGACACACAAAGGCTTGGGCTTTTTGTTATCACTGAAATAAATCACATCTCTCCCCATTTCAACCGATCGTGTCCTGTTAGATAAGTGAGTCCTCTCAGAAACATGAGGAGGCCTTTATTTTATACCTTGTGGTTCATTTATTTAACAGCAATGACAATTGATGGATTGATTACCAAGTGCTGAGTGATCTTGAAGAACCCTTTTTCACATCCTTATGAATAGCATTCCAGTTATATATGGATAACATTAAAACACCCAAAAGACATATCAATCCGTTATATGTCAGTTACTGCATGCAGGTGTAGTTCACACTTGATCTATGTATTGTTAAAAATGAAAACAAGGAAAAAAAACTCAAAACAAAGATCAAGGGCAAAAAATCCCATTCTACTGAAGGGGTAACAAAGAGCTGAATCCTATGCAAGCCTTACTATGGCATCCCTATGCATTCTCCTATGCAGAAGTAAGTCATTAGAATCAATGGGGTTTACTCTCAGGGAAGGGTGGATAGCATTGGATTGTCACTCTGTTCTGACATTTATAGTGGATCCCAAGGTGCCTTATTAACTCTTGCCTTACAGTATTTTTGTGTGTGTGCTGGGGGAGAGGCAGGAATGGAAAGTATAGGGAAGTAACATTTTAATGGCAGAGTTTGAATGCAAATCTCTGACAGCAAATCTATAGATCCCAGAAGTATGCTGGATATTAGAGTGTGATCCAAACATTTCCAGCCCTCCCTGCCCAACATATTCTTGTGAAAAGTGGGATGGGTGGGTAGTAGAAAGGACTATCTGGAAATGCAGTGCTAGCCTTTCCAAGAGGCCAAATGAGGTGGTTGCCTCAGGCAGAGAACTATGGCTGCTGCCTCCTCAAGCAATCTGCCTTTGCTCTTCCTTTCTTTTTTCCTGCTTTCTGGATTTGAAAACAATGGGGGCATGGAGAGCAGAGAAAGTGGGTGACTCTAACCCACTCTTCTCCCCTCTTCCTCACTTTCTTTTCTGCTTTTCTTTTTCTTTTTTCTTTACCCCCCACGGCGAGAATGAAGAGCCAGAGACAGATGCTGGATTTAAGGGCCACTTTATTAATATCTTACAACTATTTAAACCACAGGGGACTGCTAGCAAAATTGTGCTGGTAGCTACAAAAATAGGGACGGGCGAAAGCCTGGCTCAGGTCACACCCTCACACAGAAGGTGCCCCTCATCACCAACCCGAAGGTCGAGACAGCTGGGCGCTCGGTCAACCAGTTGCCCAGTTGACTTCGCCTAAATCCCGGGTGCAGGGCTAGCCGCCTAGGCTTACGTCCGGCATGGGACCCAGTAAGCCCACTATGCATCGCACTGACCCTTGCTGCCTCAGGCAATCACCAAGGGCCTATCCTGCCTACTCCAGCACGACACCTGCCACACGGGGAACTTGTCTAGAACATGGTTCCACCGCCCCACTAAAGACAGTCTAGCAGTCCCCTGACTAAATCCCAGATAAACTCATCTTGGGCCAAGTCAGTAAGATGAACCCCGTCATCCCGAAAAACATGGGGCAGCTGCCAAAGAACATGAGGGTGCAGGATAACAAGCCCGCCCCAACCCTTCACAAAACTCGCCACATAGGCGTTGACCCTCTTACGGGCCAAATCAATCTTTCGGATATCCCTGGCTCCCCTCCACACCCTTCTAGGGAGAAAAGAGGACCAAAGAATCCGGATGTTCAGGCACCACCAAATAACAAGGGAGAGATCTTGTTTGATCTGAACCCTGAGATCCGCAGTCCTTATCTGGGTTAGATCATTCTCACCAAGGTGGATCAAAAGAACATCGGGGGCGGGTTGTCCCTCAAAAACCCACTAACTATGGGTAGCAGCCGCCCCCACCCCATACCCCGCTTTACCACCCAGAACAGCTGTACGTCCAGGGCCAAGCCGAGGCAGGAACCAGCTCCGGTACGTTCGGCCCTCTTCCGAGCCCAGAAGAGGATGGAATGGCCAATCACCAGTACTCGAAGGGATCGGGGTGAAGATGACTCTAAAGAGAACAAAGACAGAGTCACTGAACAATGATGCAAACACTCGAACAACAATGTTAAATCCACTAGGCACCCCACCCCGCAAAGGAACCCCTAAAAGGTGTCACTTGAGGACGTAATACCGGAAAGCACCCGAGCGCCATCGGCCGATGCGCCGGATAACCTCCTCAGGTAGACCCATGGTCGATGCCAGAGTGGCAACGCCAATCCTGAAGGAATGAACGCTGTAATAACTAGGGGAAAGACCAAGAGTTGTCAATGCCCATGACAACACTGCCTGAAACTGAAAGAAGGTGAGAGGCGCCCCATCAGCATGCTGAAAGAGGGGGCCTACAAAATGAACAACCCTGTCCCTATAAAGGGTAAGAGCCCGAACAGGGCACAGGGGGTGGCGTGGGACAGCCCTAAGCCTGATCACTGCACCTCTAGACCTCTGGTCAGTTTTGGCCCTTCGTAGTCATAGAACACACGCAGAGGAATCGAGAGTCAGGTCAGACCACCACAGCACATTAGCCCGGTCAGCTGAATGAGACCTCACCAAAACCTCGCTAATTCTGAATGCCCCAAAAAACATGACCAGAGCTACAACTCTAAAGAGGTCTCTCAAACTCAGAACTGCTGCACCTAGCAAAGGCCCCCATTAAACCACTGACGATTTCCAAAGTGAACGGTTTCTGCTTATCAGGTTCCACAGGCCTGTCACGGTGCATACCTTCAAGCATGTGCCGGACTCTAAAACTCTGTGTGGTGTCAGAGACACCTTGCAACCCAGCCCCAAATGCCAAAGCAGATAGGTAAATCGCTATAGAACGAGGGTGAAGCCCTGATTCGAAAAGGAAGAGAAGGAAGTGCATCAAAGCCTCTTCTGAAAGAGGCCAGGCCATGGGCAAAGCATTGGCCTAACAAAAGGCCTCGAATTCTCCCACCTTCCGTTCGTAGCTGGACCTAGTTGAAGGAGCCAGCGAACCAAGAATCAACCTCTGAGCCCTCACGGTCCAAGGCTCCAAAGCCACTTGGGCATGGGGTCCGGGTCTGGACGAACAGCCAGGGCGAGTTGCCTGAAGCACTCCTCCTGAAAACGAGACAGAGCATCGGCAACCCCATTCTCCAGCCCCGGGACATGCTGAATCGAAACTACCAAGTTGATGCGCAGGCATTGCAAAACAAAAGCACCTACCAAGTGCATCACCCTTGGTGACCGAGAAGTCTGCTTCTTGATGACATGTACCACAGCCTGGTTGTCACACCAAAACCGAACAGTAGAGTTCTGGAATTGATCTGACCAGATGTGTACAGCCACAACCAAGGGGAAAAGTTCTAAAAAGGTGAGATCGTACACCACATCACTAGCCTTCCAATCATCAGGCCAAGGATGAGCACACCATCTCCCCCTGAAATAAACCCCAAACTCGTAACCACCTGCAGCATCCGAATGGACCTGCAGGTCAGCCCGGAGAAGCTGCAGCTCCCTCCAAAACGATGTGCCATTGAAGTCAGACAAGAAGGTAAGCCAAACCTTCATGTCCTCCCGCATGGCCGAAGAAACCCACACCCTATGGTGAGGGGCCTTGAGGCCAATCATGGCATCACAAAGACGCTGTAGAAAGGCACGTCCAGGAGCCACCACCCGGCAGGCAAAATTTAAGTGCCCCACTATAACCTGTAATTCCTTAAGTGGTAATTTAGAAGCTGCCAAGGCCTGTTCTAAGAGACCCTGCAAAGCAAGCAACTTAGGCCGAGGTAACCTAGAACACTGAGCTGAAGTGTCCAGCTCAATGCCCAAGAAAGTCAACACAGTAGACGGGCCCTCAGTCTTGTCTTTTGCCAGTGGAACCCCGAGGTCAAAACAAAGAGTCTGAAATGAGGCCAATAACTGGGAACACTCGTCAGTGCCAGCCTTACCCATGAAAAGAAAGTCGTCCAAATAATGGGCAACCTCTCCAAAGGGGGATCTAAAACGGAGAGCCCATTCTAAAAAAGTAATGAACGACTCAAAAGCCGAACATGAAACAGAACAGCCCATCAGAAGAGCCCTGTCAACGTAGTACCCCCCCTCAAACCACATCCCCAGCAGGCAAAAGTCCAATGGATGAATAGGGAGCAGCCTAAAAGCCGACTCCACGTCCGTTTTGGCCATAAAGGCCCCAGGCCCACAAGTCCGCAAAAGGCGAACAGCCTCATCCAAAGACGTGTACCTGACTGAGCACAGGTGAGGGGGAATCCCATCATTAACAGAGTCCCCTTTGGGAAATGACAAATGATGAATAAGGCGAAACTGACCGGGTGCCTTTTTGGGAACCACCCCTAACGGGGAAACCCTCAACGAAGTCGCGACCGAAGAAGGCATGGAGGCGTCCTGAGAAGGACGAACCCTCCCTGCGCCCACCACTGATGCCGCAGGGAACAAGGCCCCCAAAGGAGAGACGTTTGGGAGAGAGCCAAAGGTGCTCTCACCAGGACGCCGCTCCAGCACCGGCAGCGGGAAAGCGCGCCCGCTGGAGACTTCAGTCACGCCCCCAGGCCCACAGCAGCCAATGGGCTGCCCGCATCTCCCTCCGGCTGGACCATTCCGCCGGGGGAGGCAAAGTGGTCAAGCCCATGAAGGGGCTTGCAATATTTTTGAACTGATGGAGTGCAAGAAAGCTATAGAGGTGGCTGACCCTGTGTTGTGAATAGCAGTGGCATTTGATACAGCAATGTGCCCCACAGGCTGAGATGGCACATTTGGCAAACAGTCTTCACAGCCAGGAAGTCTTAGGCTGGTCCTGATTTCATCTCACATATAGCTCCCCTGTAGCCCGAGCCCCCTAATGGCAAAACTGGCTTTATAAACAGGATCTCACAAAGAGCATCCATTTCCACTTATAAAAACAACAATGCAGGTTGTTCACACTTGCTAATTGCTTCTCTAATAATAGTGTCCTGACCAATAGCACTTCTGCTGCAATGCCTAACATCTAATCATTTAGTAATTCTCCCCTCATCCTACTGTTGCTCTCTGACTCTCCCACAACAGGGGCCTCAAATTCTTCCTATTTAGTCTTTTAAATCATTGATTTGAGAGGAGAACTGCCTCATTCCCCCAGCAGTTCACTACCCACTTGCTGTTCTGTCTCCCCCGAGGCTAGAGGCATAGCTAAGGTATCTGCCTGCTCCTTGGGGTCAGAGATGATTCCGTAACCCCCACCTCCACAGCAAAATCAACTGAAATAAATAAATTAAAATTGTGCCCTCTGTACTTGCTACTTGGGCATTTCAGCCTTTTCCAACTTAAAAATCTCTCCAGGATGCTGTTGTGATACACTGATTAATCTTACTGGATTAATTATCCTATTGGATTAAAAATGCTGTTGTGATAATTAATCCTATTGGAAACAATCATGGGATAAATAATCTCATGCCTAGTTTAGATTATTGAAGCAGAATTAAAAGAAAAAGTCTGTTTCTTATTATCAGTCTCTTACCCCTAAAGTGATGAATGCAGTGCATAATTTTCAGAGGATACCAAGGAGTACCAGCAAAGCGTTCTTCATCCCCTCCCTGTCTGCTGGCAATAATGGTTCTTCATTAGGGAGATTTCCAGAATCAGTCCTGCAAATTCAAAGTAATCAATTTTCTCCCTGCGTATTTGTAAAGAATTTCCATTTGTTTACAAATTGGTATGAATATTGTATCATCAGAGGGTTATGTATGTTGCCATCTTTTATTTGTCTTCATTTGCTTGATGGATGCCAGCAGTATCTTCTATGAGCAGATAATGTGAGATGCTTTCCCCACTGACCCCAAGACAGCTGATATTTTTATTGATAGTCCATGCTTCATTCAACTATTTCGAAATGAATAGAATTCAAAGTAAGCCACTTGAGCAACATGGTTCGTAGCGCAGCAATGGTACAAGAACGGTTCACAAAGTATTTCTGCTGTTCTGGGGTTTTCAGCACTAGTACTGTTCTCACTGGAGATGGCTTGTATGTGAAGCTGGCTGGCAGTGGCATAGCTAAGGCGATGCAAAGCACTACGGCTGCAATCCAGTGTTTGCACTCACTGCATAGTGCAAGGGATCCCCTCCCCCTCTGGGCCATTCCTGGAGGGGGAAGCATCCTGGAATGACTCAGAGCCTCTTGAGCCTGGAATAGCTCAGAGGGAGAGGAGATCCCTTGTACTGAGCCATTCCAGGATGCTTCCCCCTCTTGGAATGGCTCGGAGGGGGAGAAGGTCCCTTTGCACACTGCATGGAAGATTCCTGCAATACTTAGTGTTTTCTCCTCTGGCTACATCCCTGCTGCAATCCTAACCTCCAGTTAGGCTGGCCTAAGCCCTGGCATAAGTCCTGCGCTGACTGGGGAGATATCATCAAAATGCCATAAGACACTTCTGTGCCACTCCTAAGGCACTTGCCTCCATCACGCTTTCCTCCATCACCACTGGCAGCAAGGATGGTCTGGTGGTTGAGGGTAGGGCTGCTAAAGATAGCTAAGCAGGGAAGGACCTGGACAGCTCCTTAATGGGAGAATGCAAGCTGATAAAGCTGTTGTGAGTCATCAGAGCCGGAAGGTATCACCATTTACAGCTTGGCTGATCTGAAAACTCCTGCAGGAAGCTTGGAAGGCAGATATAGAATCATAGAATCATAGAGTTGGAAGGGACCTAGTAGGTCATCTAGTCCAACCCCCTGCCTGCAGCAGGAAATCCCCCAAGAGCATCCCCGACAGGTGCTTGTTGAGCCTTTGCTTGAAGATCCCCAGTGAGGGAGAGTCCACCACCTCCCTTGGCAATCTGTTCCAGATATTATCATCATGCCATGAAGGACTCCACTTGGAGTGGGAAGAATTCTACAAACTACCTGTACAGCAATTACCTACCTCACAGGGTTGTCCAGAGGACAAAAAGGGGGGTATATGAAGGAGCCTCAGAAAACTACTATGGAAATGACATGGGCTCATAATACTCCATACCGCATAAAGATGGTCACTGCTGCATACCTTCACTTTCCCCTCATCTGCTTCTCCTCTTTCTTTCAGCACTAGGCTATCATTGCTTCTGCTCAGCAGCAGTAGTCCCAGTGTTGGCTGGCATGCTGCTGTGTGTGAGAGGGAGACATTGGCACAGCAAGTCATCCAGAAAAGGGAGGCAACATTTTGCATATCAGCACTGCTAGGAGGTCTTGGGTTGGAATCAATGAAAGGAGGGAAGAACCCCAAAGGGTTAAAAAATTGATTATAACTCGCTACATATGAATTATCAAGAAATGTGGTATTAGGCTTATTGGTTAGGCACTGCACTTGTTGACCAGCAGGCTGGCAGTTTGAGACACAAGTGCTGCACAATGAAGTGAGCTCCTGTCACTCATCCCAACTCCTTCCAACCAAACAGTTTGAAAGCATGCAAATGCTAGTAGCTGAATCACTTTGGTGGATAATGCCTGGCGACAGGCTGGCTTGTTTCCTCAATGTTGCATTCAAACAGAGATTGGATGACACCAATCCAGGTGAGCGGACCCCATAAATCACTGTACAAGCAAATGCTGAAGAAGTTCCCTATGGTATTAAGCATAGGTGTATTACACCTATGCTTGTAAGGGCTGTGGGTGGCACAAGCGGTTAAGACGCTGTGCCTGTTAACTAGCAGGCCAGGGTTAACCAGCAAGACAGGGTGAGCTCCTGTCCTTAGCCCAGCTCTGTGATGCACCTGGAATCAACCGTATTGGCTCTGCCTTTCTATTTCAGTGGCATGGAGAGGGGGATTTGCTGCTTGGGTAACAGCCTATCCTCCATATCAATCTAACCCAGGCCTTTGTGCATCACATGCAGCGTATGCAGCGTTGAGCATGATACCATAGTCTTTCAAGACTGACGGATGCCTGCATTATACCATATATGACAAGACATAATAAAGTTTTCTCCAACAATCTAAGGTCTTCCTCTATTTTCACCAATTCAGACAAGCCGCTTACCTATTAAAAAAATCTGGAATCCCTTCTAATAAAAAAGAGTAAACTACTTGTTCCTTAAATTTAAGATAACTGAAATTAGTAAACTTTCTTTCCTTATTATATGTTTAGAATTGAGGTACAGGTAAATAATTTTTTCAAATATTAAAACTCTATGTATAGCTGCCATTCAAAGTTTTAATCTGGATTTGCTGTCTACTCTAAACCACTTATAGTAATTGATTCTTAGGGATGCCCCACTGCCAAGATTTGATATGTCAGATGTGGTTGGCTATAAATATGCACTCTAAAAAAACTTTAAATGAAATGAAAGCAGCTCAGAGTTGGGAGGCAAAATCCTTTCCAACTTTCCTATGCTGATGCAGCTCTGCCAGTGGAGCATGTGCTTCATCATGGAGTGGGATGACAGTTCGCTTACCTTGGCGCTGCTTTGTGGCTGCGTCAGTGTGGAAGATTGGATAGGACTGGGCCCTAAACGTCCCTATTGTAATAGACCATTGGCTCCTTTATGTGGAATGCCTGTTTTAAAATACTAATATTTGAATAGCTTGAATTGATAGTCAAGAATGGTTTTAGACTTTCAAAATAACAGACTCTTAAGGCTCAGTCTCATTAGGACACTGATACAATATCCACCATATCTATATACAATTTCTCACCATATTTTGAGAAGCCAGTGGTTTTCAAAATAAAGGTCTCTTGTTCCGTTAAAGGGCAAGGGGATAGCAGAGACATGATCTTCAGGATCATGCCCCTGCAGGGGAAGTGGGGCTATATTGAAATTACAGAAAGGTCCTGCAAGGCCCAGAAGGTGCGGGGAGCTCTGTGGAGTACTTACAGGGCTCCCCATGGCTTCTCAATAGTGAAATTTGTGATCAGGGGTGGGCCCAAGCCGGTTCGGGCCGGATCGCCCGAACCGGTTGTTCCCACGAACCCGCCACTACCGAACCAGAAGCTGCAGGGTGGCAAGAAACCCAGCGTACTGGTTCGGTATGTGGGAGGGGACGCAATGCGCGTGCGCCGACCTCGGCGCATGCGCACTGCGTCTCCTCCAGCTGGCCCTGCCCCCTAACCCAGCCCCCAGCCCCTGACCCCGGCCCCGCCCCCAACTTCCGGCGAACTGGTTGTTGGGCAAGGCAGGGCCCACCACTGGTTGTGATCACAATGAAACTGAAGTTCTATGGGATTGTGGGTGAGTGAGCAAGGAGCGGAAGGCAGTTATGCCAGATCCAAGCCTCAGTCTGTCTCTGGCTGCTTCTGTCTACTTAGATCTAACCCACCTCCAGAGATAAACCAATTGGGGTTGTGCTTGCCTTACCATGGGAAAGGAGAAAATCTTCCCCTTCTCCAGAGTAGCACTGCAGCAGCCCTGATCCTTGCACCAGATACAGCAGAAACAAGCCTGCTTGTTTCAGTGCAACTGATAATTGTGCTGTCAGTCAGAGGCATCACAGGAGAATGCAAAAGAATTTGAGTTCAATCATATTCATTGAAATGTTGAATGCAATGTGGTTTTTAAAAAAATCTCTTTTAAGACCCCAGTTCTGTCCCCTGCCACCAAAGGCATGATCTACATGTCCCTACAGAGGAGCAACCCAAGGAAAAAGGGAAATAAATACAGGGTGATTGAAAAGTAACTCCCTATTTTAAAATACTGATATTTATTTATTGGCTATTAATATTACAAGAAATTGATACAAGAGGAAATTAAAATAGTACATCCATAGGCATGACACACAAGTTAGCAGTTCAGAAAGTAACTTTAAATCAGGAATTGCATCAACTGATTTCACCAGGAACGTCCAGCCATCTTTATAGGGCTTCCAAATTTTAAACAAAATAATCAAAACAGAAATACAAAAACAAAATACAGATACAAACAGATTAACTTTACAGATTACATTTTCATACATTAACGATCACACATAAAATTAAGACAAAAATTACCATAATTAATAATTTATAAGTATTTTAAAATAGGGGGTTACTTTTTAATCACCCTGTATATTTAATATTTCCTGTTAGCACTGAAGCTGCCTATGGGTCTCCTTGAACTTATTTTGGTGATGTATGCCCAAGAATGGAAAAACTGCAGGGGAATTTTATAAAAAGGGGATAAGATCTTCTGTGCAGCACTAATGCCAAATCCACCTTCCCTTCCCCACCCCTGGTTTATAGCACCAAAGAATCCAGAGAAGCCACTGCTGTATGGCTAGCCCTGCTCACTAGCCCTGCTCAGCAGTTCCCAACTATTTTTTGGCCATGCCCCACCTTAGCCTGATGCCCCCCTGTGACATATAATTCTCATTATTCAACTTCTATTTATGTGGAGGAAGCCTAAAGGCCTAATTTAGTGATATCCAGTCAATTTCTTCTCTCCAGTGAGAAGAAATTCACTGTTAACTCATTCTCAAATTGCCCCCCTTAAAAGTCAAATTCCCCTCCGGGGGGAATATACACCATGTTGGGAACCATGGCTGTATAGCATAACATGGGTTGCACTGCTGGACTGTATGTGAATGCTCCCCAGTGATAGGACTGAGTGTAAATTGTCTTCACCATTAATTGTCTTCCCATTGTCTTCACCATTAATTGGCAGGGGGTGTCTGTTTTCTGGGCACATATTGTCATAAGTGGTGAGCATACAATTAATGGACCAGTTTTGGGGCAGTCATGGAACTTCTTGTTCATAGTTGATGTTTGTGTTTGCTTGGAACTACTGTTGCCTTTATTATTACAGTCTCAAACATCCCATTTCTGGGCAAAGTGGTTGAGCGGGTGGTGGCATCCCAGCTTCAGAGGGTCCTGGATGAAGCTGATTATCTGGATCCCTTCCAATCTGGTTTCAGGCCGGGATTTGGAACAGAGACTGCCTTGGTCGCCTTGTTGGATGACCTACACCAGGGAATGGACAGGGGAAGTGCATCCCTGTTGGTCCTGCTGGACCTCTCAGCGGCCTTCGACACCATCGACCATGGTGTCCTTCTGGGTCGGTCGGCCGCGTTGGGGATTGGAGGCACTGTTTTGCAGTGGTTCTGCTCCTTCCTGGCTGACCGGTCCCAGAAGGTGGTGCTGGGGGATGCTTGCTCGGTACCCTGGCCTCTTTGGTGTGGGTGCCACAAGGTTCCATTCTAACCCCCATGCTATTTAACATCTACATGATGCTGCTGGAAGAGGTCATCCGGAGGTTTGGAGTGAAGTGTCATCAGTATGCTGATGACACCCATATCTTTCTCTCCTTTCCTCCTGAGTCCGAGGAGGCAGTTGAAGTCCTGAATCGTTGTCTGGAGGCAGTGGGGGACTGGATGAGGGTGAACAAGCTGAGATTAAATCCTGATAAGACAGAGGTTCTCCTGGTACGGAAGTCCTCGACTCGGGTATTGGAATATCATCCTGTTCTGGATGGGGTTGCACTCCCTCTGAAGGAGCAGGTCTGCAGCTTGGAGGTTCTCCTGGACTTGCAGCTGCTCCTGGAGTCCCAGGTGGCAGCTGTGGCCAGGGGAGCCTTTGCTCAGCTTTGGCTGATTCGCCAGCGGCAGCCATACCAGAGTTGTGCCGATCTGGCCAGGGTGACCCATGCCCTAGTGACATCAAGACTGGATTATTGTAACGCGCTCTACGTGGGGCTGCCTCTGAAGACGGTCTGGAAGCTTCAACTAGTCCAGAATGCGGCGACCCGTGTGGTTCCTGGGGCTCGTCGGTTCAACTCTGTTGGGCCACTGCTTCAGTGACTACACTGGCTGCCCATTCATTTCGGGGCTGAATTCAAAGTGCTGGTCCTGACCTTTAAAGCCCTAAATGGCTCCAGGGTACCTGAGGGACCGCCTTCTTATGTACAAGCCAACCCGTCACCTAAGGTCATCTGAGCGGGCCCTACTGACTGTGCCGCCACTAAGAGATGTGAGAGGTGTGGTGGCCAGAGATAGGGCCTTCTCGGTGGTGGCACCCTGGCTTTGGAACTCCCTCCCCATAGAACTGAGGAAAGCTCCCTCAATACAGAGCTTCAGGCGGAGCCTTAAAACCTTTTATTTTAAAAAAGCTTTTTAAATGGGGCAGAGGTGGGGGGCAGTTGTTTTACTGTTGTATTGTTTTTAACAAATGTTTTTTAGTCTGTATGTTTTAATTGTTCCCAGTTTTCTATTTAATCTAATTGTATTTAATTGTATTTTAATTGTGTTTTAATCTTTAGTTATAATCTATTTTAATTGTGTTTTATTGTTTGTCAGCCACCTTGAGCTCCCTCTTGCAGGGGAGGAAAGGCGGGATATAAATTAAATAAATAAATAAATAAATAAATAAATAAATAAATATGAGTGTTTTATTATGTCTTGCCCTACATTTTTCTTTGTATCCTACATTTCTGGGGGACTTGTCCTCTTTTGCTGTTATGACTTATGGTCACCCATGATCATCATGTGGGAACTTGTATTTTCAGTATTCTACAGCAAATTCTTTTTCTACTAAGTGTGGTGTGGCAATTGCACGATGTCAATTTTACCAAATCAGCTTGGTGAAAGATTCACATAACTGGCTCCTCAGAACATAAACTAATTTGAATTTTAGAAAAACCATTACATGAGTGCTTGTGATTACCTGAGGGACCGCCTTCTTCTGTACAATGCGACCCGTCACCTAAGGTCATCTGAGGGGGCCCTACTGACTGTGCCACCAGCTTCAGGCGGAGCCTTAAAACCTTTCATTTTAAAAAGCTTTTTAGGGGGCAGAGGTTGGGGAGCTCTTGTTTTATAGTTTTTAATCTATGTTGTTTTTTAGCTTGTATGTTTTAATTGTTTTTATCAAATTGTTCTATTTATGTTTTAAATTATGTTTTATGTTTGGCAGTGGAAAACAGATTGCTAAGGGAGGTGGTGGACTCTCCCTCTCTGGGGGTCTTCAAGCAGAGGCTCGATGAGCACCTGTTGGGGATGATCTAGGAGGATTTCCTGCTGTAGGCAGGGGGTTGGACTAGATGACCTACTAGGTCCCTTTCAACTCTAGGATTCTATGATTCTGTGATTCTATGTCAGCTGCCTTGAGTCGGGCTAATTTGCCTGAGAAAGGCGGGATATAAATTTTTAAAATAAATACATAAAATAAATTAATGTTTGATATTTAATATGACTGTACACCATACAAAGAGTTGGTGTTTATTGGCTGCTCATCTGGAAATAGCTTTGCACTGGAAGAAAAAATACTTTCTGATCATGAAATTCTAAGACAACAGAGCCTGGGAGTTAGCGTTGGCAGAAATGCTTTCTACTGAGTTCCCATCCACTAAGGGTCAAGCTGGAGTTCTTCCACACTTGACTCTCTTTCTTATCATTTATGGATGTCTTGATAACCTATTCGGCCAGCCAGAACCTGTTGCAATGGAACAATGCTCTGAATTATAGCTTGTGATTCATTTGTTGCTATCACTAGAAGCCATTATTGTACATGTTCTGCTGCTGGAAAGTAGTTCTTTCAGAATACTGTTCTTACCTGAACTTGTACTTTCTCCTTTTTTATTATAGTTGTGAACATTTATGTTTTGTAACTGGAAAAATCAAATGCATACATTTTGGAGGAAAAACAAACATGATATAAGAAACAATATAACAGCCCAATCCTAGGGTGCCTTGGGCTACCAAAAGAAGTGTTCTGTTAATATAAGGCATTTTCCTGCTTTTGCAAATGCAACACACAGGGGCATGTGGCTTGGCTGCCCTCACCAACAAATAGCCAGCTCTGCAAACCAATGATCTCCGGTTATCTGTGTGCAAGGCATGGGCAGAACGGGATTGGGATTAGGCAGAAAGGGACTAGGAGGGAGTGGGTTTGCCAGCACTGACCCACCTTCTCAACTTGATTCTTTGATTTGCGTCAGTGAGTACTTCTGTCATCTGTATAAGAGCTACATCAAGTTGGCACATGGCTGGGTAGATCCCGTGGCCCACCATGGCTTAGATGGGAAAAGTGTTTCCTTAATTCACAGAGGTCTCTGAGGTCAAAATTCCATCACAGGATCCAGCAGTCACTCCAGTGGCATAGCTAAATGCAGGGGGTACAGTTGCACTGGGTTACAAGCTTTAGGGGACCAACAAGCGGAGCTTAAGACTTTTAGATAAAATTGTGAAAAAATGGGGTATATATGAATCACAATACCATCATCTTATATAGTTGGAAAGATAATTTAATGCGGAATGCAATGAAACAAACTGCATTGGAATATCTATATTCTCTCAAAGGTTATGGCCAATTAACTAGAAAATAAAAACACAAAAAACCTTTGGAACAAAAAGTGGATTTTCTAAACTCAAACTTTCCCATGATACTGATTGCTCTGAGAGTCAATGAGATGTAATTATGATACTATATATATATGGAACTAATAAGGTGTTAATATGAATAATCTCTTATTTCCATATATGTATATCATAATACAGTTATCCAGGTTAACTGGGTATACAGGCACTTCTAAGTTGTGCTCCTTTTCTATTTAGCGAGGGAAAAAATAACCATTCCTCTTTGCCCCAGCACAGTTTCCCTAACCAAAAAGGGACACAATTTTCATTTTTTTACTTAATTAAATTTGATTTTGTTGTTGACAGGAGGGAACAAAATTGTCTTTGACTCTAAATAGCAAATAGGTGTTTTAGCTCTGCCACTAGCTGAGCAAATAGGTGGTGAACTGCTGAGGAGGAGACAGCAGATTCTTCCCCAATTTTCTTTTTAAAAATACCTGGGGATAACATCACTTCCAGTTGAGACATCACCTCAGGGCTACATGATCATTAGCTACACCACTGGGTCACCCTATTGGTGCTGCTGCATTTCTGCATAAGAAATTAGGGTTTGACCATAACAACATTTTGGAATAGCTAGATTTTTGTAAAAAAATAGATGTAAGGAGTTCTTATATAGATGCTGAAGTGCTGTTGGTAGGATTATACATTCCAATCCAATTAGATAAAATCACCAAGTCCTTTACTAGTGTTTTTTCCAAGAGCCATATCTAAATAGTATATTGAGCATATTCATCATACTGTGAATTTTTTAATCTTGCTGAATTCTGTGGGTCTTACTCCCAAGTAAGAGTGCATAGGATGGTAGCCATTATTTCTTTTATTTTTCCAACAGCCCGTCCTATCCTTTTGCCCTTCACTGGGTGCATCTATGCAGCTCTGCCAAAATGGAAACACATTTTATCCTTTTTTGGGGGGTGGAGGGATGGAGATCAGGTACAGGAAATTTAAATCCTACTGTATAAGCCCTCTGCTCTGCAGTGGATCTCCTTAGATTTGTACTTGCAGACATTCTGGGAAGAGAACCAGAAGATGCCGTCACTAAAGGGAAAAATATCCAGAATTTCATTGTAACTTGGTCCACCCCATTACAACAATTCCATAAAATCTTAATACAAACAATAATACAAATTAAAAATTCAAATACAAATTAATTAAGCATTTAAACATCATTTAATTTAAGTTAAATTTTATTTTTGTATCACAAATATTCCCATTTCAAACAATTATGCACCATGTATTAAATCATACAAGTGAATAATAGATACTTGCTGAAAGAAAACAGTTTACACTTGTCTCATCCAAGAATTTTAAGACAGGCTTCCCTATCAAGAGAATTCAGAAATGAAAATGTTTCATTCTTAGCCTTAATAGAAATAAATTTCACAGACTAATGGCATCCAGAGCAGTACTATTTCCATCCAGTTTCCATCTAGTAAAAATGATCAGATATTAATGGGTCCAACATGAGTGATGGCTCTTTCTGAAAATATCTTTGCTGCAGAAGTCATCATGGAAATCAAGGCAAGCAAACAGTGTCCCATAATTGAAAATCTTATCAAGTGAATCAAATCTGTCATGAATTCTTTTGGTGTCCAGAGCAGGTGAAGGAACATTAGGCATTTTGGTAATATGACATCTACACTGCTGAAAGATCTTCAAGAAGACAGAAGTGGGAAACATACTATTCCTTGCATCATCTTCTCCAAGCTCCAAAAAGTTGAACCATTTTTCAAAACAAGTTTGACATTCCTTTTCAGGGTTGTACAAAGACAGTGAAATAGAAGCCAGGAGTTGACAGCATAATTTTTTACCAAGTTAGAAAAGGCAACAGATACTACCAATCAATGCTTTCCATTGCCCGGAAGACACAAGGATATTAAGAGCATCATTGCTCCCACTTCTGATTACAATAAATTGCAAGCTTTCAGCATGAGAAATAAGAGAACTGCTGTAAGTTAGGGCTCTCCCTAGATTTAATAATAGGAGAGTTGTCATTGTAAACAGCAGTGCGACAGTCAGTTTCAATTATAGAATACAATGTAATGAGAAATAAAACTCCAGGCTTTTTGTCACTTATATTGAGTGAGAAAATATCTAGAAAATCAGATCTACTCTTACTTTATTAATTATTTTATTAATTAGACTGCTCAGATAAAGACGAGTGCTGTACATATTTATTAGCTGGAGCAAAAGCTTGACAATGGCTGGCATTTTATTTCTCATTGATTAAGCAATATTCACAAATGGAACCAGCACCCTCATGTGAAGGATATTATAACTGAACACCAAGGGGATCTGTATGAATTATTATGGCAGCCATGTCTATAGATCTGTAAATGCAGTCCACTGTGAAAGTATGCAATAGAAACTGCAAGAGACAAGGGCAACATGTACTGCCACAAATATTCATGTAGAACTGAGGGAAAGTAGCCAGTGGCTTTTAAGGTCAACAGTTCCTGCAGAATATAATCCATCTGCAGGTGATTAGTGCAAGATTTTTTAAAAAAATTATTCACATATAAGGGTGTGTAAAGACAGCACACAGAAAAAGTTTTTTCTTATGAGTTCCTGGGAAGTGGCTTGATGGTCAGTTTGTGAGATGGAGAACCCTAAGGTCTGATCTGACACAGACATACCCTACAATCCAGAGTAACTAAATATATGGTGCCCGTAGTACGTGTACCCGTAGTTACTGCACCATCTAATGAAAACCTATGGGAAATTCATACTGCAATCCACAGCAAATTGTTCTTACACCGGAGCAAGGACTCCCCGTAGTTACTCTGGATTGTGCCCTTAATGTTCCCCAAGGCCAAGGGCATATTCACAATTTCATCTTCATATGGATCTTGATATTTTCCTTTAATCACCCTTCCTTTCTCTGCTTCGTTGAAAAATGTGGAGTTTTTAAAATAGCTGTTCCACAAAGAGTTTACAAGATTAAATTTTGATTGTGAACATGCAGAATAAAGGAACAAAAGAATTCTGACAAGAAGTATATCTGATTATAAGACATTTGTGTTGGAGGACATTGAAAAGAAAACCATAAGCCTTGTACAAGGGTAATATTTGTTGTTTGGCAAATATATAAAATCAAGGTCAGCCTAGAATGATCTCCATCCACTTCCTGCTGACACAATAAGTACAAAGAAATATGTATACATGATGATATGTCTGCATGGAGGAGCAAAAGATTACTGTTGTTGAAGGAAGTTAAAATGATACTGAATTATAAGCAAATAACCAACAAGATGTGCACCTGTGTTCAGTTCCTAATTCTACTTTCAAGTTGGGTACTGTTTTTGCAGTGGTTCCGAAGAATGTTGCTCAGAGATATCCAACTATGCTTAAAGGTTTTTCTGTGCCATACATCAAAGGTAAAATATATTTGGTGCTGGAACGCTAAGAGCCACAGCTTTCAACCCCAAACTCCAAAATGGGGAAAACACTTGGGCGGGAGAGGTCGAGGATTCAACAAAAGGTTTATATTAATGAATCAGAGACATTTTTCCTCAAAACATATGGTATATCATCAGTAGTACTCTACATAATTCTACATATGTTGAAAACAATTTCATGATACATGATATGTTATTTAGGACACTGGTGAGGCAGAAAAACATATAGTGGTTTTCTTAACTAATTTTGACAATGTGGTTGAAATTCAAAAGACACTTCCTGGTAGTAAAACCTACTGAACACAATGTGGCTTACTTTTGAGAAGACAGTGGTTGGGATTGTGCTTTAAGAGGCTTTGTGGCATGGAAATACAGAATGAAATCACTTTATTCAGAGTTCCTGAAATTCCTCTATGCAGTATATGCTTTAAAATTACATCAGTTTGTTGGTGATAATGCGTTACAAATGGTTGTCTATTTATTAACAGCCATATAGATAATTACCTATATATATAAAAGAGAAAAGTCACTGACTGACTGACTCACTCACTCACTGGCTCACTGACTGACTCATCACCGCCCTGCCAAAACCGCTGGGCCTAGAAGCGTGAAATTTGGGGTGGGTGTTCCTTCTAAGAACCCCTTTGGAAATTCCAACCGGAAAGGGGTGAAAAGGGGCGCAACGCGTTTTCCTCCCTATATGTTGCATTGGAGAATTGATGACTCATCAACATTCCATCCCAACTGCTGGGCCTAGAAGCATGGAATTCTGGGAGTTCCTTCTGTCACCTGAACTCCCACCAAGAACCCATGTAGAGAAATTTAGCCCTTCAGGGGCTGAAAAGGGGGCAATGTGTTTTTGTCCTATACTTAACATGGGAGACTGAACAACATCCAGCCAATTTGGTGCTCAGTGCCTGGTGCACTGGGGGGACGTTGTTCGGAGGAAGAGGTTGCACTGGCGAGGATGCTGCACATGGGGGGGGGGAAGTTGCGCATGGGGGAAGTTGCGCATAGGGGAAAAATTGTGCATGGGGGGATGATGCGCATGGGGGATGATGCACATGGGGAAACTTGCGCATGGGGAAAGTTGTGCATGGGGGAAAGTTGTGCATGGGGGAAAGTTGCGCATGGGGAAAGTTGTGCATGGGGGGATAATGCGCATGGGGATGATGCGCATGGGGGATGATGCACATGAGGGAAAGTTGCACATGGGGGAAAGTTGCACATGTGGGGAAGTTGCGCATGCGGGGAAGTTGCGCATGGGGGATGATGCGCATGGGGGAAGTTGCGCATGAGGAAAGTTGCCCATAGGGAAAGTTGCCCATAGGGAAAGTTGTGCATGGGGGCATGGGGAAAGTTGTGCATGGTAATGATGCACCTGGGGCGATGATGCGCATGGGGCGATGATGTGCATGGGGGAAGATGCGCATGGGGGATGATGCGCATGGGGAAGTTGCACATGGGATGGTGCGCACGGGGAAAGTTGTGCATAGGGAAAGTTGCGCATGGGGCATGGGGGTATGGGGGCATGGGGAAAGTTACGCATTGGGGCATGGGGAAAGCTGAGCATGGGGGATGATGCTCATGGGGGAAAGTTGTGCATGCAGGGAAGTTGCGCATGGGAGAAGTTGCACGTGGGGGAAGTTGCATGTGGGGGGATGATGCGCATGGGGAAAGTTGTGCTTGGAGGATGATGCGCATGGGGTTTGATGTGCATGGGGACTGATGCAGATGGGTGATATTGCATATGAGGAGTTCAGGCACATGGGGGATTATGAAATTGGGGGAAATTGTGCATGGGGACTGATGTGCATGGGGAAATTATGTGCATGGGGTTTGATGCACATGGAGGGAAGTTGTTCATGGGGGAAGTTGCACATGGGGGGAAGTTGCACCTGGGGGGATGATGCGCCTGGGGGGATGATGCGCATGGGGGGAATGTCGCACATGGGGGAATGTTGTGCATGGGGTGTTGATGCGCCGTGGGAGGATGGCGTATGGGGAAATGTTACTCCCGCAACACGGGTACGCTTTCCGCTAGTTTCTTATAAGTGGAAATATGTTGCTCCTTCTTTGAGGATCAAATTGGATAAAACAGTAGGTGAACCAAGATCAGATTAGATCATGTCTTGAATTTAAAATGGGGGAGTCAGAACCATGGCCAATGGGGTGCTATTTTGTTTTTTTAAAACAATTTCCTAATGCTACTTTCCCAATGAAAATCAAACTGATATTGTTCCGACTGGACCAAACATACATGTACATGTGGTATAAATGAAATTAAATCTTAGCTTTGCCTCTTATTGACACCAATACTCATCACTGAGTGCTCCTCCCAATGCATCTTCCCTGCAATGAGACTCAGAATCAACTGGTGCTGGCTTCAGTGATGGTGCTGTGGCCTTATTGCTGGAACCAGAATGAATTACATCACTTTTTATGACACCTGGAGCAGGTAGTGAGACTAGAGAGAGGCAGTAAGCCCAGTAGGATTAGGCTGCCCATGTACTTATTACTCTGTCCACAAAAAAACTCTTATATAGCGCCAAAACTGTTCATAACACTCTGTACTTTTTACGTGTGCGTGATTTGAATTGCTTTTCTTTATGAATCTGTGAGCCATCTAGTGGAGTTAACTTTTTGTCATTGTGACAAAAAAATTAGTACAGTTCCTAGACATTATATGAGCACAAATTCTTCATGATTTTGCTGAAAAACGGAGTAGAAAGGATGTCTGTCTTCATATGTTCTTCATCATGGCCACAAATCCATCAACAAGGCATTAGACAAGCATTTTAGTCGAAACCTGCCAGGAAAGACCATGATGGTGATCTTTATAAAGTTAAATTTACTATTGACAAGTCATGAAGGAAATATGTTTTTGAAGTCCTGTTCTTATTTTAATCTACGTGAAAATTCAATTTGAATTCCCAAAATTTGCAGGGTGTTTTTTTTTCTTCTTTTCCCCCCTATTTCTCAAGACCTCAATATTCAGGAGAAAATCCTGAAACAATTTCAACAGTCATGAAACAATATCCTCATATGCAGTCACCTCATCACACTGTCAAAGCTATATCACTATCAGTATGTAGTGTACACTTGCACATTTTGAATTAGGACACAAAGAGCACAATCCTAACTATGGGTGTAATCCAGAGTAACTCCGGGGAGTCCTTGCTCTGACATAACAATTTACTCTGGATTGCAATATGAATTTCCCATAGGTTTTCACTAGGTGGTGCCATAACTACGTCAATGTAAATATCTCTTACATGCTCCCGTAGTTACTCTGGATCATAGGGTTCGTCTAATCCAAAGTAAGCCTTATCGTGTTCAATGGGTTTTACTCCCAGGAAAGTGTCTTTAGGATTGCAGCCAAAGTGGTTTAGTCAACTTCCTTCTTTTCTGTTGGGGAATTAGTGGCACAAGAAAAGCAAAGGAAATGAAAATTAATCTTTGGGTGTTGTCCCAAATATTTCCTCTTTCTGTTCCTCGAGGCACACTTTTGTGTGAATTACACATTTTGTTCTCAATACAGAAAAATAAATCTAAATATATAAAAGAGAAAAGTCACTCACTGACTGACTCACTGACTGACTGACTGACTCACTGATTGACTGACTGACGGACTCATCACCGCCCTGCCAAAACCGCTGAGCCTAGAAGCGTGAAAATTGGGGTGGGTATTCCTTCCATAACGGAGGGGTGCACTAAGAACCAGTTTTCGGAAATTCCAACTGGAAGGGGGTGAAAAGGGGCGCAACGTGTTTTCCTCCCTATACTTTGCATTGAGAATTGCTGACTCAGCAACATTCTGCCCCAACTGCTGGGCCTGAAGCATGGAATTCTGGGAGTTCCTTCTGTCACCTGAACACCCTCCAAGAACCATCTGGAGAAATTTAACCCTTTAGGGGCTGAAAAGGGGGCAACGTGTTTCTGTCCTATACTTAACATGGGAGACTGAATAACATCCAGCCAGTTTGGTGCTCAGTGCCTGGTGCACTGGGGGATGTTGTTCGGAGGAAGAGGTTGCACTGGAGAAGATGCTGCGCATGGGGGATGATGCGCATGGGGGGATGATGCGCATGTAGGAAAGTTGTGCATGGGGGAAGTTGTGCATGGGGGAAGTTGCGCATGGAAGATGATGCGCATGGAAGATGATGCGCATGGAAGATGATGCGCATGGAAGATGATACGCATGGGGGAAGTTGCGCATGGGGGGATGATGCGCATGGGGGAAGTTGCGCATGGGGGGAAGTTGTGCATGGGGAAGTTGCGCATGGGGAAGTTGTGCGTGGGGGGATGGTGCGCATGTAGGAAAGTTGCACATGGGGAAGTTGCACATGGGGGAAATTGTGCATGGGGGAAGTTGCGCATGGGGATGATGCACATGGGGGGATGATGTGCATGTATGGACATTGCGCATGGGGGAAGTTGCGCATGGGGGAAGTTGCGCATGGGGAAAGTTGCGCATGTAGGGAAGTTGCGCATGGGGGAAGTTGCGCATGGAGTGAAGTTGCGCACGGGGGAAGTTGGACACAGGGGAAAGTTGTACACGGGGGAAAGTTGCGTGTGGGGGGATGATGCGCATGGGGGAAGTTGCGCATGGGGAAGTTGCGCGTGGGGGGATGATGCGCATGTAGGAAAGTTGCACATGGGGAAGTTGCACATGGGGAAATTGTGCATGGGGGAAGTTGCGCATGGGGATGATGCACATGGGGGGATGATGTGCATGTATGGACATTGCGCATGGGGGATGATGCGCATGGGGGAAGTTGCGCACAGGGGAATGTTGTACATGGGGGTAGATTGCGCATGGGTTGTTGATGTGCCGTGGAGGATGTTGTATGGGGAAGTTACTCCCGCAACGCGGGTACGCCTTTCGCTAGTATGTTATAAAGCAGTGATAATCAAAGTGGGGTTCAAACCCCCTTGGGGGGTTGCAACTTTGAGTCAGGGGGCCTGCAAGAAGTTGGGATCTGCCATCTTGGACTCTGGTACTGGTCTTTCCTGGGAGTATGACTCATTTAACACAATGGCATTTATTTTTAGTAGATAGGAGGAGCTTTGGCATCACAGCGAAGTCACACCCCAGTAAGTTTGAAAGGAGGTTTCGAACAGATTTTTAAGTTTGAAAGGGGGTCCTGGTCTGAAATGCCTGAAGACCACTGTTCTGCTGCAGTGGTTCTTGAACATTTCAGCCTGGGATCCCTTCAGAGAATATCTGGGTGTTTCCAGAAGTGAGGTAATCAACCTGGAAGTGATGTCATGGCCAAAAGTGACATTACTGTGCCATCAGTGTGATGCCAGAGCTTAGCCATGTTTACTCATAAGTAAGTCCCATTGTGTTCAACCAATGAGACTTACTCTCAGGAAAGTATGGATTGCAGCCTGAGTGTCCCACTCCAAGATGGTGGCACCCTGTGCCAGATTCCAAGATGGCAGTTCCAAGCTCTGATGACACCATGTCGACCCTTCCAGTGCCCAACTTCCCCATGATTTCCCTCTTTTCCTCCTATTTCCACCAATCTCTGGGGAAACAGGCAAAAAGAGGGGAAACTTGTTAAAAGAAAATCCAGCCAGGCCTAGAAAGCTGTGCCTTCTGGCAGCAGCAGCAGCAGCAGCAGTGATCAGGCTTCTGTGAACAGGGACCAAGAGGCTGGCTGGTTAGATCAGAGGATGGCTTCAAGATTCCAGAATGTTGCATTCTCTCTGTACAGATGGGATGGAGCAAATAGGACGGAGCCAGGGAAGGGTTTCTAATGATGGGAATTACTGAAGTCACTGTTTCAGGAGGATGACCTGCAACTGACAAGCTGAAAAATGTATAGAAAGGAAAATCAGCAATCTACTTACTGAAAATGTCTGCATTTTTTTGCTACTATGCAGTTCTGTTCACATAAATACTATGTAAAAGGATCTTGTTAAATTCTCTCTCTCTCTCTCCCTCAACCCCAAGCAATTAATTCAAAATGAAGTCATGTGTGTTCTAGAATCTAGACTATTTCAGGTTGATTGAGATGCCGTCACTTACCATATATCACAGGATCTATAGAATGGCTGCTTTCCCAAGTCTCACTTCATCCAGTATTTGCCTTGAGGCTTAAAGCCAGCCTTCCAAGGTCAGAATAAGAGCCAACTCTTACTTTGTAAAGATGTCAGTCTGTGTATGTTTGCATGCAAATCTAGATTATTAAAGGCTATCCATACAGAACAGAATCTCTGAAAAGATGCATGTTTCAACAAAATCTTCAGGACCCAGTGTCAGAATGTACATGTCATTCCAACATTATATACTGCAGAGCTCTGGATTAGTGGTATGGTCTAGCCGAAAAACTGATTCATGTTGGGAAAATGCAATCACACCTTCCCATTTTAATCTAACTGCACATTTCAGCTTGACAAGATCATTAGCACTGTGTGCAAATACACACATCACACCAATGTTAGTGCAGCTGGGAAATAAAGGGTGAGAAAATTTTTCAAGTACTAGAACCATTGTTAGTGTACACAAAAGTACATTTTTTTGTATTTTGGAACATGTAAATTATAACTATATAATAGATCATTATAAGAATTGACTGAACACAAAATTAGACTTTAATAGGATATAAGTATCTTTTAAACATAGCTCCAATTGCTCCTTTCTGTTACTCAGCAGAAAGTATTCATCATCTTTCCAAGGAGTCTATTTTTTAAAGCATTGTTATTTAAATGTTCGTGCAGAAATTGTAATTTAAAGCTGGGCACAGGAGAGACACATTTCCATTTTCAAAAAACAAAAAACCTCAGTTTTGATTTGGAAATGTAGCACTGATGTGTTCAAAATAGGCAAATGGAGAATTGTCTTCATCTTAACTTCACAGCAATAATTAATTATCTGCTCTAATGTAGTGTGATTCAGATGAATCTCTTTCCCATTAGACTGCAAATGACTTGGGTCCAATTCATGAAAAAAGGTGCAAATTCTACAGATGGAAACATTCACTGGGGAGATGTTTTTTCTTCTTCTTCCTTCCTTCTTCTCAGTGATCAGTCATGACAACCTCACTAGGGTCATTTAAGTTTGGGCCCCAAAAACTCCAAAATGGGGAAGGTAGGATTGTCCAAAGAGGAAGATAAAAAAACAGAGTTTGGGTTCTAGAAATGTCCAGTTGTAACTTCTAACAAATAGTACAAGCAGGTGACAAGCAGATCATTACAAGCAACCCTTAAAGAGCTAACAAAGTAGGAATGTAAACCAAAAAAATTGTATAAAAAAGTATTATTTTTATTTACCTTTGGTTTATTTGTTTTAAACTACTTTTTTCCTCATATGAATGGCACTTTTATGGTCTGCAATGGTGTGTGTTCTTAGAAGTAATTTCAAACATAGAAATGGTAGGGTATCGCAGGGTAGGGTATCCTACTGGGCTCACCCTGACATTGTAAGTTTTGTCAGCCTTGTGGCCACCAGTAGAATAATTCATTTGGTCACAACTCAGTTCCTTAAAGCCATTTGTTTGCAGCATGAAACCATCCCCTATTTGCAGAGGAAATGATGAGAACCAAGCAAGCATGAAAACTGCATCATCTGTAGAGGAAATGGTTTAACCAGTTCAAAAAGGTCACCTGCAAGGCAAACTTGCATTACACAGCGATCTGTTGCCCACTAAATCAGAGCACAGATATAGGGTGTTTCATTTTCACCATTGCAATTGCCAGAAGCAAGAAATTATTGCTGAAAAAGTTAACATTTCTAAAAGGTGTTTATCATTTCCAGATGCAAAATCAAGGGATTTCCAGTTCACTGCTTGACTGTCATGTGATCTTCCCAAGTCTGGAAAAGTGGACTTTCTGGTTTTATTTTAGGAACTTTGTGAATGACGCTCTTTTGTTCAGGTGGTCTCTTTTAATAAAACAGGAAATCCTGCACTTCTGAGTTTGCAAGACACCATGTGATGAAATACTGTATGGGGCGTTTTAAGATTTTAGGACACTGCAGAAGAGGCGGTGGCAGCAGATCCAAAAGTGGCTTTGAGCAATGGACCCAGCTGTGCCACCTCTATGTACTTTTTTTTACACATGAGGGCAATGTGACCCAGGTGCAATCCTAACCAATTTTCCAGCTCCATGATAAAGGGACAAACATTTTCTCATCTTGAGGAGGCCTTTATGATTGTCCCCCAACTTCACGATGCAGCACATGCCTCACTGGTACAGCTATTCCAGTGCTGGAATGTTTATTAGAATTGTGTCCTGTGTCTCAATCCTAACCCCAGTTAGACTGGCATAAGTCTCTGCACAAGTCCTGTGCTGGCCTGAGGGTGTCACAAAAGTGCTGTAAGGTACTTCTGCCCCACTCCTCTGGGGTTAGGCCAGGGCACAGAGAGGCACCAGGCACCCGACACCATCACGGTTAAATTATGCCAGGTTAGTTATGCTGGCCTAAATTGGTTGGGATTTCACCGTCTGAGGCCTGTGTTCAGGAAGGCAAAGTCTGTCAGTGATGCTGCTGTCATGCTCCCTTTTCTTTGTTGCACTTGTAGTGTTTTTGTTTCCCTCTTTTCATTCCTTTCGGGTCACAATCTGATACCTGTTCATAGTTAATAAAGAGGTATACAGGGAGCAGAAGTTAAAATATTTTAAAAGCCATTCCTACTTGTGTGTGCAACGTTATAGGAAAATAGTGGTGGGGAAGATAAAATTGTGCTGTGGAGAAAACCCTTCTATTAACAGCTGACACAAAAATTGCAGGAAGATTGAAATGCAATTTGTAAACCACCTTCACGCATGGCTATCAATCAGCTTAAGATGTGATACAAGGGCATTTAAATTTGAATCTTTTCCCAGTCAACAACAGGAGAGATACTCCAAAATGCCTTAAGTGGCATGTGTGAAATCAGCCTGTCAGTCTGAGAGCTGAACCCAAACCATTGCTAGCTTTGCTAGTTTTTATGAACGTTCTGGAGGGAACTTTTAGATGAGGAAGAGATAAGGATCATGGAAACGCAGGAAGGAGGCCTGGCTACAGAGCTGAACATTTCAGTGCTATGATGCTGAACTGGCACAGATAAGACCAGAAAAAGAAGTGCAAGAAAAATAAAAAACCTATTGGACTCTGCTCATGACAGTCTAACTGCAGGCTAACATGCAGAAGATATATGGATCAAATGTTCTCCACTACGTCTCTATGCGAAGAGCATATTCACTTGGAGCGCAATCCTAACCATGTCTATTCAAAAGTAAGCCCCATTGAGTTCAATGGATCTTACTCCCAGGAAAGTGTCTTTAGGATTGCAGCCTTACTCTTTTAATGATTGCATGTCAAATTGCATTTAAAGGTGTTGGAGCTTGATCTATGTTTCCCAACATTTGTTGTCTGCTGTACACACTTTACATGGTCTACCTATTCAAAGTACCACTGGAAGTAATTAGTGATTATGTCATTGCCAGTCACTACTGGTTTGGGAGACCAGATGCAATGCAATAAAAAGGAGTAAGACATGTGGACTGGCAGACTTTTTTGGGTGGACGGAAGGAGTTTTCAGGCACAGTTTTGCCTGCAGAGCTAAGCCTCCTACCACTGTTTTTTTGAGCAAGTTCCTGATCTTTCAGCCAGGCGGCAAGTGTCCAGGGTCCTGTGAGTATCCCCAGGCACCACTTCAAGTACCAGTTGTGGTACTGGTTGAGGAACATTGAGCTAGATAGGAAAAAAATAATGTGGCAACTTTAGTTTGAGTAACATTGTTGCATTTTGTTTAGGCAGAGCTCATGTAAATCTCTCCCTCCCCCACATAAATTACATGTAAAGTCACTTGTGATGAATTTTCATTTACCAAATTACTTTGCATTTCTATCTGTATCCCCCTCTATGGAAAGCCTTTAAGATTCTCTGGTTCCAAAGCGTAACATCAGCCCTGCTGGAGGGGAGATATAAAAACATTCCCCTCCACCAAAAAACTTGCTTTTGTGAGACTCAGGTGAGGTTGATGATATTTTCCATTTTGTCTTCAGGTGTCCCTTGCTAGAGCAACCAAGAAATTACTGCCTTGGGCCTCTTCTGAGATAGTATCACAATAGGTATCTGCTAGTGCAGCTTTGTTTTTTACTCATCAGTGAAAATGAGTTAAACACTCACCGGGTTGCAAAGTTTGCACTAGCAGCCTGAGAAAATCCACTCTAAGGTTTAGAAATCCCTATGTATTTTGGATTTTATGTGCCTATTTTTTTTAATTTCTGTAATTGCACAGTCTCTAGTTTTTGCCTTTTCTGTGATGACCTTTGGTTTGAAGCAAATAAACTTTTTGTACCTTTGTACCATTTACCATATATTTATTTATTTACAGTGTTTATTTATTTACTTGCATTTAAAAGGCAATTTAAAAACATCTAAAAACATTCAACATCCTAAAACCACAGTAAAAGCAATTAAAACCATGATAACAGCCTGTCATCAATTGAAGTTTCTTCCAAATAAATGCATTTTAAGGCCCCACCAAAAGCTCTGTAGGGAGGGAGTATTTCTGAGTTCGAGGGGAAGGAAATTCCATATCTGGGGTGCAGCCACCAAAAAGGCCATGCTCTTAGCTGCCATACCCCTCACCTCTCTTAGTGGTGGTATGGTCAACAGCCCCCCCCCCTCAGATGACCTTAGATGACAGGTTGGATTGTATGAACAAAGGCAGTCCCTCAAGTATCCTGGCCCCAAGCTGTGGAGTGCTTTAAAGGTCAAGACCAGCACTTTAAATTCAGCCTGGAAGTGAATGGGTAGCCACTGCAGCCAGTGAAGCAGTGGGCCAACCAGTTGAATCAATGAGCCTCAGCTGATGCATTCTGCACTAGTTGGAGTTTCCAGGCTATCTTTAGAGGCAGCCCCATGTACAGTGTGTTGCAATAACCCAATCTAGATGTGACTAGGGTGTGGGTCTCCATGGCCAGACCTGAGCCTCCCAGGTATGGCTGCAGCAGACAAAGCTGAGCAAAGGCTCCCGTGGCCACCGACAACTGGGACTCCAGGGGCAGTTGCAGATCCAGGAGAATCCCCAAGCTGCGGATCTGCTCCTTTAGAGGGAGTGCAACCCCCTTCAGAGTAGGACAATTGTTCAATAACTGGGTTGTGGATTTCCAAACCAGGAGAACTTCTGTCTTATTAGGATTTAATTTCAGTTTGTTCACCCTTATCCAGCTCCCCACCTGCCTCCAGACAGTAATCCAAGACCTCAATTGCCTCCTTGGTCCTGAAACCAGATTGGAAAGGAAGCCAAATTGGAAAGGATCCAGAAAATTATCCATGGTCCTCTGAAGCCGAGACACCACCACCTGCTTGACCACTTTGCCCAAGAATGAGATGTTTGAGACTGGCCAAAGGATGTTCATATTGGTAGGATCAAGAGAGCGTTTCTTCAGGAGGGGCAAACCATCACCTGCTTCAATGCAGGCAGCAGCACCTCCTCCCGCAGAGATGGATTCGTCTCTGTCCATTCACCTGCCCTGTCCATTTGGCCCGTCAACTCTGAACTGATCTGATTAGCAAAACTGGACAAGGGTCAAGTTGGGCAAGAAGATGGCCTCATATTTCAAAGAATTCCAAAGATGGCCTCATTCCAAAGAATTCAGGTTCTACAAACTGAAAAGAATCCCAGAAGATAGAATTGACAGGTGTTCAAGGAGCATCGCCAGATACTGTTCAAGTGGCATCAAAGTCATGCTGAATCTGACTGACCTTGTCCACAAAGTGCTGTGCAAACACATCAATGCGAGCATCTGTGTGCTCCATCCTCATACCCTCAGTGGGGGTGTGGGGGAGGGCAAATGTGGTTGATAAAAGGCAAAAGGAATAATTCTGGTTCTTTTCCTATTCTCTCCTCACTTTCTTGAGCTGACTGGATGGGAACTAAACTTTTCTTTAACTTTGTGGATTCCTTTATCATGTGGATGTCATTCAAGAATGCAGGCTGATGGTGGCCATTTTGAAGAATGCATGGAGGATTTGCCAGTAAGGCAGGAAATCTGACTCAGGAACAGGTCCTTTCTTGGCTTATGATTCTAATATCAGAAAAGATCATAATTCATGAGTAAAATTCAGATCAAGGATGTGCTTTCCATTATTTGCTCAAGTTATTTCATAAGTTGGAGAAAGAGACGTGTCATTTTTGTAATGAGATATTATTATCTGTTTGTGGAAAATGTTCCTGGATGCATTTAGATATATTATCAATCTGCCAGTTTTGTTTCCTATATGTATAGGAGCCCACAAAAGAAACACCACTTGGTGGCACTCTGGTTGTGCTCCAATTAACAGTCACTTCCTTTCAAAGAAACACATTCCTTACAAGAGGCAAGCTCGAATACAACTGTTATCCTTCTCTGGTACATCTTGCTGGGTCATTGGAAAACACTGATGCTGGTTTTCTCTCCTGTCCTGTGCCGCCTTCTCCAGCCTCCGAGGCCAGCAAAAGTCCTTTGCTACTGCTGATGCTGAAGGAGAAGCCACAGCAGCATTTCTGACTGTGGTGTCTTTCCAATGATGAACAACAGGAGATAATGTTAATGACATCCAGAGCCCCTTCTCCTTTGATTTATTTCTCTCTTCTATTTCCCTCCAAACAAAAACATTCTTCTACCATCAACAGAGAACCTCCCTTTTGGCATTTTTAGCATTCCTGAATCCTTCCAGCGCACTCTGACAGCTATATTAGACACTGTAATTTGCTCAAGGGGACTTAAAACGGCTGGTGTTGACTTGAGCATTGGCACATAGCTCTTGTGATTTTGTGCTGAATGGGTGCTTGAGGAACAGGCAGACTACATGGGTTGCCATATGTCCTGAAAAACAGGGACAGTCCTGATTTTGGGGGATTGTGTTCACCTGCTGGCAAATGGGACAGAAGGTCCTGTTCCAATTTTGTGGAAGAAAATTAAGGCAACCCTATACACATGGCTAACGAAAGCAACTGGTAGATTTTGCTATTTGATACTGCTTCAGGGCCCATCTAAGGAAAAAGCTTAAGAAATATGGCCAAATAGAAGCCCATGTATAAAAAAATCAAGTATTAGTCTTCATTTCCTCCATGATTGCTAAGTGGTGGCTCTGAATGAGGGGGGATATTGCCCAGATTTGGCTGGTGCACAGGTGTGGCTATGTATTAAAGCCAGAGGAGAGCGGTTCCAAAATTAATATCACTGCATCCTATGGGTGCCATGAAAGTCTCAAATAAGAGCATCGGCCCCGCAGTGGGTCTCCCCAAGTATGCAGTGGCTATTTTGCTGATGTTCTGAACTTGGAAGATAAGATAAGATAAATTTATTGTCATTGTACTCAAGGTATGAGAACAACGAAATGAGGTGCTCTCTCTCATAATACAACACAGACAGTGATGGGCTTCAAAAAATTTAAGAACCGGTTCTCTGCCCATCTGGCAGCCACTTTTAAATGGCTATTTTTAAACTTTATATGTCCTATCTCTTGTTAAGAACCGGTTCTATAGAGTAGGTGCGAACCTGCTAGAGCCCACCACTGAACACAGATATACAAATATCCATTTGAACAAATCAAAACACACACAATTTAAAAAGAACAGGAGCTCACCCTGTCTTGTGGGGATCTGGGTCTCGAACCCTGGCCTGCTGGTTAACAGGCACAGTGTCTTAACCGCTTGCGCCACCCACAGTCCATTAGTATTAGATTTTTTCCTTTATGAGGTTGAGTTTTAATTTATGCTGTGTTTATTTATTGTTCTTTTCTATTGTTAGCCACCTTGTGTGATTCGGTAAGTTACTGGAAAGTCATGATATGCATTTTAAAAATAAATAGCATGGGTGCAACAGTGTAGTTAAAATATATCTTGCTATCCCCTATCAGAAAAGAATATCCCCATATTGAGAGCCGAGAGGAAGTGGGAGTAGCTTATCTGAGGCCACCTAGTGGGCTGATGGCAGTGTTGAGATTTAAACAAGGAGAGTTCTCATTAATAGATTGTTTTTTTAGTTTCTGATAAAAAGAAAAGCTCTCCCCGCACATGCATGCACACACTCCAGTCTGATTAAGCACATGCATGCCCTCCAGGAACCATGAAACACTATTGTGTCTGTTGGAATGAAGCAATAGCAAGGAGAGGAGCCTGCTTGAGCCAACTGGGCATTGGGGTTAGGGAGATGCATCATTTGGGCAGGGGTCCTTCTGAATTTCTAATGAAGAACGTTATACTTTCCTAGGCAAATAAATACTGTTGGTAGATAAATTCATGGAGGTAAGAAGGAGGAGATATGGTACATTCCACCTGCCTCTCCTTCTGGTCTTCACACTGGGTAGGCAAGAAGGAGAAGAAGGCAAAGCCAAATACAGTGGTACCTTGAATAAAGAGTGTCTTGAATAAAGAGCATTTTGTATAAAGAGCAAAATTTTCTCAGAAATTTTGACTTGCTTAAAGAGCACTGTCTTGAATAAAGAGCACTTCTGAGGAAGTTTGGAACAGGCTTCCATGGCAAGGGAACTCACAGGCGGGATGAGGAGACTAGCTTGAGCTACAGTGGGGCCCTGGGCAAAGTTTGGAATAGGCTTCAATTGCCAGGGAACTCATGGGATGTCCGGGGGGAGCAGCCTGAGTCAGGTCTATAGGTGGGATCTGTGTGTGGCAGCGTGGAAGGTGTGCCTTCTCAATGTTCTAGTGCTGATCCCCGTCATCAGCTTGGGAATATTAAAGTTGCACAAAAAGATAACAGATTCCATTGAGCCAATGGATAGCAGTGACTCCATTAGTGATTGTGAAAAGTCATCCCCTCTCTGTAACCCTCACACCAGCCATGAAGGTTTTCAAAGGTACAGTACAGTTCAGTATTGTACAGTATTTTCTTTATTGCAGTGTTGTGCGTTACTGTATATTACAGTGCTTTGTACAGTGTTAAATTGCAGTGTTTTGCCATCATTTTTATAAACAGTTAATATTTTTATATGAATATTTTTTGGGTTGTGAAACCAAACGTTTGAGTTTCCATTTTTTCCTATGGGAAAATCTGCTTCACTTAAAGAGCATTTCACTTAAAGAGCATGCTTCCGGAACAAATTAAGCTCTTTAAGTGAGACATAAGATGTGGGTCACCCATTATCAATCTTGGACACCAGTCCAAGGGAACTGGGTCCTGCATACATTTGCACATGTATTTCCCAAACTGGAGACCTCCTGTGTTTTTTTGTTTTGTTTTTTGTAAACTGAGATCAACAATGCTAGTGATTAACATAATGCGCTAAGCCAAAGGAAATGGAACCGCACAATCACTGGACTGCAACAAATGTGTCAAGTCATTTTCATAGTTTAATGGTCTGCAACTAGATAACATTGTTTGGTCTCTAGTGATTTAGATTAGAGGTGAATCAGTGACCTATAAAGGTGAAAAGAAAAGCAACCTACTTCAGGATTCAGATTTCTCATGCTTGAAGTGACTCTTTCCATTCTCTGAATGGAATACTGTACTGAATAAGGTCTCTTCACCCACAAGAATGTAAACCTGGGCTTATTTGCAAGCTTTGATTAACTTAAATTGATGCAAATTAAAAATTGGTACGTGGCAACTTCATACAGATGTTAGGAATTTAATTTAAGTTTCTAGATTTTTATTTTAACCACTGCAGGGAAAATGGATAAAGTTATTTCACAAATACAAACTCTTAAAAGTTGACTGTTGATATCACTACACTTTTTCCCATGCATCCTTCAAAGTTACAAACATTACATGAAATTGTTTACATCAGTTGTGACACTAGGGTTTGTGTCCCTCTGTGCAGGAAGCCAGAGCATCATCCCATGGTGGACCTCCTCTCCTGTAGTATAAGGGGCAACTTGGTGATGCACCATTGCCCCAGCCACTACTGGATTTTTGGCTATAGCTTTAGATAGAACAGAAATATTTCAGTGTGATTTGTTTTAATGTATTTTGCATGAAATTATGCATCAACTGATATATAACACAATAATATTATTCAAAAATACCAAGATTTAAATTTGTTGGCCTGTGGGTGGGGAAAGTGGTTAAGACACTTTGCCTGTTAACCAGCAGGCCAGGGTTCGAGACACGGGTCAGCCCCACAAGACAGGGTGAGCTCCTGTCCTTAGCCCAGATCTGCGACACCAGCTGGATCCAATTGTATTGGCTCTGCCTTTCCATTGGACTAATTCATTGGTGTGGAGAGGGGGGATTTGCTGCTTGGGTAACAGCCTATCCTCCATAACAATCCAACTCAGGATTTTGTGCTTCGTATGCAGTGCCAAGCACGATACCATAGTTTTTCAAGACTGACGGAGGCCTGCTATTATTGGTGCCACACACACCCAGTATTGGTGTCACACACACCAGGTGTGTCACCTGGTGTGGCCCATTCCTTGCACCTCCCTTGCAATTTTTTAAAGTTTGTGTCATTTATGTGGGTAAAGAAGCACTTATGTGGGCAAAATTTTTACAAAGAACATTAAAAGGAAGTTAATTAGATGTCATTTGCCCCAAACCACTGATTCAGTAGCATTTGCAATGCCACTGATTCACACAGATATGAACTTTTAAAAAGTTTGGAAAATTGCATACTGAAAATTTTCACTTTACAAAATACAAATATTCTTTATAACAGCTACTCTTTGAGAAAAGAGATAAAAGTACTGGCTGATGGTATGACTTCTAAAAAGACTAGTAAAAGTATAAACGTACAATCCTAAGCACTCAGAATTAAGTCCCATTGTGTTCAATAGTACTTATTCCCAGGAAAGTATGGGTAGGATTGCAGCCTAATTCAAGCAAAAACTGTCATAGATGGAAATGGCCCTGCTTTTTCCTTTGGAACCAGCTGCTTCTGTTGCAGAAAAAAAAGAGTTGTAGGCCAATTCTTTGCATATTTCCTAGAGATAGTAACTACGTATCTTGGCATCTTAAGCTGGTTATCAAAAGAAAAGGACTTTTCTTGCTTCAGATTACTAGCCTGAATATGAGCTGTCTGTCTTTCAGATTAACTGTGTACATCAGCATGAAAAGTGACTTAACAAACAAATGAAAGGTGGGAACGTGACAGCAAGTGATTGAGGATAAGCAGCCATGGTGAGCGAGTACTGAAGTCTGAGAGAAAGCAGTGAATCTGATAGGGATAAGGAATGAAAAAGCACTGATGGAGATCAGGATGGTTTACCTCTAAAGAGGCCTGAGAGGAAACACTGCCGGTTGAGGTTCTAATAATACACAAGAAGAGATACAGATACCTCATAGGGAAATCTCACAGTCCTGTTTTCATGGATATGACTGTCTTGGATAAAGAGCAGCTTGGGAAGGACAGGCTTGTAGAGAATCAAGTGTTGGAGTATCACATGCCAAGACTTTTTGGGGCTCCACATTTGAAATATATTGTAGTTCAAAGACCAGAGGTCCTGTCTTTTTTATACGGAGCAAATCTCATGGTACAAATCTGTGGATTTGGGCATGTATTAAAGAAATGATAATTCAGTTTTTATCTGTGGACAATTTAAAACTGATTGAAAAAGAGCAATAAAAACACATTAATGACTGAGGGCACTATCCCAGTCAATTTTCCAGTTCTGGGATAAGGATAATGCAATTCCAAGGTAAGGGAAAAATATTGATTGGAACTTACCATGTCTCACAAAATATCTACTACAATTCACTGGCATTCTAGGGCAGGGGTCTCCAAACCTGGGCCTGGGGGCCAGATACGGCACATGGCAAGCCTCTACCTGGCCTTCAGCCAGCCTCTTGTCTGCTGAGAGCTTCTGGCCCACCCGACAGAACACAACCAGAGCTCTGCTGTGTTTGAATCCAGAAAATGTTCTAAGGGCCTCAGAAGCAGAGTTCCATGAATGTATTTAACTAAATTTTATATATATATATATATTTTTTTTGGGGGGGGGGCAGGGTTCAACAATGTGCCAGATATTTGATATGGCCTTTTGGCCAAAATGTTTGGAGACCTCTATTCTAGGGAATTTAGGAATAATATTATCTAAGGATGTTATTATGTGTTACTACAGCTGTTGCTAACAAAAAAACCATGATTATTATTATTACAGTATATAATAATATCACATTTCCACCTTTGATGGCCACGCAATACTTTAAGAACAGAATCGACAGTCATGTGATGTAGTGTAGTGAAAACTCTGGAGAGAAACCTTTCACAAGTGTCAGTTTTGGCATTTCCTGTTTCTATGCAGTGAATGGAAAACTGAAACTGACTACACACTTGGTTTAAATATAGCTTTCTTATACTTCCTCATTTCATATATGTAGTTTGACAAAAATATGACATAATGATAGGTGTCAGTTATTCCGATTCAGTTTGTCAGGATGGAGAACTCAGGCTTCTGGAGTAATATGCGGAGGAAGAATAAGGGGAATTGGAAGATCTTTGTGGAAAAAGTGTGAATTGAGTGGTGTCAACTGATTAACATACATGACACCTGAGTTTTCTGCTGTCAGTTAAAAGGGTTATAAAAAAATTCAAGAGACTGAATGTGATTCGATGTGGCTTGTTTTTAGTGGCCACAACTTACCTCCTGGCTTATAAAGAAAGGTTGTAGGAGAATGTATAGGATGGGCTGGAGAACAAGAGTCACCTTGGACAGATGGTGGAGAGTAAGTTGATATAGGTGAGGAATCAAATTGCATCAGATGCTATCTATATTCAGGGCTTTTATGCTGAGATTTATACACCCTCCCTCCCAGATTAAAAAATGCCTACCCCAGTCTTTTGCACACCTACTTCTGAGTCACAAATCTCCCTGGGGTCATAGATAGTGTTAGCATCTCTTATTAAATCAATCAGAGTTTTTGAGCTGCTGGTCTATTACTGGTTCATTATGACCAAAACAAACAGACTGGACACATAGCTTTGCCACCTTTGAGGGAACAGTAGAATTTAAACCAATGTAAGGGCTGTGGGTGTCGCAAGCGGTTAAGACACTGTGCCTGTTAACCAGCAGGCCAGGGATCGAGACCCGGGTTGGCCCCACAAGACAGGGTGAGCTCCTGTCCTTAGCCCAGCTCTGCAACGCCAGCTGGATCCAATCGTATTGGCTCTGCCTTTCCATTGGACTAATTCAGTGGCATGGAGAGGGGGGATTTGCTGCTTGGGTAACAGCCTATCCTCCATAACAATCCAGCCCAGGCTTTCGTGCTTCGCATGCAGTGTATGCAGCGCCAAGCATGATACCATAATCGACTGACAGAGGCCTGCAAGGACTCAATCCTGTCAGGCATCTGTGCCATTGTAACTCATGTTCCAGAGGCACAGAGGACTTTCTGGCATCACAAACTATGTCACACTATCGCATGCAAGTGGACAGGCATTAGAAATAGTGAAAGGCAGTATGAAAGTGGCCTACAAAGATGCCCAGTGCTGGAAAATTAGAATGGAGGGCCGTGGTTGGGTGGATCTGGGTGTGGATGCCAAAGGGTGGGTTTGGGAAGGGGTAATTACAGTATTATTGCAACAGTTTGGATGATATCCTATCCCTTGTTCTGGCCTTGATCCCTTCCTGAATCTTCTTGGGTTGGAATTCACATGTATAGAGTATATGAGCACATGTATTTGTTTATGGCTAGCTGCAATCCTAACATGCGGTTCGGCCTTTCTTGTAGAAATTAATCTTGTAGATCACCTAAAGTTCACATTCAGCATTTTTAAAGTTGGCATTTGTACCAGATTTAAGCAGCACTTTATAGCAAATACAAATACAGTACAACCTTTGACAAAAGTTAAGGAACATGTTACTTTATTTAGATCTGGCTTACAGTAGTTTTTTCTCTCCATCTTCTGTTCCTAATACATACTAAAAAGCAGGCCTCCATCAGTCTTGAAAGACTATGGCATCATGCTTGGCGCTGCATACGCTGCATGTGAAGCACGAAAGCCTGGGTTGGACTGTTATGGAGGATAGGCTGTTGTCCAAGCAGCAAACCCCCCTCTCCATGCCACTGAATTAGTCCAATGGAAAGGCAGAGCCAATACGATTGGATCCAGCTGGCGTCGCAGAGCTGAGGCAGGCCAGAGTTGCCAAATGAGATGCTGTGATTTACAGTAATTATTCCCATTATTACATGGGGCAAATTCCAGGATGTGCATCTTAAATGTCTAATTTTTTCAAGGAAAGTAGCAGCATAATGAGAGATTGGAAAATTACTGTACTAAGCCCTTCCTTTTGGTCTGAACGCTTATTCACACATTATAAAACTGGCATTGGATCAAATTGTGGCAAGGCTCCAAAGGTTCATTTTGTGATGTGTAAAAGTTCTGATGTTATGTGAAAGGGAAAAAAACATTTCTCTTTCCACCCTTTGCATAGTTTTGCAACTCTCATTCATGTCTCCCTTCAAGTGCCTCTTCTCTATATGTTATTAATGTTAAATTAATTTATTGTTTTGTGAAGCTACTAATCGTTCAGAGGACTGTAGTAGTGGTTAAGGTGCATGCCTGTCAACCAGCAGGCTGTGGTTCGAGATTCAGGTCTTACATGACAAGAGCTCATGTCCCTTGCCAATGCAGCAGTTCAAAAGCATGCAAATAGATAAATAGGTACTGCCTTGGTGGGGAGGTAACAGTGTTACTTGTACCTCAGCTAACCACATGGCCACGGAGACGCCTTCGGACAGACCTAGCTCTTTGGCTTAGAAAGGGGATGTCCACCCAACAGTCTGTCACATTCACTCAACAGTCAATCATGACTAGCAGTATAACCTATGGGGGACATATCAGGCATCTCTTGGAAAACAGGCACCTACTTATCAGGCATCTCTCGGAAAACACCACCCTGAAACAAAGTTAAAATCAAATCACTAGAACCCAAAACTTTAAAAAACAACTCCACATAAAATGCAATGCAGGTGTGATAGAGATAGATTTTTTTTCATAACTGACAATTAACAACAGTCCATTAAATAACTCTCTCGGAACTTATTCCAAACCCCCTCTGGGCCAGCACAAGTCCATTGCACTGGTTTGAGTGTGTTGCAAAAATAGGAGGAGTAGTTAGGCTGGTGCATGGATATGCCCTGGCCTTCCCAAACCACTGCAGGAATGGAAAAAACAGTGAGTTGCGCCGGCCATTCCTGGCCAGTGCAAATGTTTGGTTGGAGTGGGGAGAGGGCATGGAGGAGGTGGGAGGGAGGTGTTCCAGGGTGGGGAAGGGTTTGGGGGAGAGTGTTCCAAGGGATGGGTGGGCAGGGAGCTGAAGGAGGGACTTAGTGATGTGCTGGATGCCAACCCATTTCCCCAGGCGGTAAAAAAGTGTATTTCTAGATCTTGGTGTTGCAGGGATGCATTGCATGTACTCAAATCTAATGCATCATCAAATCTAATGCACACCCTATACTTATAATCAAAATACTGTATTTACTCAAATCTAATTAACCATCAAATCTAATGCACAGCCTGATTTTGGAGACTGCACTTGGCTGAAAAAGGTGAGCGTTAGATTTGAGTAGATACAATATTTGATATTGGAATAAGTATTTGGGTTCCCTCAATCCACTGACCTAATAGAGATTCTTTTCTCTTTTTTATTCCTTAAAAGTACTTGACAGTCAGGAAATCAGAAGTTGCTCTGGAGAACATGACAACCATTCAGCTTTCATGCCACCAGAATGGGGCTTATGGCAGCAGATTACAAATTTCCTTGGGAGCTGCTTTTCCCAGGAGGGCTTTTGCTGAAGCTGGGCAAAAACATGCCTGTCAGCCTTTCTCTGCTCACCTAGAAACACAGCTGAGTTCAGGGCATTCCCATGTTGCAAACTTCTTCCTTCGTGAAAAGTGCAAGCCCATCCAGAATAGGTTGTCAACACATGCCAGAGACAACTTTCCTATTGATTAACAGTGCCTGTCCTGCCTAAATAAAGTTTCAATTTATTACTGCACACTATGTACTCCATAGTTTACAGGCGTCAATTTAGAAAATCCACAGTGTCCCTGGTGCCAGCTGGTAATGAAAGGTGGAAATGGGTGTTATCAGCGTATTGATGACTCTGCACTTCAAATCCTAGACAAGTTCTCCCAGTTGATTTGTATACAAATTAAATTGCATGGGGGACAAGATAAATGCCTGCAGGACTTCAGAGACCAAGGGGTTGAGCAGCAGACTGCCAGCTTCTGGAAGCTACAATAGGAGCAGAGCCACTGTAAAATGGTGCTCACTAACCCCATCCCTGCCATGTGGTCCAGAAGGAGCCTAGAGTGCAAGGGATCTCCTCCCCCTTTGAGCCACTCTAGGAGCGGGAAGCATCCTGGAATGACTCCTTGGGGATAGTGATCCCTTGCAATGAACCATTCCAGGATGCTTCCCTCTCCTAGAATGGCTCAGAGGGGAAGTGGTCCCTTGCACACTTTTGATTCTCATATGGAATTCAGTTTTTATGCTTTCCCGCAGTAGAAATTTATCATGCGTTCTGGAACTATTTGTGGATTATATGATACTCTTCAACAAAATGCTGGCAAGAAACTGTGCTTCTTAAATAATAATCAAAAATTCTTTTAAGTGAACTGTGGTGTTCAAAAAGCCCACTTAAACATGCACCTTTAATTTTTTCAAGGAGTATGATGAAAGATAATTTCTTTTAAAGAGCTTAGTGAATGGTTATGCTAACACATGATGCAATTAAGAAAAATAAAGCCCTATTCAATCTCCTCATCCATATTAAGAGATGTAGTTAGCATACCCAAAAGCAAGGAAATCAAAATACTAAAGTCTTGGCACATTTCTGAGAAGTTCAATCCTAGATGAACTCTGTTCTTTGGTTTTCAATGTTGTTAGTGATGTGATGAAGAAACAAACCTCTGAATTTATTTTGGGGTTATTCTTATTAACTTACTTGGACACATTGGAACAGGAAGTGGAAATGGTAAGAAAGAAAGAAAGAAAGAAAGAAAGAAAGAAAGAAAGAAAGAAAGAAAGAAAGAAAGAAAGAACTGAATTAATCTCAAAAACAGCATACTGGCTGAAATAGCAGCAAGGTTTATGTTAATAATCCTTGAAGGCTGGTTTGCAGCTCAGTTTAGCCCAGGCATGAGCTTACTGAGTAGCTCTGGATGTTGCAGGTCAACTTACCACTTATGAATTATTTTGATTATAATTGCTCCCCCCAATCACTGTTTCTGGGAAGAATAAAGCTTGGGAGTGTAAAACTCCTTGTATTAAAGATATATTTCACATTACAGTGGATTCTTGGGTTAAGAAGATTAACCAGATGATGTTCATTGCTAATGGTTGGATTATTTGTTGATAGATGATGATGAAGAGACACAAGTCCACTATTCAGAAAACAAAGCCATGTATAACAATTAGCCACCGAAAAGTACCTGGTACTTTTCTTTGTGGTTAGAAAAGCATTGAGAATTGTGTGAAAAATATGCTGAGAAGGGTTAAGGCAGCTCCTTCATTTTGGCTTTATGATCTGTTTTTGCTTACAAATAATGGAAGGGAATAGTTACATGTGACTTGATGGTAATATCAGGTCAGACATCAATACCTTCTGTCCTCTTCACCATTTTATATCTTGCTTATTATGGTTCATGTTTTAATATTTAAATATTTTAATGGTTTAATATTTTACAGGAAGCAAATTTCTTTCCTCCCCCCTCCACATGATGGCCATGGAAAGGATGTATTTCACATGGTTTTGCATGAAGGAGATCCCAGGTTCAATCCTCAGCATCTCCAGAACAAAGCTGGATTGGGATAGATACTGGCTGAGACCCTGGACAATACTAAGCTAGATGGACTTGACTCAGCAGCTGCCTATGTTAATGTGACAACACTAAGCTCCTGACGTACACTAGTAAGTCATTGGAACAACTATCACAGAGAAATTCCTAGTAGCTTGCATCATTTGTCAGCAAGATTTTGAGCATACTTGTGATAAGTTACAAAAGTATTAAGATACTCAGACACTGATAATAGGAAAGAACTTTTTGTAAAATCCACTGGAATTTAAATGAATATCTTTTAGGTTACCTCTTCCTTTTTGAACCTAGGTATTAGGATATTTATTATTTAATATTTAATATCCCTGTGTAGAATCTTGATTTAAAGCTGCCATCTTTGGTGATTTTCTGCTCAGGAAATATTAACAAGCCACATAGTTTAATCAAGCACAGGATTTCAAATAATTCCACAATAAGAGAGCACATCATCTGTATATCTTGCTTTGGAAGTTATAAATGCTTTGAATTTAATTCAAATATTAACACTAAAGGAATGGGGTCTGTGATAGTCTTCAGGATCTGCACTGACTCAATAACATGAATGTTCACAGAAAGCTGTCTATGGGGAGCTGTCCAAGGTACCACAGCTCTCCTGCTTTTGTTTTGTCTCTTGCTCCTCTGTGTGATGGCTTCCCTATTAAATCTCAATTGGCAGTGCTGTGGACCTCTGTTCCCAGACCAGAACTGCTTGAACCTGATATCCCCTTTAAACATAGTTTGAATAAATCCTTATTCATATTTATTTTGAACTTCACTGTTCTAAACTTTGATTTTTTAAAGGCATGGTTCTAACTTATAGCTGCATACATTTATTATATCAAATTCATGGTCTTGGGCAGTGGTGGGTTTCAGGGGGTTCTCACAGGTTCTATACAACCCTTTACTTATGAGTGCCTGGTTCTGAGAACCAGTTACTAATGGGACATAGAACCTGTTGTTAATTTAGGTTAGTAGGACATAGAACCTGTTAATTTATTTGAATCCCAACACTGGACTTGGGTATATGTAATAACACTTTCCCAAGAATAACAATCCTATCTGCATGATATAATGACAGATCTGCTGTTCTATGGTGCAGACTGCTGGTGTGGCAACTGCTCCACTTTTCTGTGACACCCCAGCCCTATAGGTCTACTCAGTTCTCTGCTAGATATAAAGCCGATGGAACTCCAAGCAGCCTGATGCTGACCTGTAATGGCTGACCTGGTTTAGGCCTCTTCCACTGATCCCATCCCATTCCAGGTTCACTCTGACCCTATTCTACTCTCACCAATCAAAAATTCTCCCTTTCTGCTTCTGGGATACCCTCCTGCAACTCTATCCCAGCCCCGGAACTGCTTGGTGCTAAACTCAACTTTGCCAGTGTCTGTGAATAAAGCATTAGTGGGGAATAAATTGGGTATAACTAGCAGAGCTGTAAATTGTAAATATGTAAATTGTAAATATAAATTGGGTATAACCAGTAGGGTTGTGGGTGGCGCAAATGGTTAAGACACTGTGCCTGTTAACCAGTAGGCCAGGGTTCGAGACCCAGGTGCCCACAAGACAGCGTGAGCTTCTGTCCTTAGCCCAGCTCTGTGATGCAGCTGGAACCAATCGTATCAGCTCTGCCTTTCCATTGGACTATTTCAGTGGCATGGAGAGGGAGGATTTGCTCCTTGGGTAACAGCCTATCCTCCATATCAATCTACCCAGGCCTTCATGCTCTGGAGAGGACACTCCAGAGCATGATACCATGCTCTGATGGATGCCAAGTAACTAGTAGAGAATAAAACTACTAAGGAATAAATCACTAGTAGAGTAGTGCAGACTACTCCACAAGACCTGCTTAATTGCTGGAAACATTTGCGAACCTTTGGCCAGCACAGGGACTGCTGTGCCTGGGAAGCTTGCATATAGGGTTGTGCTATAATTTGATAATATTAATCTTGTTGAAAGACACAGGAAATTTGGGCTTACAAAATAGACTTAGGATTTCCTAGGTTAGGTGGTCAAATTGAAGTCATAGAGTACATTTATCTGTCTAAACATATGGGAATAATTTTAGCAAATCCAGACAATTCATCTGCAAAATCTCACCTGCAATTCAACCTGCAAAAATCTTGGTGGGAGCTGGGACTGAGTGACAGGAGCTCATTCCATCATGTGGAATTCAGGGCTTGAACAATTAACCTAACAATCTTCAGATCATCTTGCAGCATCTTGAACCATTGAGCCACCACAGTCAGACAGCTTCCTATTTTGAACAGTTTGAAGACATATTTGCTACCCATTTCTATAGTTGATTAGGGTATACAAATTGGAAAAAATGAAATCAGAAGCCACAAATTGAAATTCAAAATTCAGCTAATCTCATGGAAGAAAAAAGTTTGGGTGAGGATTAAAGTTGTTCAAGGAAGAATCAAGAGCAGTTCAGGAGTAGAAATTGGATCTCAGTGGCAGCAATGCATGCAGGATCCTTGGGCTGTTAATAAATGAGATTATCTTTGTATTGGTTAAAGTATAATGTGTGGAATGACCTCCAGAAATACAAGTGTGCTTGTTTTTTGCTCTTTAGCTATACCTTTCTACATTAGAATGCTCCTTCCATTTCAGATTTCTTGTAATAATCTCACTTTCTGTTCTCGAAACTGTATAATGCAAGATTTTCAAGTGCCCCCTGGTGGAAAACTCTTTATCACAGTGTTTCATTTATTACTTATAAAGTACTGGCATTTATGACTTCCATTCATACTTTCTTTAAACTACATTTCATATTACTCCATAAAATTTAATGCCAATTCTACACCAATAAACATTATCCCAATAGATATAATTGAACTCAAATAAGAATTGCATATGGGTCATATTACCACCTAGCATAATAATAGGCATCACTTTTTTACCTTTTCTAAACCTTCCTAGGAAAATCAGCTTCTGCAAATGACATTACACTGGGGAAAGGTCAGTTTTCACCATGTTTAAGCATAAACGACGTCACTCTCGGCATTCAGATACTTCTTGTCTCTGTCTACGAAACACCTTGAAGTACTTCCTTACCAACACATTAAGAGGATAAGAGAGAATTGTGTTTCTCTTTGAAACTGCAGTGAAGCAATCAGAGTGCTTTCCCAGAAACATAGATTGCGGCTCAAATAGTCCTTGCTCAGCCTGTTTCATGTAAGCTTGTAAAAGACATGCTGATCAATGTGTTCTGTATTCATGGCACTGAACAGACTACTCAGATGACTATTCCTGGATTCAATGAACAACATGGGTACTCATCCTACATTTTGCTGAGCCAAAGTGGTTCTGAGAGCTGGCACATTATCAAATTCCAATTTAAACTCATTTTCTCTGTTTCATTCATGTTGTTCTCCTATCAGTCCATTTTGTTTGCTTTTCCAAGTATTTTCCTTCCATGAGTCACTGTGGTGCTGAATAATAGCCAACCCTGCCACTTTGCTAATGCTTTCTCCTTATATCACTCATCAAAATCTATCAGGCTGGCTCAGGAATTGGACTTAAATAGGAAGATCCAGGTTCAAATCCCCACTCAGTCAAAAATAATACTGCCATTTTACAATAATACCATTGTACAATTGATGGTAAGGCCACATTTGGAGTATTGCGTTCTTAGCACCATTATCTTTTCACAAACTCCATTCATTCTTCATAAACCTTTAAAGGATATTATTTTCTGGGTCAGAAGATTATCAGCCAAATCAAATCCTATGAAACTACCCACCCAAATTCCCAGGCAAAGAAAGAAAATCAGCTATTATATCTTACATGAAGACGGTAAGACCTGGGGCTTTATATGTAGAAAACAGACACTTTATCTTTATCATTATCAACATCTCCAAGAGGAATAGGTGTCACAACAATTGTTCACTGCAATGTTGTCAAAACTGTAAATGAAAGTTGAATTAAGTGCAATGGAGCATATTCTTATACATGTCTACTCAAATGTAAGCCTGATTGTGTTCAATGGGTGTTACTTCCAGGAAAGTTGCAGCCCTCAGACATCGTACTGATCAGTGCTGCAATCACTTACAGCACTGATGTAAGGGCACTGCAGTTTCCAGGAAAGGGAACAAACTTTGAGGAGGCCTTGCAGAGGTCTTTGTGATTGGCCATCCCCAACTGCAGGATGTAGCACACACCCCTGTGGCACAGCCATATCACTGCTGGAAAGTTGACTAGGTTTGGGCCTTACTTGAACTGACTTGATACAGCAAAGAGACTCCAGATGTATCACAGCTTTTATCCAAATTAACCAAAATACGTCATGTAGACAAAGCGAAACTTAGACAGGATGTTAGGGAAGAATAATGGAGTAGTGAAGCAGATGGGGGGTATACTGACACTGGCATCCCAAGCTTACCTAAATCCATGTGTGGGCATGCAGGGAGTCAGGGTGATCTTATAGAAAGGAGGACAGAATGCCTCTACCTTTAGCCATGGCATAGAAGAGGGGACTGAACCAGGTTTAGCTCATCATAGAAGGGTTTAAAAAGCAGTACCTTCCTAAATTCCCTCTTATATATAATGGTTAAAGGTAGAGGTACTCTGTCCTCCTTACTATATGGTCACCCTAATGGGAGTTTACTTAAGATAAAGGCTGCAATCCTAATGACACTTTCCTGGGAATAAGACCATTGAACACAATGGGGCTTCCTTTGTGCAGATATGGTTAAGATTGTGCTCAAAGTCTTTTTCTTCACCATAATTTAGGTAAGATTTTCTTTTACCTAAGCCTGCTGTATTGGAATAGTGTTGTCCTGGCCTTCAGGCATGTCTACTTTCTGCTTTTAGAACATGGTGTACATCAACCCTTTCTCATCCTACTGAGTATGTCCTACACCTGTCCCACATACTGCCCCGGTCTTTTCCTGGTTTTGGCCACTAAACTGGCAAGTTCTACTGGTGCATGTTTTGCTAAGTTATGCCAGTCCAACATTTTTATGACATTACATCATGGCAAATCCTTTGGCAAGAGGGCAGCTGATGTAATGTGTACATGTTGACGCTAGTGTACATGTAGATATGCTGGCATATTTCAAGAACAGGATTGGAGTTTTAGTCACTACATTACACCACTACATTACATAGGGCAGAGTAATAATAATTATATTGACAAAGTGATACTTATCCCAGTTATACGTCTATTATGTTTATCAGTCAGAACATGTAATGGTGGATAATCTTGTGAAAAATCTCATAAGGCCAGTTAGTAAAGCCTGAAGTCAGCATAAGCCAGTTACTGAAACCATCATGCTACAAAAGAAGTAATATAGGCAGATGATCATTACTGGTTATGGTTCAAATACATCTCAGCTGGTTTAAGGTACACTCATTTCCAATCATTCTTTCTTGATCCCATTTCTTTATCAGGTGCAATTTCACAGAGTTCTGTCCAAGACTTCTGGTCTGACATACTTATCTTCATCTTGTTGGGGACTGGATGGGATAGGGTTTCCAATAATTTTGGAAATCTAGGTATATATTTAATAGGGTACTAGCTTCTTAAATTCTTCTGGGACATGTTCCTTTTCAGCTGACTAATTTGACATGACACAAAACAGTCACTAAGATTTTGAATGGGCCCTAGAGAAAATGTCATTGGAAAAAGGTGTTTTGGAATGGTAATTATTCACATTTCTGCTTCATCTTGATTTATTCTGTAAGTCCATAAGGAAAACCTCGTACATTGTCTTAATGATCAGTGCTATTTAGGAGTTGTATTTTTTTCCTTTGGAATAAAGATGAATACGGTAGAGTCAGTTCAATAGACCAATAGAATTGGCAGATGTTTTTGCAAAGAAAAAAAAATGTACTGTACAATTATTACCAACATAACCAGTCTATATACTTGTAGTTAGAAAAAATTGTTCAGGAAAGCTTTATAAGGGAGTGGTAAAAAAATAGTAGAAAATAAATAATAAATAGTCTTCAGATTTCCTAAACAGTATATACTCTAATTTTTGATATGAAAAGTAAAAGCTGAAAGCTATCATTTGCATGTCTTTTTTTTTAAGTTTCAACACCTGACCTACAAAGAGGCCATCAGCAGATCTCGCAGCAGCATACTGAGGAGCCTGGAGATATAATCAGTTCCAGGGTATCTCCCCAGCTTCACTGCTCATTAACAAACATTTTGAGATTTGTTGCAGATATTTTTTACTGGAGTAATTTACCATACATCAGAAAGAACAGAGGAACAAGTGCCATATTCAGGCCATATAATTTATTGATCATATTTCTGTTTTCAAGTAATATATACATTGTGACAGTGTTTAAAGGGGGTAACAACCTTAAAGGGAGTGACTCAATATGAGTCCTATTGAGTCATGAAAATGTGACCTGGTAACTCAGAAAATGTCCCATGTTATGTCTTGTTTCATTATTGGGCAGAGACTCAAGTCACATTGGATTTGCCCATTCCTGGAAAACAATATATTAAACATGCCCCCTAGGATAATCACAGTTTGCACACGTGTCTCTCTAACTACCCATTTTCTAATTTATTCCTTATCTAGATACTAGAAATGCATTTATTTTTATAGTATAGCACATGCTGGACAGAAGATGGTAAGGTTTGCCAGAAGAAAGTAGATTAGACTTTTTAAAAACCTGAATAGATGTACTTAACAGTACTTTCTCTTGTTTCTACGCATAAAATAATTTGGGAAAATCTGGGAATCAACCTTATTGAAAAATTAAGGTTAAAACTGCCTTGCCTATTCCCCCCCCCCCCCTTGAAGCACTTTGCTGGCATCTACAAATAATTATCAGTAAGAAAAAATAAGATATTTTATAAAATAGTCATCTGAAATCTTAGATTTGGATACTTCTCCTCGTATCGTGGTTCTGAAGTTTTTTTTCTAAGGCTGAGTGTGGTATCCATGTATACGACATCCTTCATGGATACAAAGCTCCTGTTTTCCTTTTCCTCCCTGCTCTGTGACCTTACATCTGTGTCAAACATAAAATGAAATAAGTGTCATGTAGTGGTGCTGAGAAACTCTCAGCTAGAGATCATTACGGATAACATTTCCATCAGGGCACAAAATAGCAGTGCGGCCAAGTCTATTTTGCAGCTTTAAACATCACATCACACAAATGTGGGTTGGAATGGTGCCTTATTATGGAGAAATACAGTTCACATAATGTGTGGCACCATACTTCCCAGGAAACAAAAGAAGAATTCAGATGAGCTTTCTATTTCACGGGGAAGTGTAGGAGAGGTAGAATAATTGCTTCATTTCTATGGGAGTGGTGGAGTTGTTCCAAGGAAACATGACATTCCCTGGGACAGAAATTTTATCTTGCTGATGATGTTTGCAATAAATCTACAAATATTTTTTTTCTTAATTCTCTGTAAATTTTCCAGGGTTGCTGTATTTGCTGTTAGAACTAACAGTGTTTGTACCCTATATATTGCCCTCATAATACCCTGTTATCCATCCAGCATAGGTTCTAAAGTTTACGAAGTAATCTTGGTGTACTATACCACTTTCCCCATATAGGTCCAACCAAGCTATACACAATTTTTTATGTCAAATGGATTTGACTCCACATGAATGGCCACTGCAAATCAGAGTTTGTAAAGATCCTCTACATACGTTCCTGGCTGTAAGTCCTGTAAAACACAATGAAGCCTTCTTCTGAGTATACATGCACAGCACTGTGCTGTTTGTTACTTGGAAGCAAGCCCTCCCCAGGTGTCTCTGACTTGATGCCTACTGAGCATGCTCTGGAGCAACTAGGGCAGCCCAGGCTTCCTGACTCTCTGGATGCAGCATAACCTTCTGCTCTGGATTCAGAATAGTTGGGTCATTCCAGGTTGGGCACTCCTCACTGCCCTATCTCTAGGTTGTGCTCTTAATTCCATATCTTTAAAACAACATAACAAAAGCATATCCACACATGAAGTAGAAAACTAGTTTCAGAAAGGTGATAATTTCTATGGGTAACCATCTGTGAAAGAACCTTCCTCAGGGAAGGAAAATCTGAATGGTGTGAACTGCTACAGTGTCCTTTTGATTTGGGTTTATAAAACTGGAGCTTAATACCAGGCCTTCCCAAAGAGAAGCACGGAGAGCTCCAACCGGCAAGAAGCCCAGATCCTTCCAGCTGGCTTTCACCAGCCAAGAAGGAAAAGGGCTCACCTTGCAACTGGCCACTCTCATTCTGCCAAAAACAATCTCTGCATTGGCTGATGGCTTAATGGGCTCTTCTCAGGACACCACAGGGCAGCAAAATCTTTTTATAGAATCCCTATGGAGGTTGAGGACCCGTGCAGCTGAAACAAGCAGGGAGGATTGACAGTCTCTCCTCCTCTCGTATTGGCCTTTCAAATCACTGTGGGGAGGGGGAGGATGCAAACATGATTGCAGCCATAATTAAAAGCTTTTTTGGACTGGACATTTCTGCCAATTGCTCATGAGAAACAAAATAAAATGCTAACGGAATTTGCCATTTTTGTTGAAAGGCAGTCTTTCAGCAGCTCTCCTCCGTTCTTTTCCTTCAGGTCTTCAGGACTCAGCTGATTAAAGAGATTAAAGACAACAAAAGACTATGGCACTTTAATGTCAAATCAGACCTCAATTATTTTCAGATAGTGATGCCTTGACTACTGACCCTGAAAAGGAATCCACAAAACTATAAGCATCCACAGTTCCTAGAGATCAAAATGTAGGGACTGCTTAATTGTTCTCAAAATCAGACAGAACCTGAACTCCTATTTTTAATGAATACATATGTATGTCTTTTTATGATCACCATTTATTTTTATATTTCATTAGTTAGCTTGGGCACCCACTGTGTTGATGGAAGTTTGGGGTCTAAATTCATTAATACAATAACATAAAAACTTGAATACTATTTTGGAAACCACAAGTACTTTACCCCTACAATCCAGAGTAACTACGGGAGCACGTAACAGACATTACATGTACCCGTAGTTAGTGCACCCCCTAGTGAAAACCTATGGGAAATTCCTATTGCAATCCAGAGCAAATTGTTCTTACACTGGAGCAAGGACTCCTGTAGTTACTCTGGATTGCGCCCTACATCAGACTTATAGCCAAATCCAGAGCAACTAATCTGTCCACATAAGAGCCTTTGGGTTGCCCTATCTATCACTAGGGTGGAGCAACTGCAAGATGCTCCACCCCAGTTACTCTGGAAGAGGCTTAGGGCAGAGCAAGGCAACATAGGGTGCCCTAAGAGAAGTGGACCTGCTCTGCCCTAACTGCTCTGCCCTAGGCAGTTCAGGAGAGGCATGTTGAAGGCATGTTTAGCATTGCCTAGGGCAGAGCAGTTATTCTGTATCCAGAGCCTGTTTGCAAGGCAGAAATGCCCTCTTCCAGCTCCTCAGAGATATACCACCTCAGGAGCAGGTATAGTAATGAGTAGACCCATAGGGTCCATGATAAAGCCTGAGTAAAAATGGCAGAGTTGACCAAAAATCTGAGTTCTTGGCCAGCCTAGCTGCAACCCCTGCCTCTCAACCTCAGAACTATGGCAGCACACTAACCTGTGGATAAAGCAGGCCACTCCAAAAAGCCCCTTGTATTCACTGTAGAATGTACTGGCATCTCATCAGGGACTCCTTATAAGGCAGGCACCCAGTGGCGTCACCAGACTGGTGCAGCTGGTGCGGGCCGCATTGGGTGACGCACTCCATATGGGGTGATGCGCCGGACGAGTTTGACTGTCCTTTAGCAGGCCCCGGGCATCAGCATGCCCATTCAGGCCTGCACCAAGGTGGAGCAGCAGCCAGAAGCTGCCACTTGTCCTCGGAGCTGGCCCAAATGGCCAGCTGAGGTGCACTGCGCAGAAACACACTGAGCATGATGAACAGCTTCACAGGAGAATTCCTTAGAGTGGAGGAAGTCTACGCCTCTGCGTGGCCATTAGGCCTCGCTCAGAAGGTGGAGCGGCAGCCGAATGGCTTCAGAAGAGTACTGCACAGGCACCAACTCTGACGCCTGCAGTCTCCTCTGAAACTGAAAGGCTTCAGAAAAGTACTGTGCCCGCGTCAGAGATGGTGCCTGTGCGGTACTCTTTCTGAAGCCAGTTGGCTTCAGAAACAACTGCGCAGGCGCCAACTTTGGCAACTACGAAGTCCAGGTAGGGGGGTGTGCACATCCCAGGGGTGACACACAGACTGTGATGCGCAGAGTCATGTCACCACTGTAGACACCACAGCTATTCCTTGTTCAGTGTGATCTGAGGGGTGTCTCCTCAGGGGCAAGTCCTCCCCATGTGTCAATTACTTAACATGCTATGGAGCAGTTAGGGCAGCCCAGGCTTCCTGACTCTCTGGATGCAGCATAACATTCTGCTCTGGATACAGAATAGTTAGGAGAGAGCAGATAGGGCAGAGCAGGCTGAACTTGCTCTGGATTTGGCCCGTAGTTTCAACAACAAGAAAAATAAATGATATGGTATAATGAGAGTTTTTCCGCAAAAAATAGTGGCCACAACAGGGCTTCTAGACTCTCTCTCTCTCTCTCTCTCTCTCTCTCTCTCTCTCTCTCACACACACACAGGCACACACACGCACACACAAACAAACACAGACTCTTCTGCATTCCCAGTTAGTTGGCTGGGGTGGGAGTGATCTGACTGCTATTGACTAAAGAAAAACTAAGCTCATCAGGGTTAATAACACTTTAAATATCATATACGGTTTGACTCTAATTATAGAATTAATTATAAATAGGCAGGTTTCTGGGGGATTTCGACTAGGTCTGTAGTGTCCACCAAAACACTCGATTATAAATATATGAACATATCACCAAATCCTTCATATAAATGACTCTCTATATGGATGAAATACCCATTGATATTTGGGATATCTTACTGAGATAACGTACTGGGACTGCAATCCTAACCCCCAGTTAGTCAGGGTTAAGCCCCGGCACAAGTTTTGTATTGGCTTGGAGTTGTTGCAAAAGTGTTGCAGCGCCACTCAGTGATGTAGATAACGATCATGTAGCCTGGTGCAAAGCTCAAAATGTTGCCCCGGAAGTGCTGTCACCACCAGAAATCAACTGAACATCATCCCTGGATATTTTTTAAAATAAAATTGGGGAAAAACCTGCCTCCTCTTCCTCAGCAGTTCACTACCCATTTACTCTCTCTGACAATGTGTCGGGGGCCGGAAAAAAATAATTAACAAGTCAAATTTGAATAAATTTATACATAAGATTGTATTAGAGACATTACAAGGCTTGCTGCAGGCTGGATGGAGGGGTCTTGTCAAGGGCCACATTGAGGCTTGCCAAGGGCCAAATTCGGCCTCAGGCCCTGGGTTTGGAGACCCCTAAAGTTTGGAGACTTAGGCTGACAGTGGGACTCTTGATGTCCTTTCCCCACTGCAATCCTGTCATTTTGAACTTCCACAAATTGGAAAAGGGAAGAGGCAGAGGCTGCTTTCAGAACTGTGGCCCAATGGAGAAGACTCACTCCCCCACAGCAGTCATCAACTGTGTTTTACCACATTTTTAAGGAAAAAAGTGAATAAGAATGCCAAACAAGTCATGTTTGGAGGGGTTTTGGTGTGAAGGAGAAGGGCTAGTTGATGGTTATTCTTTTTGTAAATTGTTGTGAGCCACCTCGAAGTAGGGCTGGCCTCTCTGAATGGAGATGTTCCTGGGAATTTTCTTTCCAACATGTTGCAAAGTTGAAAATTGGAGACTCTGATCACTCAGTCCGTTTGTTGCTGATTCCTGGAGACTCCAGGCCAATCCTGGAGGAGTGACATGTGGGCATATGGAAAGGAGGGATGAAAGGTGGGTGAAAAGAAAGTTAAAAAATAAACAAGCATGCTCTTCTTCAGGGCCAGATTTAGGTTTGACTAGCAAAAAGCGAACCCGCGTTGCGGGAGTAAAATTCCCCCCATACGCCATACCCCACTGCACATCAGTCCCCCCATGCGCATCAGTCTCCCCATACACAGCATCCCCATACACATGCTTCTAGGCCTGACAGTTTTGGCAGGGCGTTGATGAGTCAGTAATGATGATGAAGATTAGTTTTATAAAACGCATTGCGCCCCTTTTCACCCCCTTCTGGTTGGAATTTCTGAAAACTGGTTCTTAGTGGATCCCTCCATCATGGAAGGAACACCCTCATCAAATTTCATGCTTGTAGGCCCAGCGGTTTTGGCTGGGTGTTGATGAGTCAGTGATGATGATGAAGATGCCTTTTATATATATAGAAAATGAAGTCCTAAACTATTGAAGGAAATGGGCCGTTTATATGTCCAGCTGTCCTTTGTCAACAACAGTTGTTGCTTTTGTGTTGAATATATGCTATATGATAATTTATGGACCTAATAGGAATCTAAAGCCATTTGTGCATAACAAAATATGCCATTTTATCAAAATTTATGGACCTAATAGTGATTCCAATAATATTGCTGTTTGTAGGTTTTATTTGCTTTTTAGCTTATATTTTGGAAACGTACATCCAGTTTCCTTTTCCTTTAAACTTTTTTGGGGGGGCCCAAGAGAATGGTGCCTTTATAGCTTGTTTAGCTTACACGTAAATCCGGCACTGCTCTTCTCTTTAACTCTGATTGTCTCCACCAATCAATTACATTTCATCTGTCCCCACAAGTCAATCAACTGAGTAATTGGGGGCAAATTTTTAATACTATATATTTTTTATTTTACTTCTGTACATTTTTTATTTGGTCCAGGATTCTTAAAGGTAAAGATGTTCCCCACAGGTTGTCCCACAGTTGTCCATGACCAACTGTAGGATGCGATGTTCATCCTGTTTCTATGCTGAAGAGCCAGCATTGACCAAAGACATTTCCGTGGTCATGTGGCTCACATGACTATACGCCAAGGCGCATGGAATGCTGGCTCTTCCTACCTTCCCTTACCTTCCTAATATATCTACCACCTTCCCACCAAGTACCTTAACTAGTATTTTACTTTACCTAGTATTTATCTACTGGCATTTACATGCTTTCGAACTGCTAGGTTGGCAGGATTCTTTCCTCTTCCCTTTTTCAGGACCAGAAGCCTGTCAGCATAAAGCTGAAATTCAGCCAAGCAATTTGTGAAGATAAAAAGGCAAGAGGAATGATGAGAAGGCAGTTTATTTCTGTACATTGCCCTATTACAGTACTCAGCCAGCCTCTCATTGTTAAAGTTGCTCCTGAAAGACTTTCTTTGCAGCCTCAAGGTCAGTATTAATATGTTTGTTTCTTAAAAATGAGCTCCTGACAGTCACAGCACAATCCTTATCTTGTGCAGACCACATGGCCTGTGCTGTATCCTACACAGGATAGTAGGCAGCTGGATATATTTCCCTTTACCCTGTGTAATACACCAGCATTCCTATGAATCTTCCCTGATCGGCACCAGCCATGCAGCTTGTGCAATCCAAGAAGCACAGTGTAATGCTGGGCCAGGTAGCATTGAGGGTTAGGCTAAGGCATCAATTGCTGCCACTGATCCTGTCACCACCGAAGCTTGATCCTTCCAATTTCACCTTCTCTCACTGGAAAATGGGTCCTCACCACCTATGAACCACCCTCCTGCCTCCTTTCCCACAATCTGGTGAAATCTCACCTACTTTGGCCAATGCTAAGGTTGGGATCCAGTCCAGCTGAGCTGGTGCGGGTATTTGTGCTGAGCTGGCTAGATCTTATACAGCAGGTACTGATGGGCCAATTCAAATGCCGGCTTGAATTGGGTTGCCTGTAGCACAAAATTGACTGTAGCAAGGGAATCTGGAAACACTATGTGGATGCCTGTCTGAATAAAATGATTGTTTTACTTTAAACTTCAAAACATTTCCCAGCACAATTCTTTTTTCAAAATCAAGTTATACTCTAGGAATAACATATTTTTCCTCTGTTTTCTCTCAATTTTTCAACTTCCTGCTTGTGTCCCAAAGTTTGCATAAGTCACCAGTGTACAAATGGGGGAGACCCTAGGGTCTGTAGGCCCAAATGCCACCCTTGGGTGAGGAACACACCACTGGTGACAAAGGCCGCAATCCTAAAGACAATTTCCTGGGAGTAAGACCAACTGAACAAAATGGGGCTTACTTTTGCATAGATATGTTTAGGATGGTGCTCTAAAATAGCTAAAATTGCAATTTGTAGGAATAATATCAAAATTTTATATACCATTCTATGTGTAATATACAGCAGAATGCAATGAAAATTACCAGAGTGGAATATCTGTATTCTATCAAACATTATGGCCGTAAAACTTGAAAATAAAAATCCAACTGACTTACATAACAAAATGTACACTTCCTTTACTCAAAACAGATCAATTATACAGAGTTGAAGATGAAATACAGTGGAACGAATGAAGGCTGCAATCCTAAACTCCAGTTAGGCCAGCCTAAGCCCCAACATAAATCTGGTGCTGACCTGGAAGTGTTACAAAAGTGCCATAAAACACTTCTGCACCACTTCTGGGGGAGGGTTAGGCCAGTGCACAGACATACACTTTTCTCCCAACATCATTACAGAAATGGGAAGACTGATAAGTTGTGCCGGCCTAAGTTAGGATTGCACCCAAAGTGTATGACATCACTCGTGACCAAAATTGTGGTAATTGTGGTTCTTAGGAATAATACCATCATGTTATATACCATTCAAATTGTAATTTACAGCAGAAAGCAATGAAACAAACTACAGTACCTTGGTTTATGAGCATAATTTGTTCTGAAAGCATGCTTGTAATCCAAAATGCTTGTATATAAAAATGAATGTTCCCATAAGAAATAATGGAAACTCAGATGATTTGTTCCACAACCCACAAATATAATATAAATATAAAAATTGTTACAATACTGTAACATAACACAAAATAATAAACAAAATACAAAATATGAAGATAAAGAAAACAAATTAACCTGCACTTAGTTTCTCAGGTCTCTCAGGCTGCAATTAGATAAAAATCATAATATAAACCTACTGTTATATTATTATTATCATATAACTTATTGTTGAATGCAGTAAAATTAAATTTTACACCTACTTTGCAACTGGGCATTTCAACTGTCAGTAACATTTTTTAAATCTCAGGCCTTTTTATTTTATTTATTTTAAAAATTTGTATCCCGCCTTTCTCAGGCTGTCTAGCCTGACTCAAGGCAGCAGAAACATAAAACACAATTAAAAACATAATTAAATACAGTAAAAACAATTAAAACATATAGGCTAAAAGATACAGTAAAAACTGTATAAAACCAAAAGCCCCCCCCCACCTCTGCCCTGTTAAAAAGCCCCTTTTAAAGTTGGGGTGTGCATTAGGTTCAGTGGTGTGTTAAATTCAAGTACATAAGATAGTATATAAGTAGAAGTATGCAAATAAAATATGCAAATAAATTAAAACAGCCAGAACTGTCCTTCCCCACCAATGACTGAAATACTGTACATTCATACAACGTTCCCCCAAATGCATTCACCAAGCCATTTTTTTATTTAAATCCTTGGTAGAAACCCACCTTTTCCACACTCTAACCAAGCCTAGGTATGTGTAAATAAATATTCTAGGAATGAAAGATTTATGCTGCATATTCTTCCCAGTTTCTTCTTCCTTCTCTTTCTTTGTTGTCTTTCTTGTACTGATTTTAGATTGTCACCGTCCTGGAACATAAAGCCAGGGTGACCAGATGCCAAACCCAAAATTCTTGAACCCCAAGGCCAAAATTCCTAACCCCAGGCCAAAATTCCTACCCGCTGAAAAAAATTGCCAAAAAATGTATGTTTTTGTTTTTGTTTTTTTGACCATAACTTTTGATAAGAAGGAGATATCTCAAAACTTATTTTTGCACTGGATTCTGCTCTTCAATACGAATCTAACGCCATATGGCATGATGGGGTACTGTACACTATCACGAAGTTTCAAAATGAAGCAAAAATGTAGGACAAGGATGCCAAAATGTAGGACACCCGGACAGGAGGCTAAAAATCCGGACAAATCTGGGTTTTTCCTGTCATCTGGTCACCCTGCATAAAGCACCATACGCTTAGAAGACATTATAGGTACACTGTAACAAACATATATATCTTTGGAATGTTTATATACCTTCCCTCCTCCAAAGCATGTAGAGTGGTGTATTTAGCTCCTCCTTCTTCTTTTATTATCACAATAACTCTGTGAGGTATGTTTGATTCTGAGATAGTGAATGACCAACAGCTACCTAGTGATTGTGACTGAGTGGAGAAATCCCTTACATCAAATGATATTACGGATGTTTGTAAACATTTTGTAAACATTGGGAAAGTATGCAAAATTTTGTAGAAAAGCACCACCCAAATAAGGCTTTAGCAGTGCAAGCAATGAATGTTGAATGACAATGCAATGTCAAATTTCCATGAAATCCTTAAAAGGAGATAAAAGCAAGTGTCATTAGAAGGTTCCTTGTGAAAGTTGCTCAAAAAGACACCAGTGACTATTTTAGTGAAAATTAGTTATCCTTGGCCATAAAAGTTTTTCTTTTCTGTTTTACTGTACTGTATATTACAGTGTATTTTATTTATATTACAGTAATTATGTTCTGTATCATATTACAGTATTTTGAATTCTATTACAGTGTTTTGTCATCATTTTTACATATAGTTAATATTTTTATATGAATATTTTTGGGTTGTGGAACCAATAGTCTGAGTTTCCATTATTTCCTATGGGAAAATTTGCTTTGTATAAAGAATGCTTTGTAAGACAAATATGCTTCCAGAACAAATTATGTTCTTCTTACAAGGCACCACTATAGTATATTTTGGCACAATCTTATGAGTGTGTCATGCCATTGGAACAGTTGGTAACATTATACAGCACCAGGCACCTTTCTGGTTGTTGCAAAGATGACGCACCAGTGCATGGTGCATGTGCAGTGCATGGTCTGGCCACTGCCACAAGTGACGAGTGGCCACCTCTTTGTATGAACAGGTGGTGGATGCCCACCAGTCCCAGTAAGTGTACACAGAAGGCAAGAGGGAAGTGGCATGGGCAGAACAGTGTGGTGGTGGGCAGAATGGGGCAACAACAGGGGAGGGAAGATGGATTCAGACCATGAGCACTGAATTCTTACCTTCTCCTCTGGTTCCTTAACTTCTGATACTGGTCTACATAGACTTGTGGCAGCGATAGAGCTGGTGCAGGTTCAAGTAGACCCAGCACCCTGGCAGAGGCAGGCTTACCTCAGAGCAAGAAAACAAATAAAACTCCTTGGCTGGATCCAGTGAACACCACACTATTTCACTGCCACATCTGGAGTTGGGTTGGACTGAGCTGTTCATTTTCTTGGCCTAATAAGGTTCAGTTTGAACTGGTTTATGGAATTGGTTGTTTGGTGATGGATATATGTGTGACTTTTAATAGGGTTTTCTGCATGTTACTATACTTTTATTCCACTGCAGTGTCATGATTGTATTTTAATTTATTTTTAAAGTGTTTAGTTAAGCCTGCTTCAATCCCTTTTGTCAGAAACTTAACATGCATTTAAAAATAAAATTTAAAAAATTGAGGAAAAATGTGTTCCTCTGAAACAAAGGTATTTTGCCTTGCAAAGTGCTACATTTTTACACTGTTATATTTTTCCTTGGTTATTCTATTATTTATTTAAAATATTTTTTAAAAAGAATTCTGTTCCTACATCCTCTTTCCTCTTCCAGTTCCAAATTATAATGCGTATCTAAGAATTTATTTTCTTTTCAATTAAGTACCCAAAACTCCTGGGAGTGAGGGCTCAATCCTATCCAGCTTTCCAGATCTAATGAAGCTGTGCCAATGGGGCAGGTGTTGCATCCTCTGGTGGTGGTGATGGTGGGGGACAGTCAGAGAAACTGTCCTTCTCTATGAAAGGGAAATATTTGTTCCCTTATCTTGGGGCTGCACTGTTGACAGCTGCACCAGCACAAAAATCTGGATAGGATTGAGCCCTGAATTTCATTGAATTTATGAGAAAATGTGCATCACCAGATCTGATGGGGCCGGATGAGTGGAAATTCCTTACTAGTTTAAGAATGACAGCTGTCAAGAAAGTCTTAAGGGAAAGATAGGCACTGATTTTCTGAACTCTTCCCACCAGGCACACAGCCTAATCTGCCCTGTCTGATTTGTGAACCACCCCAAATTGGGTCATGGACCCACAGTTTGAGAACCACTAGGAAAGAATGGTTCTCACCCATCCCATCCAGGAAATCCTGCCAGCAGCAGTACTGCAGTGTAGTAGGAAGAGCAAAGGAGGGGGGAAAGGTCCACGGGGGAGCTGCCACGTGTTTCCTTTGGGTGGTGGTGCTTGAGAGGGTGCCAGTGATGTGTTGGTTGTCATGCCCTGTCTGGAAGGAGGGGGGAGGGGCTGTGATGTCCTGTCTGGATGGAGGGAGGCTGTGATGCCCTGGATGGATGGGTGGGTTAAAGGAAGGGAGTGGGGGTGTTCTGCCCTGTCTAGATAGAGGAGAAGAGAGGGGGCTGTGATGCCCTGTCTAGATGGAGAAAAAGGAGGAGGACTGTGATCCACTTGTCTGGATGGAGGAGAGAAGGAAGGGAAGGGTGGGTTGTCCTGCCCTGACTAGATAGAGGGAAAGGAGGGGGGCTGTGATGCTCTTGTTTGGATGGAGGAAAAAAAGGAGGGGACTGTGATGCCCTGTCTGGATGGAGGGGTTAAAGGGAGGGAGTGGAGGTGTCCTGCCCTATCTAGATGGAGGGGAAAAGAAGGGGGCTGTGATTCCCTGTCTGGGTGGAGGGGGGGAAATGGAGTGTGGGTGTCCTGCCCTGTCTAATGCAGGAAAAGGAGGGGGTTGTTGTGATGCCCTATCTGGATGGAGGGGTTAAAGGAAGGGAGTGGAGGTGTCCTGTCCTATCTAAATGGAGGGGAAGAGAGAGGGGGCTGTCATGCCCTGTCTAGAAAGAGGGGGGAGGGACTGTGGTGCCCTGTCTAGATGTAGAAAGGGGGAGGACTGTGATGCACTTGTTTGGGAAGGGGGGTTGTCCTGCCCTGTCTAGATGGAGGAAAAGAGGGGGCTGTGATGCCCTGAGTGTATTGAGGGGTTAAGGAAAGGGGGTGAGGTTGTCCTGTCCTGTCTAGATGGTGGAGAGGAAAATGGAGGGGGGTCTGTCCAGATGGAGGGTCCCCTGCAAGTGAGTCAAAGTCTGTAGGCGGAGGAGATGGGCGTGGAGGGGGAGGGTTTCCAGCCAGGGCTGCAGCCTGGAGCCTTGCAAGTTGGAGAGGAGCCACCCGGGACCCTCTAATCTCTGTGCTGCTGAAGGGGGTCCTGGAGGTGGAAGGAGGAGAGAGGGGGGACCCCTCCCCACCTCCCCCACCCCCTGCAGCTGGGCCCCTTGGCTCATTTGTTGCTCCAATAAGCAATAATTAGGTCCTGGGCTAATAATGCATCAGCTGATCCGAGGGGAGGGCAGAGGAGGGGGAGGGGGAGGCAGGGCTCGGCTAGACCGGGAGAAGTCTCCATGGAAACGCTCCCCTCGCACGCCCCTCCCCCTCCCCCACCTGGCTGGGCTGAGGATGCTGGGGCTGCTGCCTCCTCCTCCTCCTCCTCCTCCTCCTGCTGCTGCTGCTGCTGCCCTCCCACCTGCAGCCTGCAGCATCCATGCGCACTGCCCAGCATCCCTAAATGGGACAATCCTGCCCGTCACGTCCGTCTCCACAGAAACTTTTGTCTAGCCGGCCAATCAGAGGAGGGCCCTGGAGGGGGAGGGAGGAGAGCTGAGCTGGGGAGAGGGGCAGACCGAGGGCTCAGCCGGGAGCTCTGCTCAGCTCTCCCCTGCCCTGCTCTGCTCTGCTCTGCTCTGCTCTCAGTCCCCATCCCTCCGCACCGCACAGCCAGACCTTCCTCCAGTGGAGCCACTCAGCAGAGAGGGCGGCAGGGAGAGCAGGCGTGGGAGGCAGGCAGGGGAGGAAGAGGAGAAGGATGGAGGAAGGGAAGGAAGGCAGCCAGTGGGGGACAGCTACTTAGCCTGGGACAAGGTGCCAGCCCAGCAGGGCCATCCAGCCATTCATTCCCCTGTGGTTTATTTGGGGAAGAGGGAGGGCCCGCCCCAGAAGAGCAGAGGCTTCACCTGCCCCACTCCTCCTCCAGGGGGGAGATCAGATCAGAGTGATCATGTCAGAACCGAAAAGAAGGACAAAAATATTGGACGTCCAAGAGGACCAAAAGTGTAGGACGCCCATGAAAGATGTAGGAATTGACAGAATAAAAGCTAAAAACACTACACACACACACACACACACACACACACACACACACACCCCTTAAGGCATATGTGTTATATATATATATATACACACACACACACACACACACACAGATGTACTAACACATACACACAGGGTAATTGAAAAGTAATTCCCTATTTTAAAATACTTATAAATTATAGGGATTTACTTTTCAATCACCCTATATACATAGTACATATAGGCTGCAATCCTAAAGACACTTTCCAGGGAGTAAGACCCATTGGACACAATGGGGCTTACATCTGAGTAGACATGGTTAGGATTGTGCTCTTAGTATAGTACGTGTGTGTGTGTGTGTTGAGAGAGAGAGAGAGAGAGAGTACATTGTATGTATATATGTATGTATATATAGTGTACATGTACACAAAGTGTGTGTATGTATATACAGACACTATTTATCTACAGACTACTATATATATTTTAATATATAACACTATACAGTATATATGAGTGTAATTTCTATATAATATGTATATACATCTACGTGTATATACATACATACACATACTGATATGTAATATAGTGCTATCATGAAGTTAAACACGATATTACTTATATTTAAGACTATTGCACATAATTTCTTAATTATAAGAGGGTTATGTACATGCTGCCTGCTCAAGTGCCTTCCATTCCCGTCCCTGTGGCTTCTTTGGGGTGGAGGGAAGGGGGCCAGTGGAAGCCTCTTCCCCCTGATCTGGACTGGAGAGGGAGGTGGGGCTGGAGTGCTGGGGGGGGGGTGACCACAAGACGGGATGGTCCAGAAGGAGAGGGATGGATAGGTTGGGTGGGAGAGCGGAGTGGGAGCGTGTCTGGGCTGAGAGGAGGAGGGGAACTCCCTTTGCAGGGCAAACGCTGGGATGGAGCAGCTGCTGCCTGTGCCTGCCTGGAGGGTGGTGGAGGGTGCTATCCTAGCAGAGGAGGGGGCGGCACCCCAAGTCCGGGGCCGGGGGTCTCCAGTGGGGACAGTAATCCTCATCTCTTGAGGGGAGGCAAAGAGGAGGGGAGACCAGACCAGACGTCAAACTTCCTCCAATGCCTGGCATGGGGGGGGGACACACCCACAGGACGCCCCAGCTTGGAGGAGTCCAACCCACAGCCTCTTCCACAGGCCCACGTCTTATGGGGACCGGATCTTACGGGGAATCGGATCCCTCCTAGCCTGGGGGAGGCTTTGGAACAGGAATCAGAAGACTCACCACTCCATCCTTGCCCTGGGAGTAAATTCCATTGACTATAATGGGACTTACTTCTGAGTAGACAGGCATAGGCTTGTGCTCTCAAGCTGCAATCTTATCCACACTTTCCTGGGAGGAAGCCTCATTGATTTTAATGGATCTTACTTCAGAGTAGACAGGCATAGGGCTGGGCTGTGATGCTGCAATCCAGTCCTCACTTTCCTGGGAGTAAGACCACTGACTATAATGGAACTTACTTCTGAGTAGACAGGCATAGGGTTGGGTTGTAAGGCTTCAATCTTGGAGAAAGCCTCACTGATTCTAATGGGAATACTTTCTGAGTAGACAGGCATTAGCTTGGTCTCTGAAGCTGCTGTCCTATCCACGCTTTCCTGGGGATAACTTCCATTGACGATGATGGGGCTTTCTTCTGAGTAGAAAGACATAGGCTTGGGCCCTGTGGCTGCAATCCTGTCGACACCTTCCATTGACAAGGATAAGGCTGAGCATAGGATTGAACTGAGGCTGCAATCCTATTCACACTTTCCTGGGAGTAAGCCCCATTCACTATACAGGGACTTACTTCCGAGTAAACGAGTCCTGAGTGGGATCTATACCTTTTGCAGGTGGGAAGAGGAGCTCTTGGAAATGGGCTGCATCCTGATGTCCCTCCCTGATGCCCACTAGAGAACTTTCTGTCTTTCTATCCCAAGATCTTCATGCCTGCCTGAATCATGGAGACCTAGGCTGGGATCCCAGAGAAGGGGGGCTGCCCCAGAGACCCCTTTGCCCTTCAGGCTCTTGCATCCATCCTGCACAGAGAGAGAGAGAGAGAGAGAGAGAGAGAGGAGGCTGCTGGAGGGAGAAGAAGCAGGCAGGGTCCTCCAGGACAGACACAGGAAGGCAGCCCAGGGTTGGCTGGCTGGCTGGGGTGGAGGGTGGGCTTTCTCCCTTTTCCCCCCACCCCACCCCACACTCCACACAACCTGCACCATCCAGGCTGAAGCGGATGCCCAAGAGAGAAGAATCCGACTCCATCATATTGTAACCTTTTATTATTATTATTATTTTTATTTTTATTTGCAAGCTGGATTGTTTGATGCTGAGAAGCTGGTGTCATCGGTGCCATAGAGGCACAACCCTCTAGGGGGGTCTGTGGGGGGGGGGGGGCTGGAAAGGCTGCTAATTGCTGCTGTTGCTGGAGACACTGGGATAGTCCTGGCTGGCACAATATTAAAGGGACAGAAACACGTCCTTCTTGGAAAGGCGAGCCCAGCCTAACCAGACCGGTTTGGAGGAAAAGAAGAGGGATCAAGAAGGGGGAAAATGATCAGGACTGGTGAACCACGTTGGAATTGATCTCCTCGTCCAGCAAGGAGCCTCTACAGCCCCCTCTGGGGTGGGATTGCTGCGGGACCTCCTCCTCTCTTCTTCTTCTTCTTCTTCTTCTTCTTCCACCTCCTGGTGCTGATGGATCCCTTCTCCATGCATTGGTGGTGAAACAGGTGCTCCAGAGTTGTGGGAAATCCAGTTTTGGGTGTGTGTTAGTGTGTGCTAGTGTGTATGTCCTCCTATCTGGTGGGATGATGGAGAGCTGCGACCGGGACATGTACCGACAATTTCAGGACTGGTGCCTACGGACTTACGGGGATTCAGGCAAAACCAAGACTGTGACTCGTAAGAAATACGATCGGATCGTACAGCTTTTGAACGGATCCGAAAGCAGCTCCACCGACAACGCCAAATTCAAGTTCTGGGTCAAATCCAAAGGTTTCCAGCTGGGCAATCCGGATGAAGTCGCTGGTGGTGGTGCTGATGCTGGAGCAGGAGGAGGAGGAAGCAAGCAAGTGCTCTACGTGCCAGTCAAGACCACGGTGAGTGGAGAAAATGGGCTGATCTGGTCTGGTTTAGATGGTCACATCACATCAGGGATGTGGCAATAGCAGGAACATCAGCAGCACATCCCACTAGCAGCCACATCTCTGCTGCTGCTGCTGCTACCTCCACTACCACCCCCAGGTTTGCTCTGCTGCCTCCCTCCTCCCCTTTCAGATCTACCTCCCCCTTTCACATCTACCCCTCTTTCAGATCTTCTCCAAGGCTTTGTGAGTCTGCCTTCCTTCCATGCACAAAACACACCCCTGGCAGAAATCCTTCCAAACCTTCATCCTGGAGTTGGGGGGAGGAAAGGAAGGGGATCTAGGATTTTGGAAGGAGGAGGAAGAGGAGGAGGAAGAAGAAGAGGAAGAGAGGGGTGTCTTTGTGGTGTCTCCTCCAGCCAAGACCATTTTTGATGAATGGAGCGCCCTGGATTCTCATTGGCACAAAGCCAAGTGGGGTGGGCTGGGCTGTGGATTTGGGGGGTTTCCCCAGCATCTTCTTCTTCTTTATTGTCAGCCCAGATCCCCTGAGTAGTAAGGATGGATGCCTGACTGACTGCTGAAGGAGGAGGGCAAGGGAAGCCAACAAAAGAGCCATAAGCTGGCTTGCACATGACCCAATGGGGAAACTGGTCTCTCCCCACCTCCTCAGCTCAAGCCTCTCCATTGATGCCAGCCCAGAAGTCTGACAGTCTTTCCAGAGGTTGAGATGCTCAGCTGCAGAGCTCCCTGGGTTGTGTGTGGTAGTGGTGGTGGTGGTGGTGGCAGGAGCCACAGGATTTCCAGATCCAGAAGATGGAAACTGTTGGTGACAAGTAGGTTTGCCTTCTCACCTCTCCTTCCGGTACTATTTCTTGCTTTCTCAGTTTTCCCTCTGCTAATATAAGGCCCTGGATTGTGGGGAAATGTGTAAAATCAAATAAAATTAATCTTTGGTATTTGGGTCTGAAAAGAAACACATTTAGGGTACAATCCTAATCCTTGTCTACTCAGAAGTAAGTCCCATTGTCTTCTATGTGATTTACTCTCTGTGTATAGGATTGCAGCCTCTGGTTGTTAGTGAAATCTCATGTTGGGACAAAGATGACACAGTGAAGGAACCTCTCTCAAGGATTGCTAGAAATCAATGTTGAAGAAGAAGAAATGCTGGTTTTCTATGTATGGGTTTGTCCTCTACTAGGCAGTAACATATCAATAGGCTTATATATTCATACAATTTTTGAAATAAAGTACTGTATGGATATAAAACTGTATCAACTAACCAGTTTAAATGGGAATATGAATTGCAAATGTGAATAGTGTTTACTATGTGATAATTTTAGTGTTTCTAAAGGTCTACATAGTGGAGGAATCTTTGAATGGGGAATGACATACTACTTTGTGAAAGTTTTTTTTAAAATTTGGGGGCAATCCACTCAGCATAGCCATATATTTCCAACAGTGAATTGCATCCTCTGTAAAGCTCTGATCATAGTACTTATGGTTCAAGAACCTCTTGCCACCAAACTAAAACAATATCAATATTTGAAGAAAAGTCAATCTAAAATATAATTTTATACTTTTATTCATTTTTCCATTCATTGGAATAGGTTTAAAAAGAACACAGATGCCACTACTGGATAAGACTGACAGCACAAATCAAGACTTGCTTATCCTGAAGGAAACCATGCTGTGTTCAGTGGGGCTTTTAGATAAGTGTGTACAGGATTGCAGCCTTTATCTGTCATGGTGATTTTCCGTGACAAAGCTAGAAGTAAATATCTGTTTGTGGAACAAGATCCAATAAAAGGATAGTCTAAGAATAACCCTTTTCACAAAATAAAGTGGTATTTTGACTCTTTAGAAGTAACAGAAGTTAATACTAACAAATTCAATTATGATAAGTTAGTATATTTTACATATTATGTTTCAACAAAAAAGTCTTAAAAGTGGTTGAAATATACAAGAAAGAGGTACTCCAAGGGGGTTCACAAGAGGGATTACTAGAAAAAATACCAGGAGGGATGTTGTACTGGGATTAAAAGAGTTCTAATTGTGCCTTCTCTCTACTAAAAATAAGAGGACCACCACTTTAAAAGGGACAGTTTGCTCAGATAGCAGAGGTAAATCCATTTTTGTGATTTTTTTTAAAAAGAGCTGTGCAATTACCTATTCTTTAGATTCTTGATTCAATCACATTCCTATGGCTAGAATTCTTCTTGATGGACAATTTTACTAGTGCATCCATCTGCTTGGTGTTCAAGATCTAACAAATATCATATAACTATTTTTATTGTATATTTAATCTTGTTGATGATGACAACTAGAAGAAAGTCATCATCATGACAAATTATTCATTACATTTTAATGCTAACTGTATACTGGATTGTGACCAGTGCATATGATTCAATTCTGTGGGTTCAGCATTCCTTGCAGAGGTAAAACTTTCAATTGACTATGTCTAAATATTTGGTTTCCTATCATGTGCCACATTTAGGTGCCATTGAACAAGTCGCAGCACATCAAACCATACCTCTCCAATTACAAGATATAGCAATTTTAGTGTTTCTTGTATGTTAATTGTTGTATGTTCATTCTTTATCTGAAACAGACTGCATAGGTGTCAACAGCTGACTTTCCAAAGATACTTTTAATGGTCCAAAGATACTTTTAATGGTAAAATTAAATTGTATGTGAAGTCATCCAGTGTTACTCACTGGCACCATGGACAGATGCTTCAGCTTGCTTCTCAGAACCTCAGCATTTCATTCATCCTCAGAAGTCAGCAGTAGCTACAGAAGAGCATTTCTGATCATACTTGGTTAAACTCTCCCATTTCATAGCCGCATGTACAACTCCTGACAACACTGACACAGATATTTCAGCTGCAACATTACACAGAGATAGCAACTTTCAGCCCTGGACATGTATAATCAAACTTTTTTCCCCCCGCTGCTTGAAAAGTCGTTTAAGGTAAAAGAGTCTTTGATTTAAAACCAGTCTCCCTTGATCATCTTAGTCAATACAGACTAAGTGCATACACCCACAGCATTAATAAGATATGCAAAATTACTATTTTAACTCTAAAGTCACTGGCATGACAAAAAGAAAAAGGAAAAAATGGAAATGGTCTTCATTTCCGTTGTCCAGATTTATTCTCTCCTTGAAGCCTGAAGGTCTGTTGGTTGGCTTTGCTGTCAGCCAGAGAGATTTGCTCCTGAAGGTTCTGTAATCCACTGCTGCTGGTAATTAGACATCATTACGGCTGCATTAAAGGGAAAGAGAGAAGGGGAGAGGACAGGCTGGGGCTAATTAACTACTTGATTCTAATGAAAGAAAGAGAGACTGATAGCAGGTGGGAGTTTGCACAGGAACAGACTAGACAAGCAACAGAGACTTCGTTGAAGCAAGAATAACTTGCTGACTTGAGCAGCAGCACACTTTGTTTATTAGATGAAATGGATGGACGCTGCCACAAGATTTGGTCATATGTGTCATATTGATTTCCCTTTGATGGACATCCCTGAATCACAGGCTACGTTACATCAACGTGAGTGGATTGGGGGATATTTAGCTTGTTGAATTCATTTCAGTGTCTCAGCCTTCTGGAGAGCAATAGGAGCAGATCAGCCTCCCAGCGTTCACATCCCTCAGTGGTGTAGGAGATGCACTTTTGGTCACCAGGCAACAACATCCTGCAATACAGCCATTTTAGGTCTACAGTGGGACAACACACAGTGGAGTATTTATATGTACAGCTCAATGAACAGTATACCTTTGCTACTCTCCCGCTGTTGCTGTTTTTAATCATCTGTTCTTTTTCATTAAGCCCATCATGCTTTTATGGGGATGGGGAAATGACGCCTGATCAAAAGGTTTCACATGTATAAGTGTAAGACTGAGAAAATATGCCAAATGGCTGACAGTAATTAGCACAAAGTTTTAATAGTTGGTATTTACAATCACTTAACACCATCGTTACTGACTGTAAGAAACTGGAATTGTACAAATGAATTTATCCATAGTATCTTTGATTACTCAGTAAAGATGGTTGTTTTCAGACCAAAACATTGCTGAAGAATGAGAACACAATTAAGTTGAAGTACTGGGTAAAAATGCTGTCTGCTAATTCAAAGACAAATTGAATTTTAAATCCTTATAAGCCCAATTCCTGTCTTATTTAAATCAGTATTTATCAACAGAACTTGGATGGGCCACAGCAAGTCTGAGCAAAAACTTTCTCATATCTTTGCAACATTCTCAAGAAAACAAAAACCACCTTCGTTTAAAATTTTAAATTAAATTAATTTAAATGTGTATTTAAAGTTTGAAGGATTGGATTCAAGAGGTGAGTGGACTCCCCCTTGGGAGGTGGTGGACTCTCTCTCTCACTGGGGATCTTCAAGCAGAGGCTCGACGAGCACCTATCGGGTATACTCTAGGGGGATTTCCTGCTGCAGGCAGGGGTTGGACTAGATGACCTACTAGGTCCCACTCCCTTCCAACTCTATGATTCTATGATTCTAAGAGCTCTTTACAGACTGGATTTCAAACATTTTAGAGCTTGGGTACAAGGAATGATGGAACACAATTAGGGAGAACCCTTATGAATAGAATTGTTTGAAAATAGTGCCATTATTTTATTTAGAAGTAAGCCCATTGTGTTCAATAAGACTTAGGGCACAATTCAGAAGTGCACTTGGATTACCCTATCTATCACTGGGCTGACCAACTGCAAAATGGGACACTCTAGTTATTCTGGAAAAGGCTTGGGGCAGCCTAAGGCAAGATAGGCTGCCCCAAGACAGAGCTGGGCTGACCTAGGTGGGGCAGTTTAGGCAGTTCAGGAGAGGCATGTTGAGGGCATGTTCAGCATTGCCAAGGGCAGAGCAGTTATTCTGTATCCAGAGCCTGTTTCCAGGGCAGAAATCCCCTCTTCCAGCTTCTCAGTGTTATACCGCCTCAGGAGCAGTTATAGTAATGAGTAGAGCCATAGGAGTCCATGATATGGCAAAGTAAGAATGGCAATGTTGACCAAAAATCTGAGTACTTGGTCAGCTTATCTGCAACCCCTGCCTCTCTCCTTCAGGATATGGCACAACTATGGCAGCCCATGAACCAGGAGATAGAGCAGGCCACTCCAAGAAGCTTTTTGTATTCACTGTAGATTGTACTGGCATCTTATCAGGGACTCCTTCTAAGGCACAGCTGTTCCTTGTTCAGTGTGATCTGAGGGGGCAAGCCTTCCCCAGGTGTCACTTACCTGGTGCCTACTGAGCATGCTCTGGAGCAGCTAGGGTAGGCCAGGCTTTCTGACTCACTGGATGCAGCTTAACTTTCTGCTCTAGATTCAGAATAGTTGGGGCAGCTCAGGTAGGGCACTCCTCACTGCCCTAAATCTGGATTGTGTCCTAAGAGCCCAATCCTCTGCATGTTTACTCAGAAGTAAGTTCGATTATGGTCAATAGAACTTACACCCAAGTAAATATGGTTGTAATCCTAGCTTACTATTAGAAACGAACACCTCTCTTATGAGAGTAGACTGTTTGCCTAAAACTAGTTTAGAAAAAAAATGTATATCATGCTATCTTTGTGTGAGTTGCACATGTTCTGAATCATGGGTTCAGAAATACATGCTTAATGGAGGATTTATTAATGCATTCCACAGATCAACATTTTTGTTGTTTTTCCAACACCCTTAATCCTTCCAGTGAGGAACTGAGGAATTTAAACTTTATGTTTAGAAGGAAAAATATGTATTTCTTATATCATATTAATAGTTCAGTTCCAAGACTTGTTGCATCAATTCATAAATACCAAATAACTGTGCCACTTCAACTGCATGGTATTACAATGATGTTATGGTGCCATTGCATGACAAATCTATAGCACATATATTTTAGCTAGAACTGTAATCATATTCATCTTTACAAAACAATAATAGTCTGAAAGCATGCATTGTTTTATAAACTTCTATCTTTTAACTTTGCAATGATAACAGTAAACTGCAATGCAACTGGTAAAATGGGTACATTTTAATATTCTTATTAAGATTCTTTAATATTCTTAATATTCTTATTAAGAATACAGTAATCTACAGGACATTTATGAAAATAGATATTTATGAAAATGTTATCTGACTAAATCCAGAGTAATAATAACTTTCTGGTTTTGAATGCTCAGTCACTAATGTGGCTTAGAGCACAATTCTGTGCTTGTCTACTCAAAAACAAGTCCCATGGTTTTCAGTGGCCATTATTCTCAGCAAAATGTACTTAGGATTGCAGCCTAACCTTACAATCCAGAGTAACTATGGGTGCATGTAAAGTCTCTTATGTGCTCCTGTAGTTATTCTGGATTTGGGGGATTATGTGCACCAGTAGTTACTGCACCACCTAGTGAAAACCTATGGGAAATTCATATTGCAATCCAGAGTAAATTGTTCTTACACTGGAGCATGGACTCCCCGTAGTTACTCTGGATTGTGCTCTAAGTTAGAATAATCATTCTGCATTGAAAAGGTAGAAAGTATCTATGCTGTTTGTTGCTTTTTCCATTACTTAATAAGGGAACATTTGGCATGTTGACTCAGGCACCAGCAGATCTTGTGCCAGCCTGGATCAGATAATTAGAGGTATACTGGGTTGTATCCTAACTTTCAGACATGTTGAAAGAAGGTCCCACATGAAAATCATCTTGCCCTCTCCTTCCGAGAGTAGTTACCTTCAGATTCCTGAAAATCCATTCCTGTGTGTTGGGGCAGTCTCTGGTATAGGATGGGATATGCCATGTGGGACTGCTAAGAGAGAAGGAATCATTAAATTCCCCTCTTCCCTGCTGGGAAAGAAGTGCCTTTTATTTGCAGAAGTAAAGATCATGATTCCCTCAACACCCAAAGTGGTTAAAGAAGAAGTGAAAATGATTCTGATAGTTTTTACACCTTCCCATATACAGTATATGTATTTTTTAAATTTAATTTCATACATACATAAAGGAAGATGCCCAAGGTTGCTTACAGTATTTATTTTTCTCCACTTATTAGTAGCAGTACTATCCCCAAAGGACTCACAATCTTAAATTTAAATAAAGTGCACACTTCAGGAGACATCAGCTGCAGTTGGCAACAGGTTGATCTTCACCTGCTACCTTATATTCTCCTGCTTTGTCTCTCAGGGACGTTGGTGTTAATATCACCACATTGAAGGAGGAGGGGCACACTTAAAGAGGTAGTAGCTGACGACAGCAAAGGTGGATCTTTGCAGAGAGTTCCTTTTATTCAACAGGATAATTCCCAAGTCATGTTTACTTTAGCTCTACTTTATATCCCATCTCCATTTCATATTTGCTCAGTTCCTTAGAGCTAGTTGGAAAATGGGCACGGATGAAAAGCTGGTAAACTCGACTAGAATTTCATGAATAAGAAAAATGTTTCATTTTGCTACTTTCGCTTATTAATGCTGAAGATTTGTGTGCTGCCTTCTGGATGTTTTCCAAGGCAGGTTACAATATATGGCAATAATACAGTAATAATTCACAAAACATTTATGCATGTATACATCCCAGGAGGGCCTTAATCCTCTGGTCAGTGGCAAAGGCTGGTGCATGTGTTTCTGTTCTGTCTTTGGGCAACTGACAGTTGAAGCAAAGCCATATTCTGTGTAGTAGAAATGGGGGAAAATGGTTCCCTGCAGCTGCTCCTTCTCTGGTTGTGGTCAGGCTGGTCTCCTCCTCACTGAGATGTCTTCCTGGAGGAGGTCGCTTTCCAGAACCCTTTAGTTTTGTGGCTTAAGGTAGTAGCTAGAGGCGGCTTCCTTTTGCAGTCTCTGGAAACAGAAGCAGAGTTCTTTCTGACAGGGATATGGAAAGAGAGCTGCTCCTGCTCTCACTGATGGTTGAGGTCAGATGAGTCCCTTTTTTCAAGATGTTCTTCCTGGGAGGCTGGAAGTCCCACATCACTTTAGTTTCTAGCAGCCTCAATGAAATCTGCAGCCTCAACAAAAGCAATATGTCCACAAAATTGTACTTCTAACACTTTGAAACCTCTACTATCCTTCAAGTTATAGCTTTTCAAAGAACATCAAAAAACAAGAATATGCTTTAAGAACACCATACTAAAATTCACATTCATCTCTGCAAAAGTTTGTAATTGTCATGATTTTATATGAAAGATAACATTTGGTTGACTTAACCATGGTGAAAATAAGCAGGAATGAACAGACTACTAGCTACTGTAATGGAGATTTAAAAATATACTAAATCCACAGAGTTTACATTGGATTGAGGAAAAAAACATATAAAATCCAGTTTCATCATTGCCTATGAAGAATTAGTGTGACTCATTGGGAAATGAAAACATTGGAATGGGGAATATATAGAAGGACATTTACTAGATATTCTTGATGTGTTTTTCTTTAGTTTTTAAGTTTTGTAGTAGTTTTTGCTGGGTTAGTATGATAATATTAGGACTGTACTAACTAGAGAAATTTCAATCCATTGTAGCATCATTGGAAACATTCTGCTGCACATGTGGTGAGAATTGGAACAATGTTGAATGGTGTCAAGGTTGATTGACCAATGTTGATTGGTGTCAGAAATCTTTTGGCAGTGTTAGGAAGCAAGTCTATTTAATATTCATTCATTCATTCATTCATTCTTCATTGAGGGTGCAATCCTAACCAATTCAGGCCAGTACATTGCACCCGTCTCCCCATTGCCAAAGTGGCACTGGGAAGCTGGCACATGCCTGTCCGCTGGCTTAACACCACCCCAGAAGTGGTGCAGAAGTACCTCTTGGCATTTTTGTGACACCCCTAGGCCAGCACAGGACTTGTGCTGGGGCATATGCCAGCCTAATATGGGAGGGTTGCACTGTCATTCATTTCAAAGGCTTGTACCCCTTTATGTGTTTATATCCCAATTTTCTATCTAAATGTAAGCCATCAAGATAGTTTACAACAGATCAACACAATTCAACACAAAACTATGATGGTGGGTAGCTAAGAAATTTGGAATGTATGATGTTAAAGATTTTTCTCGACATACCTGCATGCTGTCATGTTCCACTGTCCACTACTGCTGTCCTTATGGGTCTGTAATGAGCTCAGGAGATACAGTATCCCCAAGAAGTGTGCTGCTGAGTTTTGTTACACACTGCTGACTCTTAATGGTGAAATTTCTCTTTATGTAAGCAAGGTAGAATGTGTCTCCTGGTTCATCTATAGTGGAAGAGCTTCAAAGATAGATACTATGGCTATAGCTGTAAAGTAAGAGCCTCTTTCAGTTCCTTTGTATTCTTGCTGGTGTCGTTATTTTCCATTGTGCAAAACATGTATAGGGTAGGGCTGGACACCATGGTCAGAGAATTTGCAACAGACCAATAGCATTCTTGGAAAGGCAGAATATAAGTATTAAATATAAATATAGCTATTCTAGGGTTTTAATTTCATATTTATTGCAATTTGGGGGAAGACACAAATCTTTACCCTCAACAAGAGCTTCACTAATGGAGTACGCATGAAATAAAGCATATTCTGACGTTGCTGCATAGTAGTTGCTATGCTGTGGGAAGTTCACAGAAGTTCCCCTTTTGTTTCTCCCTGTACTGTACTCAGAGGCATGAACCCTCTGAACACTGAGGTCCACTTTTAACAGTTATTTGCTTAAAACATCAGTGGATATTTCTTCCACAAACTTATCCCATGGCCCAATCCTATGGGGGCCTTGAACTGCTATCCAAGGTTCTCTGTGTCTGTTGCAGAACATGCACTGCCGTGTAGCATGGCTGGGCAGCTGTCACAAGTGGCCACAATCTCTTCCCAATGGCAGCCACTGAACCCTGATGGAGCTGGAGTGTGGTACAGGTCAGGGGACGAACACAGAAGAGACTGGTATGGGTAGGGGGCAGATCAAGGCCGAGAATGACACAGTAATTACTCCAAGTCTGGAGTAATGCAGCCAGTTTCTTGCCCTTAATATCAAGAACAGATAATTCCTCTCTATTCTCTTTTCTTTCTGCACATTCACTATGGTACACCCCCTCACTCACCTCTTCTCTACAACCTCATTGCTTTCTTTTTTAAAGTAAGAATTTCTCATGTCATTTTCTATGGGACAACTCCATTACTTTATTTTCTTCTGAAGTGGTACAACTTTAGAACAGTATTCCAAACACAGTTGACTGACTGACTGACTGACATATCACCTCCCTGCCAAAACCGCTGGGCCTAGAAGTGTGAAATTTGGGGTGGGTGTTCCTTTCGTGACTGAGGGGTGCACCAAGAACCGGTTTTCGGAAATTCCAACCAGAAGGGGGTGAAAAGGGGCGCAACGCGTTTTCCTCCCTATACTTTGCATTGAGAATTGCTGACTCAGCAACATTTTGCCCCAACTGCTGGGCCTGAAGCATGGAATTCTGGGAGTTCCTTCTGTCACCTGAACTCCCACCAAGAACCATGTGGAGAAATTTAATCCTTCAGGGGCTGAAAAGGGGTCAACGTGTTTCTGTCCTATAACATGGACAACTGACCAACATCCAGCCAATTGGGTGCTCAGTGCCTGGTGCACTGGGGGATGTTGTTCAGAGGAAGAGGTTGCACTGGCGAGGATGCTGCGCATGGGGGGAAGTTGCGCATGGAGGAAAGTGGCACATGGAGGAAAGTGGTGCATGGGGAAAAGTTGCGCTTCAGCGGATGATGCACATGGGGGAAGGTTGCGTTTGAGGGGAAGTTGCACATGGAGGATGATGTGCATGGGTGGATGATGCACACTGGGGAAGTTGTGCATGGGGGGATGATGCGCATGGGGGAAGTGGCACATGGGGTGTTTCTGCGCCCTGGGGGTATGGCATAGGAGAAAATGTTACACCCACAACGCGGGTACGCTTTTTGCTAGTGTACAGTATATAATAGCACCTTAATAGTACTTGCTGTTTTGATTTTAGTCCCCCTCATGATAATTCTCAATACTGAATTAGTTTGGTGGAAGGCTCTTCATAGGAGGCAGGGTTGGCCATTTCATGAAGCAAGTGGTTTGAGCCATGGACTTTCCCAAGCAGCAGGAGTGGGTCCTCCATCCTCACCCTTTTGCTTCTGCCATGGGAATTTGTGTGCTTTGAAATCAGCTGGACACAAGACAAACTGAAAGATTGTTGCTGGATGATAGAGACTTACTATTTCATTTAAAAGTATATGTCTCTGTACACAGGTGTGCTTTGTGACTGACTGGAGGTAAAAGCCTCTGAATGGGCTTTTACAACTCCTCTGTATTTGTGTGTGTGTGTGTGTGTGCGTGAATGTGCATGCATGTGTGTGTGAGAGAGAAGGGACACAATCGACTCAGAAGTCCCATTTTTTTCCAATGGGGCTTTTTCCCCAGAAGGTGTGCATAGGATTGCTGCCAGAGAGAGAATATTAATTTGGGAGGGCTATCTTGTTTACTTCAGGGTGCAGTTTTGTGCCAGTTTTGGTTAGTTGGGAAAGCATTAAAAACTTGTTAGTTTTGCCCTCACTGTAGAACATATTGTCTCTATGTATTGTTTGTATATAAGTGAAACATGAGCATTTATTACTCTCAAGAAAAGTAAAGGGAAGTTCATGTAATCTAAAGCACCTCCTGTGATCTCAGTGACTCTAGCCATCAAACCTGCTCTTACTGTAAGGTTGTATCATAGATTCTGTTTGTTAGCTACTAGAGTGATGAAATGTTGGGAATTGGCTTTTATTCTTGTAGATAGATGAAAAAGATATTGTAAAACAGATTTTGTCAGTTCAGGATGGAACATACTGGTAAATCACTGGGCCTTGTGCGGACCTGGGAATTCTAAATAACACAGTAATGAAGAATCTAACATTGTCAGAGAAGTGAGCTATAAGGTTGGAGAGAAGTCATGCATTTGTATAGTTGTGTTGCAAAGATATTAATAGACATTACAGGCTGATGTATCATATTTCAGTTGCAGTACTACAACAACTGAGAATCATATGATCTAAAGGTACAAGATTTTAAGAATATGAACCATACAATGGATTTATGTATACTGTTTGAAATTTCAAATGAGCAAATCAAGATTTGGGGAAAATCCTAGCTCAGTAGAAGTCATTAGCAACAGACCTTTATCACACTTACAGCCTTTTCTGAGAAAGGTTAATTGTATCATTTGTACTAGCAAAACGAACCCATGTTGTGGGAGTAAAATAACCCCCCGTATGCCATCCCCCATTGCGCATCACCCCTCGCGCGCATCACCCCTCTTGTGCACATCAAACCCCCATGCACAATGTCCCCCATGCACAACATGTGCATCATCCACCCCCCATGCACAACATCAACTCATGCACATCAACATCCCATGTGTAATATCCCCATGCGCATCGTCTCCATGCATGTGCAGCAAGCCCCCATGTGCATCAAAATCCCATGTGCATCATCCCCATGAGCTTCAATGCCCTGTGTGCAACATACACCCATGTGTATCAAACCACATGCTCATTGTCCCCTCATGTGCATTGTCCCCCCATGTGCAATGTCTGCCCATGAGCATCAATCAGTCTTCAATGTTAAGTATTGGACAAAAACACATTGCACCCCTTTTCATACCCTTAAGGGTTAAATTTCTCAACATCAATTCTTGGTGGGTGTTGATGTCACAGAAGGAACATTCTCCCCAAATTTCATGCTTCTAGGTCCTGGGGTTGGGGTAGGGCATCCATCAGTCAGGGATTCTTCAGTGCAAAGTATAGGGAGGAAAACACATTCCGCCCCTTTTCAGCCCCTTTGTTCTGGAGGAAGAATCACTGGACATACAGTGGTACATCTCATAACAAGTGCCTTGCTTAACAAGCGTTTCACATAACAAGTAAAAATTTCCAGGAAATCTTGCTTCACATAACAAGTTCTTCACTTAACAAGCAAGCACACTATTGGCATGCGTGCTATGCAGCCCTGACTCTCTGTGCAGAAGCTCTTTAAAAGGGCTGCCGGCCAATGCTGCTGCCTCTAACTGCCTCCAACTTGGGGGCCATTGCCTGGAGGTGCCAGGGGCAGCTGCCCCCAAGTGCCACCACCAGCCACCTGGAACCTCCAGCAGCAACCCAGGTAAGCCTCCCAGGAAAGTGTCTTTGATTGCAGCGCCCTAACCATGTCTACGCAGAAGTCAGCCACATTGTGTTAAATAGGGCTTACTCCCAGGCAAGTGTCTTTAGGATTGCAGCCTAAGTAGACTTCATAGGATCATGCACACTGAGTGCATGTTTTGAATTCAGCTGCGGTGTTTTGTCATCATTTTTACATACAGTTAATATTTTAATATGAATATTTTGGTGGTTGTGGAACCAATCGTCTGAGTTACCATTATATCTTATGGGAAAAGCTGCTTCACTGAAAAAGCGTTTCACTTAAAGAGCTTGCCTCTGGAATGAATTAAGCTCTTTATGTGAGGCACCACTGTATATATGCAATATTAAATAGCCTCCTGGTTTGACTAAAGACTCAGAGCTCATCAGTGATGGGCTTCAAAGAAATTAAGAACCGGTTCTCTGCCCATCTGGCAGCCACTTTTAAATGGCTATTTTTAAACTTTATATGTCCTATCTCTCGTTAACAACCGGTTCTATAGAGTAGGTGCGAACCTGCTGGTGCCCACCACTGGATCTCATCTCTCCTGCAGTCCAGCCTATTGGATTCTTAGCTTAGCTACCGAAATTGAAGTCATTTGATCAAACATTGAAATTATAACTTCTGAAACTCATTTTCTAATCCTGAAATAACATTAGATTTCCCTTGCTGCAGTGAAGTCTCCATCCCCAATTGATGGCATGGAGTGTTCATAAACAATCTGGCTATTCAGTATCTTTGCACTTCAGAAAGCCCTTCTGTTTTGTGGGCAGGCTGATGACTATGAAGAGAGCCCAGAAGGTAGGGAAGCTATTGCTGTGAAGCATCATGACCTGGCAGTCTCAGTGGAACAAGGGGGACTAGGACTGATTTAAAGTTGAAGTGGGCAGGCAAAGATTTTATCCATGTGACACTATAGAAATCTAATGCTTTACGTGCACTAGTCAGGATCCAGATCCTGAATGGATGGAGTGCTTGCTGGTTTAAATAAGAGACCTGAGAAGCAGAATTCTTAATCATGTATGTGAACTTTTTTGTTGAAAAGTGAAATTATTAATAATAATTAATAATATTACTAAATAATAAACAGGATAGTCAGCTTGGGAGGATTGAATTGCACACATTGATTTGTCCAAACCGGCCACTTTTTTGCCTTCTAGTCTCTTTATTGTACTATGTTTGTAGTACTGAATTCTTTCAATGAATGGCACACGACTCAGGAATGAAAGCTTCTTTGAGCTGAAAGGAAGTGGAGCTTTCTGGATCAGGCACTTAATTTCCTTCTTGCGTTGCTGCTGATGATATCCCATTCTGCTTGTCTTGCTTCTTACAGAGAAAGAAAAGATTTGTAGGTGTAGGTAGATTAATTGAGAGAAATGGGGTGAGGGAAACAGGCACAAAAAGAGTTGAGAATGATGGAAAAGCAGGTATGGGTGATGTTGGACACCTGGAGAGCATTTTTCTAGAACAGGCAATACTCCTCCAACAAGCAGGGACATTTTGATTCGGTGACTTTTAAACACACACACACACACACACACACACACACACACACACACACACCCTTCTGCCTCCTTTTAAAGGAGGGCAGAAGAGCTGCTGTTGTCATGGAGAGAGGTAAGCAAGATGAGGTCAGAATGCAATCTGTATGTGTGTGTGCCAAAAATGGCAACATCCACCTTCCTCTCCGTTTGCTCAGCTCTGCCAGGAAGTGCAGCTGGACATGTTCCCTATCCCCATACAGCTTTCCAGTTCAGTCTCTAAGCAGTGACAGTCCCTTACTTGCTACAGCAGTGGTCTTTGCCCTAGGAGCCACTTTCAATCTTTGGAATCTGCCCAGGACCCCCCATCAAACTTGTTACCCCCAATCTGGGATACAAGGCTGAAAGAGGACCTGTCATGGGGGAAAAGGACATATGGTCACTCTGTCCCCAAGGCCCCATGCTCTTTCCCACCACACTGTCCCCACCCTTCTTACCCCCAACTACCCCCAAGTCCCCAGACTCCCATCCCACTACCCCCAACCTCCACATACGCTCTCAAACACACACACACACACCTTTCATCCCATGCACTTATTCACACACCCACAACACACATACCCACCCCATGCACTCACATGAATACGCACACAACTAGTGGTGGGCTCCATCAGGTTCGCATCTACTCTATAGAACTGGTTGTTAATGAGAGATAGGACATACAAAGTTTAAAAATAGCCATTTAAAAGTGGCTGCCAGATGGGCATAGAACCGGTTGTTAAGTTCTTTGAATCCCATCACTGCACACGACCCATGCACTCACACACATATACACATGCATACACATACACCCCATGCTCCTGAGAGAAGGCAGACTTAGAACGCACTTGTCAGGGCTCAGGCAGCGCCTGCAGCAAGAGGCCCTTGTGGGGAGGTTAGCTGCACTCCCCCCCCCCCCAAGGCAGGCTGCCCCCTTCTTTGTGACAGCACTCCCCCCCCCAATGTAGGCCACTCAAGGAAACACAGAACATAACAAAATAAAAGCTCAAAACCGTTGTGTATATTGCTTTCATATGCTTAATTTAAACACTATACTACTGAATCTTACATTTACAATTATTACAATTGCAATTTATTACAAATAATTTAGTAATTCCAAGCAGGCTATAGACTGCCTGCTCACAAGGAAAAGGAGAACAATGAAGATTTTTTTCCAGAATACATGGATAAAAAGAGGACATGTCCTGGAGAAAGAGGACATCTGATTATAAATAAATAAATAAATAAAAACAGCCTTAAATACCCACTCTCCCAAAAGTATTAAATAACCATAGGGATAAGGACAGGAAATTAGGTTTAGGGAGAGGGGGAAGAGGAATTTGGACTATTTTTACAAATAAAATGTTTCAGTTTTTTCATATTACCTGTGGAGCCAGTTTCTATCATTTTCAGTTGGGGGGATGGGTTGCCCTTTGGAGTACTTTTAAGCTCCAGGTGCCTGGGATCACAGCCTTGCTGCACCCCTGGACAGACTTTCCACACCAGCCAAAGTGTTTGCTTCTGCATGAGTAAACACGGCTATGCAGTGAGAAGAGAACTTCCTTCTGGGGTGATTTTGGGGGCTGTGCTCATTGGATCAGGACCCTTCTGGCACATGGCACATTTGTCTACTCACAAGTAAAGCCGCAATATAAATTACTTTCATTTTCCCCATGCATTTTCTATGCATATTTTTGGTTTTCTGTTTTTTGGACACAGCCTTTGATAGGAAGGAGCTATTTCAAAATGGATTGTTGTGATGGATTCAGCTCTTCAAGACACATCCAACGACATGTGATAGGGTAGTGCACACCATTGTGAAGTGTATTTTTTGTGGTATCCAGGACCAGAATGGTGGTCCCTAAGTTTTTGCAACTTCCCTGGGGGGGGGGGGGGAGAGTCCCTGTATGTACCCAGTACTGTATGTGCATACAGATATCTGTTTACATACTTGTATGCTTATGTAAGTGACTGTACAGGCAAAATCCAGACCATGGGGAATCCTTGGGGATTCCTTGAGGAATAACTATGGGGAATCCTTGCTCTGGTGTAAGAACAACTTATTCTGGATTCGCATATGTTTTCACTAGGTGGTGCAGTAACTATGGGTGCACATAAAGTCTCTTATGTGCTCCTGTAGTTACTCTGGATTTGGGGGTACATTAGAGATAGGTGAACAGTAAAGAGTTTGCCTTGGGGTAGCCTAGAAATTAATAATTGGGTAACATTTTTGGTATCTGCTTTAGATATCCTTCCTTTACAAAAAAGGAAGGAAATAAATAAGAGGAAATAAATAAGTAAATAAGTAAATAAGTAAATAAGTAAATAAGTAAATAGATAGATAGATAGATAGATAGATAGATAGATAGATAGATAGATAGATAGCCCTTCTCCCCTTGAAGAATTTAGAAGTTTGCTGAGGCAATTTGGCTAAATAAGTTTTATATACCCTCTCTAACAGCATTGCATTGCAGTAGCCCTTGGGAAATTCCAAACACTGCAATGCCATTGTTAAGAGTCAGATCAACAATAAGTCCTTAAGAACTCTCAGGGCTTGAGAAGCTCACCCTTTGTAGTGAGGAAGGGGTGTTTCCAAACTTAAAGACTACTTCTTGAAGCTTAAGGTCAGAGAACTTTGCTAGCAGCTCTTCTGTGCAAGCATTCATTTTAAATATCAACACAGAGACTGGAGTCCTCAAAATGTACTTTAGAGATTGCACACACTGCTGTAGACAAATTGACATAAAAGTATGTGTATAGGTCAACACACCTCTATACACTTAACAGACTGCACTGAATACAATTTATGAATTAGGTCTCTGTTGCCAATAAATAAGACATATCCAGGACTCCCCCTTCACCCATATTGTTTCCTGTTAGAAGCAGGTACCTAAGGAGAGGAGAGAGGGCTGTAGTGGCTCAGTGGTTAAGATGCTGTGCCTGTCAACCAGCAAGCCAGGATTTGAGATCCGGGTGCTACAAAATGGAGTAACCTCCTGTCCCTTGCCCAGCTTCTGCCAGCCTTGCAGTTCAAAAGCATGGAAAGGTTCCACCTTGGTGGGAAGCGAACAGCATTCCGTGTGCCTTGGCATATTGTCATGCTGGCCACACGACCATGGAGGCCTCTCTAGCCTTTAGAATACCAATCGGGTCCATTCGATATGGTTGGAAGTTTGTGTTGTGTTTTTTACTGGAATTTATTATTATTACTTGACAAGACTTTCTGACTTTTTTTTACTGCTAATTAGACAGTTACAAATCCAAAAGCATGAAAGTTTTGAATTTACAGTTTTTCTGTAAATTCCAATTCAAACTTATTATCCTGGATTGGGACTATTGGACCCATGCTGCCTTTCACGGGTTATTCAATATCACCTGCTGAGACCATCTACATATCTACATATCTTTTGTCTGTTGTAGGAAACCTTCAGGACAATACACCACCTGCTGAGAACATCTACCTCTTTTTTGTTGTGGGAAACATGGGTCCAATAGGCCCAAACCGGGATAATACATTTGAACTGGAATTTACAGAAAACTGTAAATTCAAAACTTTCATGCTTTTGGATTTGTAAGTGCCTAATTAGCAGTAAAAAAAGTCAGAAAGACTTGTCAAGTAATAATAATAAATTCCAATCAAAACACAACACAAACTTCCAACCGGATCCAATGGACCCATGTAATCTGATGTGGTAAAAAAAAACACCCCGATATTCTAAGGGCTAAACAATGCTGCATTTTTGGCTTAGATGGGAATGAGCACCGCACTCTACTGTTGGAAATAGCTTTTAGAAAATAGGCAATAAGGTGATGCCCCATGTTCTGGAGGAAAATATCATACACTGCTTGAAGACAGGAGTTCTGTGTTGCTGATATCAGAGTGGCATGAATGGATCATTTATTTCTGCACTTTGATTTCTCTGTATTTCTCCTCTTTGTACCCTTGTTTTCCTCATATTACTAATGTTAAAAGTCGGTGCTCTTTCAAAGTAAACAAATATTAAAAAGGCTTCCCTGAACTTCTAACCACTCAGGAAGGAACGTTATCTATAACATGGGTATAATACAGATAATATGACTTTCCCTCTCCTTTTTTGGACGTAACTGTGAAGCAGTTGTGTTTGAATAAGGATTGAGTAAATAGTCAATTGACTTCCAGAAGTCTATCCTGAAGATTCTGTAAAGTGTCTCCAAACTTTTTGACTAATCAATATTTTAGCACAATGTTGAAGGTTAGATGATGTCATCTGCAGGCTGGGGTTTAAACAACCCTGCAATAGAACACGGGGGCATTCCAGCAGAATGTCAACAATAGCTCTATTAAGGCCCAAATGAGAACATTAGTCTGAACTAGAGAGAACAGTGGACAATCCATTATGAAGATTCATAATGGATAACTTTTAAACCCAGAAGCTGCTAATTTGATTTTGGAAGTGCTGTTGGGTCAAGGAGCTTATAACACTTTCCTTCGAGCTTTCGAACCAATCCAAATTGCCCTTCCATAAAGTAGCTGTTACTGTAGCTGTGGGGTGGGGTGATACAGATGAGCAGCAACTAAAGGAAGAGTTTTTAAACAATCCCTGAATTTCTGCCACTCAAGAAACTGGAAGTGTAAAACACTATTATTTAAATTAAAGTGAAGTACTTTCTACAGTTGCTTCTAAGACAAGAACAATGTAGCTAAGTCTGTTCTGGTATTATGATTCCTCTGAATTGTGCTAAAGTGACATTATTTGTTTCCAAAAGAAACAAGGCATATACTGGTAGTATTCTATTGATATTATGTGGGTCAGTGCATAGTGAGGCATTGAAATTAACAAGATAAGAAATTTTGAGCAACTGTATCCCTAAGGCAAGTGTTTGGGGCATTCAAACGGACAGTAATTCAAATTTTTTCCACACAAAACTTTTGGTTTCATAGCTGTCTCATCATCCTTTTTTAGTTCCAAAAATTGAAATGCTACTTCAGATATACTTTGTTCTATATTTGTGCCCTTTCTATAATACTTTTTCCCACAGCACATAACTTTTAATATTTGTTAACTAAGATTTGTGCATTGTGTTTTTCTAGCACATAGGCCAGGATGACCATATAGAATGGAGGACAGAGTGCCTCTACTTTTAACTATTGCATAGAAGAGGGAATTTAGGCAGCTGCTGCTTTTTAAACCCTTCTGTGATTAAACTTGCCTAAATTCCCTCTTCAGTACAATGGTTAAAGGTAGAGGCACTCTGTACTCCATTCTATATGGTCACCCTGTCATAGACATTATGCTAAAACTTTCTATAAGTGGGCAGAGGTGGCACAAGTGGTTAAGACACTGTGCCTGTTAACCAGCAGGCCAGGGTTCGAGACCAGGGTCTCCACAAGATGGGGTAAACTCCTGTCCTTAGACCAGCTCCTGCCATCCTAGCAGTTTGAAAGCATGTAAATGCAAGCATGTAAATGCAAGTAGATAAATAGGTACCGATAAATAGGTACCACCTTGGTGGGAAAGTAACAGCGTTCTGTGTGCCTTGGCGTAGAGTCATGCCGGCCCCATGGCCATGGATGCGTCTTTAGACAACACTGGCTGTAAAGGCTTGTAAATGGGGATGAGCACCGCATCTTATAGACGGAAACGACTGGCAGTTAACCTGCAGGGGGACCTTTACCTAAACTTTCTATTGAGTGAAATTTACTTCCTCCATTGCTACACTATTTAATACTGTACCTGTAGAAATGAAAAAGTAGAATAGATTCCTTAAAAAGTACAGCATTTTAAAAAAAAACGATGCAGCAACTGAGACGGCACTAAATGTTACCATACCCTTGCTTAGTGCTGCACCAGCAGCTACTTCTGAGACAGTGGTGGGATTCAAATAAATTAACAACAGGTTCTATGTCCTAATGAACTAAATTAACAACAGGTTCTATGTCCCATTAGTAACCATTCTCAGAACCAGGCACTCATTAGCAAAAGGTTCTATAGAACCTGTGAGAACCCCCTGACGCCCACTACTGCGAGTCTGAGCCCCAAGTACATGACAGAGTGAACTCCTGTGATTCATCCCAGCTCCTGCCAACCTAGTAGTTTGAAAGTATGCAAATGCAAGTAGATAAATAGGTACTACTTAGGTGGGAAGGTAACAAACTGATGACAAGCCTCTGCAAAAGGCTGGCTGGTTTCCTTATTGTTGCATCAAAACATGTATTGCATGACTACAGCCCAGAATAGTGGACCCTGCCACTATATGAGACAATCATTGACAAAGTTTCCTTTGCTCTCTTTTTATTGCTGTGTGCATACAGTACATGAATTTGCACAAGTATAATGCATGTTTACTGCAACCTAATTAGACCCACACACAGAACAATTCGTTCCATATTGTCCAGCCAAAAATTAAGCAGTTTTTAGCCACACTGAGTTCAATGGGAAACCTAAGCACATGCTTAATTCTCCCACTGATAACAATAAGATCTAGAATTGTTTAATTTTAGCTCAGTTGTGCCCTATATACTTTTCTTATTTCCTTATTCAATTTGTGCTCTATTGGTTATCATATGTTATCTTTAACTCATTGCCCTACTAACCCAAATATTTCTATTTCTTCCTACCCAGTATTTTCTACACTATTGCTACTGAAGAGAACCAATATTTATTGTATCCTGCAAAACACACACAATCTATTATTCACAATCTACTTGCTCTAGATCAGCATCAAAGATAGTCCATTAACGATTAAGGATATTCCAGGCAAAGACAGGGAAGATTGATTTAAGTTACAAAGGAAAAATTTACTTAAATTAAGAAAAAGAAGAGGCCAACTGAAATGATTGATTTAAATCTATATTTTCTAACTAGAAGCATGTTACTGAGATGAAAATGGTTTCCATGAGATAGAAGGGAAATGTATGATTGAGAGGTAGGCTGCAATTCTAAAGACACTTTCCTGGAAGTAAGACCCACTGAACACAATGAGGCTAACTTCTGAGTAGACATGGTTAGGACTGTGCTCTTAGTTCCATTTTACTCAATGAAGCTTATGAGTAAACTTGCATAGAATTGCTCTTTAAGTGCCAAGAGTCTGGTTCCATTTTGAATCAAGTGGAGAGTGTTTTGTATGGGTTTGATTACACCAGTGCATTGGTTTGATCTACACCAGTGTATAGCAATAGATGAGATTTTAATGTGTGGATGAGACACTAGTATTAGGATGAGGGGTTTAGATTTGGCAGGCACTAGGCAAGATTTATTTTAAGTGCATCACATAAGCACTCTAAATGTTCTGTGGAATGACTGGCAAACCAGTTTTCCACATAATTTTTCTTGTCAAAAATCACTTCATATGAGAGCCATACATCACGTTGTAAGATATTAAAAGTTTGCCTTAAATTAATATTTTATTTTTTAAATATTTTATTTTTAAACATGTTCCTACCTGCTTTTCTGCTAAGAATTTGATGTTAGTATTAAGGAATATGCAATATTTTACCACAAGATTTATTGCTCCATAATGTGATGCTAGACTTTGAAAAATTGATGTTGGTTTTAAATATTTTGAACAATTTTCCCAATACTTAAAAAAATGGACAAGAGAAAGCAACAAACATAAAAACAAATTTCCACATTTGTATTGACTCTAATGGACACAACAGACTGCAGCACAGGTGTAGAAATCTATATTTAGCAACCTACTTTCATACCTAGCATATGAGGCTAACACCATGATGAAGTTCAATCCTCTAACAAAAAAAACAGTAAGGCAGTGACATCAGACAGGAAAATGTCCACAGAAAATGTTCCATTGTAAAAATTAGCTGTTTCCTAAGGTTATAACTTAATTAATTGATACAGTACCAGTCAAATGGGGTCTATCAAAAATGAAAATTAACTTTTTCAGCTTAGTATTCTTAGGAAGTATCCAAGCTCTTTGAATGGTCTAAAATTAGTATGTAAATAGTATGCAGAGCTGTCACCTCTGCCTTAAAATTTCAACAATGTAAGAGAAGACATGCTATTGTAACAGTGCACTGTGATTTCTTAAAATATTTATAATCGTTCCATTAATTTCCAAGTATTTATTTAAATTGGTCCATATATGAAATCTTAACTATAGGATAGATGATTGAACCTTTTCCTAATCAAATGTTTCTTAACCAAAAAGTTCAACTACCAGTACCTTTGTCTACTGGAAAAAAACAACTTCTTATATATTTATACAGCACTTCCAATTCATGTTGAGTACTTTTTTAAATAGAAGTCAAATACCAGTATGTGAAATCAAACCACAGTTTTTAAAATTTTCAGAAAACTTAAGATAACTGCCATTAAGCCAGGATACTTAGGACTTTGTCCACATAATTGTTTCCACTTTTCCCACCTATCAGATCAGGAGCAATGTACTCTTGCTCATTCAGTGGTGGCTCATTCAGATTTGAAACGAAGGTGGGTGGAAGAGGGTATTTGGGTTTTATTTGTTTTGTTATTTGTTTTTTTATTTGTTTTCAGCCTTTTTATTTTTTTCAGCCAATAGCTGATTTAATGCTGTTGAGAGAGCCATAGGTATGTAAGTTTAGAGACCAATCCTATCCCTAGTAACTGTATCCAATGGGACTGCAGAAGCAGCCAGAGGTCTCTTTTGTTCCTTTACTCATCATCATATTTATTTGTATTTATCTAGAAGCCATTACAAAAATATATATGAATACAAATTCCCTATAAAAGTTAAAATACACATGACAGGTAAAATGAATCAAACATCTTTAGTGACAATATTGGCCCTTTTTTGCGGCGAAAGCAAATAGAGACATCTTATGAATTACATTCAAATTGTAGTGTGTCAACAGGAAAACAATCTTCTTAGAATACAAGCATAAGCTCAGTAAAATTTCCCTGGGAAATTTCTCCCTATGTTGAACGTACACGGGACAAGTATTGTTCCCTTACTCCTTGTAGAGCCCTGGCAGCCCCAATCGGTTTATGTATACTTTTTTACCTGGCAAAGAAGCAGAGATCCATGTTTGGGGGATAGGATTTGGTGGTAGTTGAGGTTGCTGTGCATCCCCTCTTCACAGGACTCAACTGTCCCCTGGACTAAACTCCCGTTGGCCAGATTAGTACTTTCTTTCCTCCTACCCCTCTGTAGATACCAAAGCATGAGGATAATTAAATCTGTGGATCTCCCCACCTGCCGATCAGCAAACACAGCTCTGATCATGTTCAGATGCTCTTCTGAGGGCTGAGGAGGTGGTGTGCAGCCTCCCTGACTTTCAGGAGGCCCTGAAAGGCTAAAAATTGGCACTCCAATTTTTTGGCCTCAGAAAGTTACTAGAATAAAGCAGAGCTATCTGGAGGATAGCTGGTGGAGAGATCTGCGGTGAGATAAAATCATGTATAGCATATCCTTTGATAAAGAGGCGCCACACTGTATATTTTTCCCTTTAAGCCTGACATACATTGTTATTTATATAGAGTATTCATTGTTAATCATCTAGTAATGGCAACAGCACTGGTAAATGAAAACAATGATTTTCATGGAGAGTATTTTACAAGGAAAAAGGTACAGCCAAAGCACAAATGTTGTGGCAATTTGTTGTGCAAAGTATCCTGTATCTATAACTGTAATTATTGTATTAATTAGTAGAATGTCTATCACTATATTTAATTGTAAAGTTACTACTGCAATTAGGTACTATCATTTTAAGGTTAGTAATTAACAGTGCACTCTTATATACTACTTAAAGGAAGTCCTACTGTGTTGACTGGTGCTTTCTCATATGCATAGGATGGTATTCCATAGGACTGTTTATTTCCTTATCAAAATCTATAAAGAGAAAGGCATGTATAAAGTATAGATCCATAAAAAGGTAAAGGTGTCCCCTGCATGTTAACCTGGTAGTCATGACCCATTTTAGGGTGAGGTGATCATCCCATTTCTAGAGCCAGTGTTTCTGAAGATGTCTCTGTGGACATGAGGCACAGAATGCAGTAACCTTCCCAAGGTGGTACCTATTTATCTACTTGCATTTATATACTTTCAGACATGCTGGGTTGGCAGGAACTGGACAACTGATGGAAGCTTCACTCCATCTTGCACTACTTGGTTCTCAAACTGCTGACCTGAGTTCTGACCAAACTGCTGAGTCTTCAGATTGACAGACACAGCACCTTTAACTGCCAAGCCAAATGCAGCCTTATGTGTGCAAAGGAACATGTATATTTGCAGAGCCAACATCTTACTGTCTGATGATGAATATGGTTTAAAATCATAACAAAGAGACCTACGAAATATCAATGAAAATGCAAAATATAAGAAAAATATTAATTTTGTCAATTTCTCCCCCTGCCCCAAAGTGGGTAAACTCAACACAAGATCAAATTCTGGTAAACACAGGCTGCTGACTTTGAAAAACCACCATAATCCTATGTTTCTACTGAGCTGTAAAGCCCACTGTATTCAATGAGGTTTACTCACAAATAAGAGTACATAGAATTGCAGTTTTTAACTATGTACTCTTTAATTTAAAAAGAAATACCGCTAATGGGATGCAAATCAATGGCTAATAGAACATCTTTCAGTTCATATGCATTTCAACAGATTCATAAGCATGCATACTTATTAAAATCTTTTCTTGAAAGGCTTTTTATTTTGTGACTAATTAGATGGAACCTAAGCTTTCTATTAGAGGAAATGTTGCCTAATATAAAGTAAAAAAAGGAAAGTATATCACCCTTTATAATTCCACAAGGTCCAGTCCACCCACAGCCATCTGTAGCAATATCTCCAATTTTTCATAACAAAACGTAGGTCATAAAAAAGCCAAGAAAGAATTAATTTAATTCCCATGTTAACACTGCAGACTTGAGACAAACAATAGTGGGTTGGTTTAGTTAGTGGGTGGTTTTTAGAAACTTCAAAATGCTGTGGCAGATCCATCATATACACAGCCAGTATGGTTCTACTATAGTCTCTGAAATATATTGGTTTGTCTTTTAAGGTGCTCCAAGATTCTATTGAGTCTAATAAGTCAACCTTTTATAGTCACTATAGGGCCTGGAATAATCATAAACTGTTCTTCCTTTTCTTACCTGTTTCTAGATGTGAAATCTAGAAATCTTGTTTCTAGATATGAAACTATGTTTTCATATTTCAGGGTTCTCCAAAGTTAGAAGGGCAGAAAGCATCATTTTGTGTTTTTATTATAAAGGTGCATTTATAATTATAAATTAAAATTTGCCACTTGAGAGCCTCTCTGCACTCTTTCCCAATCTTGTGGAGTTAGCAAACCAAGACAGTGGTTGAATCCTGATCCTCTTCTAGCTCACCAAAACTCAATCCCAGGCACTGTACATCTTTACTTTTTTTGCTTCCTGTTTCATATTAGGCAGTTCTACAGAATCTTGCCTTAGGATTTAGCCTATCAGTTTCAACAGGAACTACAAACTCACTTTAAAAATGAAAGCATGGCATGCACAGAATCTGGACCAAACCCAGCCATTTGGGTAAAATGACACTCCTACATGTAACTCTTCCCCCAGTGATTTTCAATCAGTGTGCTGAGCATGATCTTCAGGTGCTCTATGAGAATTTGGAGGGAAGAATCTTTTATTATTAGGGCCACTGGGAGATATCCCAAACAACAGCATGGCATATCTTGAGATTATCAAAAAGCTGATAGTGTGCCTTGATAATTTTAATGCCTTGACAGCATGCTCTGAGAGGAAAAAGATTGAAACTAACTTCTTTCCCCCTTATGGCTATGCCCCCTTATGTCCCCTTATGCTTATTTCCCCCTGCCTATGATCAGGCAGGTGTTTATAACACCTCCAATGAAAAATGTGATAGAATGGAAGATGGAAGGAACCCTTATCTCTCCTTTTAAAAAATTAATCTTTCACTACCCACAGGAACCCTTCTTGGTTTGATTATTGCCTATCTATTGTTCATAGCTACACTTTACCATAGATACAGGAGTCAGACCAGACTAGAAACATAATAAAGGTAAAGGTGTCCCCTGCAAGTTACATTGCTAGTCATAACAAAGAACAGTAGGGTGCGGTGCTCATCCCCATTTCTAAGCCTTTAGACTAGCATTGTCCAAAAACACTTCCGTGGTCATGGAGCTGGCATGATTGCTGAAGGTGCATGGAATGCTGTTTCACCTTCCCAGAGAGGAGGTGCCTATTGATCTACTTGCATTTACATGCTTTCAAACTGCTCGGTTGGCAGGAGCTGGGCTAAGAATAGGAGATCACCCAGTCTTGTAGGACCCAGGTATTGAACCCTAGCCGGCTGGATAAACAGGCACAGTGTCTAAACCACTTGCACCACCATAGCCCACCACCCAGAAGCATAATATGGCCAGATTAATAATAACTACTGTAAAGGAGGTGTTGCCACAGGACAGTAAAAAATGGACAGGACCAGATCTGACTTTAAAAAAAAACTCTTTTCATAAAATGACACGGACCGCAATCCTAACAATCAAGACACTTTCCTAGGAGTAAGCCCCATTGGATATAATGGGACTTACTTCTAGGTAGATAGAATTGAGATTGCACCCTTGGTTCTTTTTATAATTCTGATTTAAATCAGCACTTTGCACAGTTCTGTTACAGTGAAACTATTCAGTATATATACACTTTAATGAGAACAGAAGCACAATTCAGGGAAAATTCCTGAAGGCTATCCTAATTCTGGAGTTAAAAAGAATTCTGGAAGGTTTGAAAAGCACCGTTTTGATAATCAGATCTTTATATTGTGTAATGTTTGCTGTAGCCTTTTAAACCGGGGTGCTGCCTAAAGAGTAATACAGTACCAAAACAAAGAAAACTCTTTGGTGTTTAATCTTTATATTTAACTTAAAGAGAATGGCCCTGACTGGAGAATGTTGTCTGTTTTTTACTGGGTCGGGAACTGGCAGACATTTCTTCCCCCCTCCCTCTCCAAGCCATATGGTCTGATAAATAAGCCTTATAGGGCTTTCAAAGACTACAGTGCGGATTCATTGTTGGACATACAGTTCCAGAGCGATTGCCCCGAAGAAAGCACAACTGTCCGCCTGTCACCTGCACAGCCTTCAGAATCCAGATAATATTGTCGCAAGAAACGCACCGACATATTGCTGGCAGTTTAGAAGAGGGTCATCTGCTCTGCTTGGCTGCATGCTAGTAGTTCCCCAGGCCAGCCTGACCCACAGTAAGCTTCAGTCTCTCTCAGGGGCCTTGGCAAAACAAAGAAAGAAGGCTGGCAGCAATGGGATCCGGGATTGCACCACATGTAGTGTGCAGTGGAGTGGATGAGAATAAAAAGAGCCCTTCAGGAGCATCAGGGCATGGGGGTGGGCAGGATGTAGACACAGAAATGGATGCAAAGCATGGCTTGGAAGTGACTTGGCTGCTGCAATCTTATGTGCAGGCTGGGGAATAGCAGCCTGATCCTGTGCATGTCTACTCAGAAATCAGTTCCATTATAGTCAATGGGGCTTACTCCTGGGAAAGTGTGGCTAGGATGGCAACCTCAGAGCCCAATCCTACTCAAAAGTCAGTCCCATTCTAATCAATGGGGCTTACTCCCAGGAAAGCATGGCTCAAATAAGTGGGATTTCTGAGCAAACCCAGGAGGATAGATAATCTAGCTGAGAAGAGCTGCTGATTCTGGCAGTGGGTGCACATGTGCTGGATGCCATTGTGTGCTTTGGGGTGGAGGTGCGGCTGGGTCTCTCCCTCACATCCCAGCAAGGCTGCTCCCTTGTCCCCATTCATTCTTCTTTGCAGAGGGGATTTTTGAGGTGGGGGAGGAGGAAAGGGGGTGCTTTTCTTCTTAACTTCCTCCAAGAGCCCTCCATGATGTGCCAGGCTTGCGTGGATGGAGCAGCACCCAGAGTGAGCTGGGGTGGGGGAGGGAGGCTGGGCTGAGCCCCTAATCCCCTTCCTTTCCCGGTGTCTGGTGCCAGGTGGGCTGCAGAGGCAAGGCGTGGCTGGAGAGGAAGCGGGCTGCATCCTGCCCCTTCCCTTCCCGGGACTGGCAGTGGGCTGAGGGGAGTGTGCAGGGAGTGGGATGCTGGGGAGCAAGCGCTCTCCATCACTCTCCCCCTCCCCGTTCCTATAGTAACTCTGAAGTACCTCCAGGACACAGACTTAGCTGGGCTCCCAGGCTGCTCTCTGGATTGGTGGGGAGCGGGGGAGGGGAGAGGCAGGGAGGAGGGGAGCGGAGCAGAGCAGAGAGAGCAGAGCAGAGGAGCGCGCGCCCAGCTGGGGCAGGTCCGGCTGCAGAAGACAGGCAGGCAGGCAGGCAGCGCGCGCATCCCTCCGCTCCCCGCGCAGAGGTTCCCATGGAGACGGACGGGGGTTCAGAGCGGCGCGAGGATGCCAGACAGAGACAGCAGCACCTGCAGGGGCAGCCCGCGCGCCACGGGGGAGGCAGGACTAGGATCCCCAGGCACAGCCTCCCTCCTCACCCACTCTCCTGGGAAGTCACAGCTCCAGCCTCCTCCTCTTTCTGATCAGCAGGCAGCAGGCAGCCTTTGCCCCTTCATTAACTGCACCTACAGCACTCCACATAAAACTTATTACATATACTTATTAGATAAAATTTACATATCATTTACATTTAGTAATAAGCAATAGAGTGTTTAATCCTGCAATCCAGATTAACTCCGGGAAGACGGAAGAGACACTTATTCTGGATTGCTCTATGCGTTTCCCATAGGTTTCCCATACGTGGCACCGTAACTACGTCAGTGCACTGTAAAAAGTCCCGTAGTTACTCTGGATTGTAGCCTTAATGAAATATAGTTATATATTTATATGACTATATATAGTTTTTATAGACTATATAGTTTTTATAGTCGTGTGTGTGTGTGTGTGTGTGTGTACGTACATACATACATACATACATACAGTACTATCTATGAGCATCTACAGTACTATCTATGAGCAGTTGATGTTTTGAGCCCCTGGTATCCTTCCCAATGCCCTTTTGAGCTGTGCTCATGTATTGGCTCATATGCTTTTTATATATATATATATATATATATATATAGATGTGTGTGTGTGTGTGTGTATATATGCGTACACATAGACACACAAATTTTCATATTTTATCATGCCATACATTTTCAACATGTCCTACATCTGAATGAAACTCCAATCCACATATAGCACAATCATTCTCTATCTATCTATCTATCTATCTATCTATCTATCTATCTATCTATCTATCTATCTATCTATCTAAAGCAGGCCTTCGTCAGTCTTGAAAGACTATGGTATCATGCTCGGTGCTGCATACTCTGCATGCAAAGCACGAAGGCCTGGGTTGGATTGTTATGGAGGATAGGCTTTTACCCAAGCAGCAAATCCCCCCTCTCCACGCCACTGAATTAGTCCAATGGAAAGGCAGAGCCAATACAATTGGATCATATTGGATCCTGCTGGGCTAAGGACAGGAGCTCACCTTGTCTTGTGGGGCCGACCTGGGTCTTGAACCCTGGCCTGCTGGTTTTATATATATATATATATATATAGAGAGAGAGAGAGAGAGAGAGAGAGAGAGAGAGAGAGAGAGAGAGAGAGAGAGAGAGCAGTTGTAACCATGTAAGTTGTAACCATGTAAGCTCAATGGGTCTTACACCCAGTAAAGTGTCTTTGGATTGTAGCCATAGGGTTGCCAGAATTCTCTTCCTCAAAATCAGGACAGGACCTTTTGTCCCTTTTGCCAGAATGTGAACATAATTTCCCCAAATTGGGACTGTTTTTAAGGACATATGGCAACCCTAAGCAGACACCATCACCATATGGTACAAACACTGAAGAAGTTGCCTACATATGAATGTTTTAAACTTTTATTTTATCATGTTGTACATTTTTCTTGGCTGTCCTACATTTCAGGGGGCCTTGTCATCTCTTACAGTTATGACATGTGGTCGCCCTGGCCCAGGACAAGTTCACCATGCAATACTCAAGCAGCCTCTCGCTGTCTCTCTCTCTCACACACAGACACACACATGGGTGTGCACATAAACTGAAGGTATGTGATCCATTCCCAAGATCACTCATTATGTATTTGTAGGTATTCCAAAATATGGAAACATCATTTGTTTGTTTAACCATGTCTTTTTCTTGCCAAAGGAAATACCCAAGGCAGCTCACAAAGCTTCTTGTAAACATTTGTCATCACAACACCCTGTGAAGTAGGTAAGGCTAAGAGTTGGTGACTAGCCCAAGATCACAGAGAAGGCTTCATGTCTGAGGGGGGATTTGAACCTGGGTGTTCTCTAAGTCCAACTCCCTAACCTCACTATCCTGGCTCTCAAAAATCATATCAAGCATCTTTATATGCCCACCCTTTATGGTGTCAGTGAAGGCAACAGATCTGACACCAAGTACATCAGTTTACTGGTCAACAGTGTAAGATGCACACATGTACGAAATTCAGCTAACTGGACAATGGACTCCTTTTTAAAGTAGTACAGGGACATCTCTTAGGGAGAAAACAACAGTCCATAAATATCCCTTTATAGTAATTTTTGTAGTAGCATTATTCTTTTCATGATTTTTTAAAGATTGTGAACCCTTCTGAGAGAGGGAATCACTTTTATTTAATATGCCCAATTTAGGCCAGCCTAACTCACCTGGCATATTTTCCCTTGATGTTGTGGGGAAATCAGGATACGCCTAGTCCCTCCCAGAAGTGGGGCAAAAGTGCCTTACTGCACTTTTATGACATCACCCAGGTCAGTACAGGACTTATACCAAGGCTTATGCTGGCCTAACTAGAGATTAGGATTGCAACCTAGTTAAGTTTTTTTAAGTAGTATATAAATACAGTATTCTTAAAAATATTGGAAAAATGTAGAGGCAGACACAGGCAGTTAAGCTGATTCATTCCAATCAGCATTAACATTTATGTACTGTAAGTTTGTCCAAACTTTTTGGGAGGAGGGCCACATTATCTTTTTGACACTATAATGGGGGTTGGAATTTTAAAAAATTATTTACATTTTAAATTTGAAACTATTTACATAAATGAATATATTAGAGATGGAACTTATGAATGAATGAATTCAAGTCATTTCATAAAGGAGGGGGTGATCTTCAAACCAGCCTCCCCAGCCCTCAGAACACCCTTTTGAAGTTCTAGGAGTAGACCTTCCTTTACCTCTGGAAGATTACATGGCTTGCCTGAGAGCTGGATGGAGGGAGCTTGGAGTGAGCCACATGGAGACTCACCAAGGGCCACATCTGCCCCAGGGCCAGGGTTTGGATACACATACTGCTTGCTCCTATAGTTGCTATTTGTTGCTGCCAATACATGTTTATGTTCTGCTAGATGGAGGCACTCAAATTGATCCTGCGATGTATATACATGTAGAGCATATATATATGGACACATACATGCACTCCAAACGATCCTGAGATGCATATGCATTTTGAGCACTCAGCAGTGTGCATAAACACAAAGCAATCATGTTAATATTGCCAAAACGTCTAAATAATCAGTCTTGAACAGGAGCATTTGTTAATTTACTACTGGAGCACTGAGGTGAGATCCAAAAAGACAGCAAGAATGAATTCGGACACTTTTGTTTGCATGTCTGAAAGAGTTTACTTTATGCCACAACTTGTCCTCTGATCTGGAAGTGCTTCTCATCAGTCCAAGATGTGTGTGCATGTGTGATTCTGTTAGTAGCAAATTAACTACTCTGCACATACTTAAAACACTCATCATTTTTACTTGCTGAAACCAGTTCCAGGGCTAAGTGTTGGCGTGTCCCGGCTCAGACGAGGTTTAAATTGGACACCAGACCATTCATAGAATTGGAAAAAAGGCTTTGTCTGAAATCCTAAGGATACTTTCCTGGGAGACCCATTGAACATAATGGGGCTTACTTCTGAGTAGTCATGGATAGGATTGTGCTCCATGTCACTGAACTAAGAGCACAATCCTAACCTTGTCTACTCAAAAGTAAGCCCCATTGTGTTCAATGGGTCCTACTCCCAGGAAAGTGTCTTTAGCTTTGCAATCTAATGAGTCTTGATTCAAGACAAGGCTGGCAAGATGCTCAGGGTCACCTTTTTCTGGTATGCTCTTCTATAGTACACTTCCTGTCAAGGGATGATAGGGTCTGAATAAAGACAGATTCAGAGCTTGCCTTCATGGCAACTTTGTATTTTACAGCTGCTTTTGGTAAAAAGGTAATTTTCTTTCATTTTTAGGACTCTGATGCTGCAACCCTAACCACACTTTCTTGAGAAAAAGCCCCACTGAACACAATAGGTCTTCAGAGTAGACATGCTTAGGATTGTGCCTTAAGTGTTTCAGAAAGCCAGTTTTTATACTACTTTTGCCAACATCACCATTTAATATCTTTAAATCTAATGTTAATATAACTCCAGCCGGCTCTGCATTGAAGGAACAGTTCCCACCAACTGTTCTGAGTGAAAGGAAACATGAAATAAATGTAAACTTATATTTGTCCAACACTCAGACTTAAGAGTGACAGATGGTGATTTTAGAGATAGGGAGGCTGCAGGTGGACAGGTTAGGATAGTGGTTCTCAAACTTTTAGAGAGACAGAGCCCAGACCTGTGAATTTAGAGAAATCGAGAGTCCATTCCTTACTCAGAAGGAAGTCCAATTATAGTCAATGGGACTTACTCCCAGGAAAGTTTGGATAGGTTTGTAGCCTTTAGGGCCCACTCCAATGGGCCTACCATAGATCCATAGCTGCGGTACAGTGTTGCAAATGTGCTTTAAGCCGGCATGTCTGTGAGCTGTACTGCTAAGTCTTTGCCAGTCTGTAATCTGTGCAAGGGGCTGTGGGTGGCGCAAGCAGTTAAGACTCTGTGCCTGTTAACCAGCAGGCCAGGGTTTGAGACCGGATCGGCCCCACAAGACAGGGTGAGCTCTTGTCTTTAGCCCAGCTCTGCGACATCAGCTGGATCCAATCGTATTGGCTCTGCCTTTCCATTGGACTAATTCAGTGGTGTAGAGAGGGGGGATTTGCTGCTTGGGTAACAGCCTATCCTCCATAACAATCCAACCCAGGCTTTCATGCTTCGCATGCAGTGTATGCAGCGCTGAGCATGATACCACAGTCTTTCAAGACTGAAGGAGGCCTGCAGAAATCTGTGCAAGCCACAGGCCAGTGGAGAGGTGGGGAGGGCATATTGGGAGGTGGGGAGAAGGTGTTCTGAGGGAGGGAGAGGAGCGCAGGAGACAGCCTGAGAGCAAGAGAGAAGGAGGCAGATCTGAAGAAGTTATGCTTATCTGGATCTAAAGCCTCCATGAAGGGCGTTTTGTTTTTTTAACTGCATCAGCTCAAGAGCCAGTACAGGAAAGAGATAGCCTACCAAGATTTAAAATTTCTAGTTTCTGGCATCATATTTAAAGTTTAAAGGGACCCTATGCTTCTGTGGGTGAAATCCAGAGTAACTACGGGGAGTCCTTGCTCCGGTGTAAGAACAATTTGCTCTGGATTGCAATATGAATTTCCCATAGATTTTCACTAGGTGGTACATTAAGTTTGGGTACACGTAATGTCTCTTATGTGCTCCCGCAGTTACTCTGGATTGTAGGGATTGTCTCATATGAGCATAGAGCATGGGTAGGGAAGTGGATGATCTAATTCTCACTCACTTATAGTGAGGACTGATCAGTTTGGAGCAGTGTGGAGGGAGGCAGCTGCAGACTTAGAGTGAAGGACACCCTGACTTCACTGCCCCCTCACCCACTGCCATCTGCTGCTAGCAAAAACTGGATCAATCTGCTCTATGGCTAAGCCAGCCCTTTGCCACAATCTGGAGACTGATAGGATGGAGCATAGAGGGAGAATCGAGTCATCACAATCATCTGCATCCCAATATATGGATGCTTGCATACATGCATACACACAGGGGTCTGTTTTCAGAGGGTACCCACCCATATGGAGTACCAGCACCTCTGTGGGTGAGTACTGGCATACACAAACCTGGACACAAACATAGACACATAGATGAGTACCTGTGAGTACCAGGAGGTGAGTACCAGCACCTATTTTCCAAAGAAACAGCACTGCACACACACACACATGCATACACAGGTATCTCTATACATCTTATTGGTCAATAGATTTGCTGACTGGTATATCAGTGGGAAAGATGTTGGATTCCATTCCCATTCATTGGCCAGATCTATTGGCTTTAGAGAACCCCAGTGCTTCTAGATATACTTACAGAGTCAACCAAAGGCCACCAATTTTTGTTTGTAAATATTTATTGTGATGCAACAAGTATGAAACACATAGGCTTAGAGCCAGTGATGGGCTCAAAAGAAATTAACAACCGGTTCTCTGCCCATCTGGCAGCCACTTTTAAATGGCTATTTTAAACTTTATATGTCCTATCTCTCATTAACAACCGGTTCTGTAGAGTAGGTGCGAACCTGCTGGAGCCCACCACTGCTTAGAGCTAAGTAGAAAATTTTAATTTTAATTTAGAAGAAAGGGAGTCCCACTTAAGCCAAGAATTGGACAATCATCACTTTGACAAACATCAATTTTGGGAATCTGGTTAAAGTTTTGAAGGTTAAAGTTAAAGCCTGTCTAATAATGGTGCCCACCTACGATATGTACCGTATGTTCTGATTTGCATCTTGAGAGATCAAGACTGAGAGATCTCAGGAATATAGCAATGCCAAGAAAGCTGTGGTCAATGATACCCAAATAAAAAGTTAAATCTTTAGGTAAAGAGAAGAAAAAAGAAGTAAGGCCTATGACAGAGAAAGTTGGATTAGAAGAAGAAAATTAAAAGGTGAGAAAAATTAAGTTATTGGGCATCTGGGTTGGGCTAGAGTGAGAAGAGAGTGAGAAGAAAATTGGAACATTTGGGTGACAAATTTGAAGGAAAAAATTAAACAATGGAAAAATTGAGATTTAAGCTGCAATCCTAAAGACACTTTCCTGGCAGTAAGACCCATTGAACATAAGAGGGCTTACTTCTGAGTAGACATGAATAGGATTGTGCTCTTTAGCATTTTTTGTATCCCAGTAGATAATCTGGCAAAATGTTTTCTTTTCCAAGAAGATCACAGATAAATGTGTTTATCTGTGATCATCTTTTTTTAGCTTCTTTTGGGACATGGCATACTTCCCTCTTCTCAGTTCATGGCATATAGAACATTAGAAGGACATTAATTTCTAAGGTTTTTGTTCTTGGCAACTTTTGTTGCCTGTAATTTTAGGAACTGGGGGAAATAGAAGGTGAAATGACATGGAATGGAAAGTAGAGTGCTAGATAATGAGAAATTAGGTAAAGGTGTCCCTACAACTCTGGAGAGCAGTGCTCATCCCCAAGCCATAGTGCCAGCATTGTCCAAAAATACCTCCGTGGTTATGTGGCCCACGACTTCCCTCCAAGGTGGTATCCATTTGCTTTTGAACTGCTAGGATGGGAGAAGGATTTGAGCCGTAGTGGAGAGTTTGAGGTACAGAATGTAATAAAACCAGTAGCAGCATTGGAAACAATTGAGGCAGTATGTGTACAAAAGAATGATGCATGAGTGTAATGTGACAATCCTCCACCAAAAAGAGGTCAGCAAGTCACACAACTTCGTAAAATTGTTGCATCATGAAGCTATACTAGGGAGTTCTGAATAAGAGAAATTCTTTATGGGAATTAAAGTGGAGGGCTTTTTGTTAGAGAGACAGTGATGGCCTCTGGCTTTAGGAAGACCAAAAATGGTTGGGATTGTGGGGAGTGGGAGGTGTAGCCAGGATCTGGCACTTGTGTTGGATTGTATCTCTGTTCTTAGGCAGCCTAGAGTAATCCATGGCTGCTTGGATTTGCGACGCCAACTGAGGTGGCATAGACCTGAATAGTCCCATTGGGAGTGCAGTGGCTCTCCCCACAGTCAGGGGAAAAGCTTCTCTTGCCTTCGGGTGAGCCACTGGTTTCCTGAAATTTGTGCTGAATACTGTGCAGTTACACTAGTCTGTTCCTATGCAAGTTAGGATGGTGCTGTTAGTGATTTTTGCTGTTCTCAGAAGTGATATGTTAGGTAGTCACCTATAGTCAAGATTCTGAGGCAGCCCAATCCAGAGCAACTAATCTGTCCACATAAGAGCCCTTAGGTTGCCCTATCTAACACTAGGTTGGAGCAACTGCAAGATGCTCCAGCCCAGTTACTCTGGAAGAGGCTTAGGGCAGAGCAAGGCAACATAGAGTGCCCTAAGAGAGGTGGACCTGCTCTGCCCTAACTGGGGCAGCCTAAGCAGCTCAGGAGAGGCAAGTTGAGGGCATGTTTAGCATTGCTTAGGGCAGAGCAGTTACTCTGTATCCAAAGCCTGTTTCTAAGGCAGAAATGCCTCTTCCAGTTCCTCAGAGATATACCACCTCAGGAGCAGGTATAGTAATGAGTAGACCCATAAGGGTCCATGATAAGGCCCGAGTAAGAATGGCAGTGTTGACCAAAAATCTGAGTTCTTGGCCATCCTAGCTGCAACCCCTGCCTCTCAACCTCAGGATATGGAACAACTATGGCTGCCCACAAACCTTAGGATACAGCAGGCCACTCCAAGAAGCCCCTTGTATTCACTGTAGAATGTACTGGCATCTCATCAGGGACTCCTTATAAGGCAGGCACCCAGTGGCGTCACCAGACTGGTGCGGCTGGTGTGGGCTGCATTGGGTGATGCGCTCCGTATGGGGTGATGTGCCGGAGGAGTTTGACTGTCCTTTGGCAGGCCCCGGGCGTCAACACCCCCATTCAGGCCTGCTCCAAGGCGGAGCAGCAGCCAGAAGCTGCCACTTGTCTGAGGAGCTTGTAAGTGCACTGCGCAGAAACCACTGAGCATGCCAAACAGCTTCAGAGGAGACTTCCTTAGAGCAGAGAAAGTCCGCGCCTCTGCACAGCCATTCGGCCTCACTCAGGAGGCGGAGCGGCAGCCGAATGGCTTCAGAAAGAGTACTGCACAGGCACCAACTCTGACGCCTGCACAGTCTCCCTTGAAGCCAAAAGGCTTCAGAAAAGTACTGTGCAGGTGTCAGAGATGGTGCCTGCACAGTACTCTTTCTGAAGCCAGTTGGCTTCAGAAACAACTGCGCAGGCGCCAACTTTGGTGACTGTGCAGTCCAGGTGGGGGGGCGCGCATCCCAGGGATGACGCACAGACTTCTGCACCAGGTGATATGCAGAGTCATGTCACCACTGTAGGCACCACAGCTGTTCCTTGTTCAGTGTGATCTGAGGGGTGTCTCCTCAGGAGCAAGTCTTCCCCTTGTGTCAGTTACTTAGCATGCTCTGGAGCAGTTAGGGCAGCCCAGGCTTCCTGACTCTCTGGATTCAGCATAACTTTCTGCTCTGGATACAGAATAGTTAGGAGAGTGCAGTTAGGTCAGAGCAGGCTGAATTTGCTCTGGATTGTGTCCTAAGGCTGCAATCCTAAATGTCCTTTCCTGGGAGTAAAACCATTGAACACTATGGGACCTACTTTTGAGTAGATATGGCTAGCCTGTGGCTACTTTTGAGTAGACAAGGCTAGCCATGAGTAGACATGGCTAGTAGACATTATGCTCTAAGCCACCTTGGAGCTGAGTAGTTCAACTTTTAAATCCATACTGATTAGGGAAGGAGGAAAGGAATATACAGTAAAACCTTGGACTGAGAGTAACTTGGACTGAGAGTGTTTTGCACAAAACTTTTTAGAATAATTTTGACTCGATATACAAGCAATGTCTTGATAAATAAGCAAAACAGAGTCCCAGCTGGGATATGGCCAGTTTCAGCACTACACCAGCACCTGCTCAGCCTCTCCTGAGAGATCAACTTAGCATGTATGACATGCATAATAAGTCCTATTATGGATCAGTGGAGCTCACTCCTGTAGAAGTGGAAAGGACATTGGAAAGGAGCCTGAGAGACCTTCCCTTACATGTCTACTCTAAAGTAAGCCCTATTATAATCATTGGGGCTCACTCCTGTATAAGGGGGCAGTTTTCAGCCTGAGAGACTAAGGGTACAATCCTATCCAATTTAGGCCTGCTTAACTCTCCTGAATTAAGGTGAGTTTAACTCACTTGCTTACTCACCTGGCATATCTTCCTGTTGTGGTGTGGGGAGGTTGGCGTATGCCTGTGCAGTGACCTAGTCCCCCAGGAATGTGGCAGAAGTCCCTTATGGCACTTTTGTGACACTCCAAGGTCAGCAAAGGATTTATGCAGGGCTAACTGGAGCTTAGAATTGCATCCTAAGTATAGGTTGTTTTTATTTTTCTTTATATTTTGGATTTCCTTTATTATTTTGTATTATATTACAGTATCGTACTCATTTTTATATGAATATTTTTGTGTTGTGGAATGAATTGTCTGAGTTTCCATTATTTCTTATGGGAAAATTTGCTTTGATGTACAAGCGATTTGGACTACAAGCATGCTTCCATAACAAATTATGCTTGTAAACCAAGGTACCACTGTATTCCTGTGTCGGTCAGGCAACATAGGAATGCTTCTCTGTCTTCTAGGACGGTCCTTCCTCGCTGGAAGCACAGCGCCAGAAGCACCCCCAAGTTGCCTAGGGAACCAGATGGTGCTCTCTACCTTCATGTTGTTCTGCAGTGGCTTGTTTCTCAGTACAAAAAGAGATTAAACCTTCCCCGACAGGGACAATTGGGACTGAGGGACAATTCTCTCTATTTTCCTGCTCATGCGGCAAGCGGCTGTGAGGACCGTATATTTGCCCTTAGTGATGATGGGATATAATCAGCTCAATATGGCTGTATAGCAGTGCGACATCATCTCCCTCCCAATGTGATCTTGATTGGTCAGGATCTCATCGTGAAGATGTGGACCACAATCCTAACCAGGTATATTCAAAAGTAAGCCTCCATTGCGTTCAGTGGGTCTTACTCCCAGGAAAGTGTCTTTAGGGTTGCAGCCTTAGACAAAGAAGCAGCAGACACTGAGAATCAGCAGTGAAGTAGATCATCATGATTGCTCATTTGCAAAGACTCATCAGAAAATGCAAATTAAATGCATCTTGGGTTCTGAGATGCTTTTGTGACACAGCAACCACCTTCCAATTTTGCTGTGAATTTTTTTGTGGGAGATACATTGACTCAGGATATACAGGAATTGACTGCTCCTTGTGCTCCATGTCATTCAAGTAACTGGGCACTGCAGGGCTACGGGTACATAACCCTGAACTGTTTGCTTTGATCCACGCAGACATGTGCCAGTAATATCAGTAAATCTTGCTGCTGGGACTAGGGCAAGGGGACAAAAGTATCCTTTCCTCCAGCAGCCAAAAATTCCCCATGGGGTGTAGGAGTGCCAGCACTGAGAAATTTCAGCAAAACTGACATTTAGAGACAACAGTCAGGTTGGATTGGGCTGTTAGGGTGTTCTTAGGGCTGAATACATGTGACATTTACAATGCAATCCTAACTTTAGGCTAGAGCAGGAGTCTCTAAACCTTTCAGCAGGTGGGCCTCATTCATCATCTCTCTGACATTGTGTCAGGGGCCAAAAAAACTAATTTACATTTCAAATTTGAATAAATTTACATATAGGAATGTATTGGAGTGGATTACAGGGCTTTCCCAGAGACCGGATATAGGGATATTGAGGCTTGCCAAGGGCTGCATCTGGCTCCAGGGCTGGGGTTTGGAGACCCCTGGACTAGAAAAATGCCCCAGCTAAGCTGGCCTAAGAAGTCCTTAACTGTCCTGTCCTGACAGGCCAAATCCATAGGGTTAGGAGGCCTATGGATAACACTTAGGCCCAGAGGTATACAATATATGTGGCATGAGGTGTCTCCTGCCATGGGTGCGTACACCCACTTTGATATTATTGACTTGTAACATTAGCTACAAGGTGGGTTTCAGATGTTCTTATGGGGGGATTTCAGTCCTTGCTATGGGCACCATTTTGCCTAGACATGTCTCTGCAGCTTAGGCCAAACCCAGAGGGATCCTAACAGCTGCTAAAGAGATAGTCGCACAAGGGCAGCATGCTTACTGGGCTGGTGTTGTTGTGCTATAGCTAGAAACTGAGAGGCAGGGGTTGAACTAGGACTCAGAATTTTTTGCCACATCTTCCAGTTTTACTTTATCATGAACCCCTATTAGTCTACTCATAATTATTCCTGCATCTTAGGTTGCCTAACTCTGAGGGGCATTACTGTGAAGGGGCATTTATGCCCTGGAATCTGGCTCGAGGTAGCCTAACTGCACTGCTCTAGGCCTTGCTGAATATGCACTCACTATGCCTTTCCTGAATTGCCTTGGCTGGCACAGGTAGGCTGGCCCACGTCCATCTGTCTTGGATCAGCCTAAGTTGACTTATGCCACTCCAAGCCTTTCTGGTATAACTGTGCTGGCGTATCTCAATTTACACCAGCCCAGTGCTACATAGGCTACCCAAGTGCACTTCACAGTTGAAGCCATAAATTCTTTGTTATGGCCTTCATTTTTCCTTAATTAGGAATAGCTGATTTGGCATCCTTCACAGATTGGTGCTACTGCAAGAGATACATTAAAATCCCACTTCCCACCCCATGGTTCCAATCCTCAAAGTAATCCCAAATAAAACAATCCTGAGTGCACTTGGGTGCAATCCTGAAGTGCACTTGGGCCAGCCTATCTAGCAGTGGGCAGGTGTAAATTGAGATATGGCAGCTTAGCTGCATCAGAAAAGGCTTGGGCTGATGTAAGTCAACTGCAATCCTAAAGACACTTTCCTGGGAGTAAGATCCATTGAACACAATGGGGCTTACATTTGAGTAGACATGGTTAGGATTGTGCTCTAAGAATGGCTGTGCTGACAAAAAATCAGAGTTCTTGGCCAGCCTAACTGCAACCACTGCCTCTCAACCTCAGAATATGGCACAATGAGGACAGCCCACCAACCTCAGGGTACAGCCAGCCACTCCAACAATCCCCTTGCATCCTCCCTCCACTACAGGCACTGCTGTACTGCAGTCTCATGCTGCTGCTGTGACTGGTTGTCAGGGACTCCTGGGCTTCCTTATGAGGCAGGCACCACAGCTGTTCCTTGTTCAGTGTGATCTGAGGAAGATCTCCTCAGGAGCAAGCCATCCCCAGGTGCCACTAACTTGGTGCTCAGCAGGATTTGGCACAACTTTCAGCTTTGTATATGGCCTACTTGGTGCAGCCCAGCTGGGCCATTCTCACTGGCCTCACTTCAAGATTGCTCCCGAGGTTTAATAATTTTTTTAATGTCACGTGTAGTTTGGTTTAGGTTTTTGAAACCAGCTGAATATTAATAATTTAAAACAATCACTTTATATTGTGCTGTATTTCAGTGGTTTCAGGAAAACAATATAATCCCTTAATTCCTTTGCTGATCTCTGATCTTCCTTATAGTGATAAAAAAGTTCCTTCAATTAACTTCAGTAGAAATATCCAACTCCCTCTACTGGAGATTGTAGGCTAACAAGAAAAAGATACAACTGTACAATTAATGTGTCTGCAATGACATGTGTTGAAGGACCCAAAATAAAATCAGAAATGAACTCTAATTACCTTGGCCATGTGGTAAAATACCAGAATGAAACTTAAGAACTTTTTGTTAGGTAGACGGGAATATTTTCACGTGTGCTTTATTACCAGGATAGTTTATTAAAACACAGAAACAGTATTTAGCAAAAATGATATTAGCATATATATACATTAGCAAAACCTGAATTGCATATCTTAAGAGCAGCTGGGCAATTAGTTAATTGTCTTCTTGAAAAGATATTTGAGGAGACACACTGATCTTTGCTTTACTCAATCATTTTAAATGCATTGCTTGGAATAAATATCTGTACATTGCTTTTTAGTGACTTCTGAAGCTCACATATTAAGGTATCATTTTGTGCTTGAGGTCAGCAAGGATCTTTTTGCACTGCCTGCTGAAAGGTTTTTAATTTTTTCTTGTTTATTATAAAGAGGCAAAAGAAAAGCAAAGCTGTGGTTTTCTTTGTTATTGTGGACGCCATCTGGCTACTGTCACCTGCCCCAAAGCCTAACGTATTGTTTTCAGTGGCAGGTGTAGCTCATTATAAAGAATGGTTCTATATTTTTTCTCTCTCTACAGATACAGAACTGTGCAATGTTGGGGCTCTTAATACTGTTTTGATTTTTGGATAGTCAGATAACTAGCTTTCAATGTGGCATGTTTCCTTTAGCAAAAATGTTCAGGTATGAGCCTCCAAAACAATTTTAGAGTGATCTGCTTCACTCTAGAACATGTATTCATTGATTTTAGCAGATCTTCTCCACTATAGCATATTAATATTATGGATTGATTTATATAGAACCAACAAAAGGACAGAGTAATTGCTATGCATTTTGCAAGATGTGATTATTTTTAAGAATACCTTGGAGACTGATTTACAGTTCAAATTAGTTGATATCTCACAAGGTGGCTTAGAGCAAAGCAGTTGTTTATCAGGAAAGGATGTCAAACGTTTGCTTCAGCCACCTTTCTTCATACTACTTCCCAAAAAGGATTGGTAGAAAGCTATATGAAGGATGTGATGTTTCCAATCCAGTCCTATGCATGTCTGCACAAAAGTAAGGCTGTAATCCTAGTCCCCAGGTAAGGTGGCGTAAGCCCCAGCACAAATCCTGTGCTGACCTGGGGGTCACAAAAGTGCTGCAAGACACTTCTTTGCCACTCCTGGATGAGGGTTTGGCCAGTGCGCAGACATGTGTTTGATTCCCTACATTACCACAGGAACGGGAAGACTGATGAGTTGTGCCAGCCTAGGTTAGGATTGCACCCAAAGTTGGATACAGTTCAGTTGGATTCCAGTGTGATTCAGTTCACTATGGCTACAATCCACAGGGCCTCCAAGAGAAATTTTTTAAGGTGGTACAAAACCCATTTGGGGCCTCTAAGACTTGCAAAATCATTTTGAAATAAAAAAAATTGAGGCTAATTAATGTGCAACAAACTTCAACAAGTGCTCATTAAAAGCTTGAAAGACTATGGAATCATGCTCAGCGCTGAATACGCTGCATGCGAAGCACGAAAGCCTGGGTTGGATTGTTATGGAGGATAGGCTGTTACCCAAGCAGCGAATCCCCCCTCTCCACACCACTGAATTAGTCCAATGGAAAGGCAGAGCCGATACGATTGGATCCAGCTGGCGTCACAGAGCTGGGCTAAGGACAGGAGCTCACTCTGTCTTGTGGGGCCGACCCGGGTCTCAAACCCTGGCCTGCTGGTTAACAGACACAGCGTCTTAACCGCTTGTGCCACCCACAGCCCTAAGTGCTCATTAATTGATCATATAAAACATTATGTTAAAACATACCGGTATTCAAGTTATGTGACAATTTAAAATACGAAAATCTTATCAAGGAAAAAATTACTATTTAATAAGTGCTTTTCTGGCTTTCTTATGTGCAAAATTTCTAATAACGCTATCAAAATCAACTTGTCTGGCAATGCTAGACTCAATGCTTAGTCTTGCTAGGTCAACAAGTCGAGTTTGTGACATAGTAGACCGCAAATAATTTTTTATAAGTTTAAGCTTAAGGAAAGATCTTTCAGCAGATGCTACTGTAGTTAGAATTGTCAACAATATTCTCAAGCTAATACAGGTTGTTTTACTGTAAAACAAAAGTAAAAAAATGTTTGAAATTGTATGTATGCATGCATGTGTATGTATGTATGTGTGCATACATGTGTATATATGCATGTATACGTGTGTATGTGTGTATGAATATGTGTGTGTGTGCACATATACCATATTAATTTGTTCGTAACAAACACTCAAATGGTCCTCCGTAGCTCTTGGGCCCGGGAACAATGTACCAGCTGGACCCCCCTCTCATAGGCCCTGACAATCCTGTAGTTACTGCACCACCTAGTGAAAACCTATGAGAAATTCATATTGCAATCCAGAGTAACTTGTTCTTACTCTGGAGCAAGGATTCGCCGTAGTTACTCTGGATTGTGCCCTATGTTCACAGCACCACAAATCTATGCTTTCAGTGAAACTGAAATTTGAAAGGCAGGAGGAACTTTTAGGATGATTCTGTTTGTGTAAAGTTTTTGTTGAGACTTTCTAATTCTTCTCCAGTGCATTTGCTATATAAAATGTTCACCTGAAAGCATAATCCTGACTTCTTAGGGTTCTGTGAGAACCCTCTGAAGCCCACAACTGATTATAACCCCTGGTTAGGCCAGCACAAGCACCAGCACAAATCCCATGCTGGACAATGCACTTCTTATCTAAGAATAAGACACTTCTGTGTCATTCCTGGGGAGGTTAGCCCAGTGCACAGGCATGGAAATGGGGAGATGGGTGAGTTGTGCTAACCTAAATTAGTTAGGATTGTGCCCTCAGTGTTTTAAGATCAGCAACAGAAGTTTCTTAAAACATTTTACTGTCTCTTAATAAATTTTGGGAGAAAGAGGAGATTTCGGGTTACATGTCATGCCAAAATTCATAGGATCACAATGTATATTCTTTGTCTTTTTCAGTGCCAAATAGAAGTTTAATTAGGTGGATGTGTTGTGGTTTAGCAGTGATGCTAGCTCACCAGCATAGTTCCGTTCTCCTGCAGCAGGGTACAAATTTTCAGAACTTCTTCTGGCAAAAGAAAAACCTTACCCAGATTTAGGATCAAAGGTGCATAAAGGAGACAGTAGGTCATTGAGGTCTTCATGCCTGCTTGCAGCGTCAGCTGTACGAATACAGAACTAATGGCCCTAATGATCTGCCCTTTGGTTTCCTTGAGGTTGCTAGCATAGGTGCCAATTAAGAGTTTGTTATAACAGCGGTTTTTGGAATGAGACAGTTGTCCATTGGGAACAGCACTGAGACAATGAACCTGTTTACAACAAGCTGCTCTACAGCTGCTGCATTGCCAAATCATTGATGGAGACAATTAGGTCATCTAGCTTTGACACGACACAGTTGACCCTTCAAGCACCGTCTGAACTAGTTGGAAAAGAGAGTTACTCTCAAACCTGTCGTTCAGAAGTTGATACCTGACCCACTGTTGACACATGTTGGTTCAGTTATTTTGTTAGAGCCAGGTCTGGTGAAACAAAGATTCAGTACCAGTGTTGAACAGTAATTTAAAATGGTATTTGCTGTCTAGGGTAAAAGAGCAGGGTTCATTCCTTCAGCCAGAGGTCTCCTCTTCTGCCAACTTGACAAATTGCTACTGACCCCCTCACAACCTCTGATTACTTTAGAACAATTAATGAAGTAACAGACTTTGGGGCACAGACTATATATATAAAGTGGAGATTCACTGTGAAAAACATGGGCTGTGCCATTTTTCTACTGTTTATCTCCTTCTTCATACTTCTCCTTATTCTATACTTTATTATTTCACTGTTGGAAGTTTTGTTTCTGAATCATCCTAGCTGACAAAAAAATGTGTTCAAATATGCAATGTTCTCAGTGTTAAATGAACAATTATGCAGTCTTTGTGTTGGGTACTATATTCAGAGAAAACAGGAAAGGCAACATAGTCATTATAGGAACTTAAGATCTGTGTTATGAAAAATCCCACAAAACTTTCCACTTAATTCTAACATATCATCACACATATCATCACTAAAATAAAGTCCTATTTTAGAAGGTCCCGGCTGCATCAAAGATAAAAATAGGGGATGCTATCCAAGTGGAGAACTTCAAGGCTGTAATGTGGATATACAGTCTTAGTTTATCTCACTTCACAGGCTGAGTCAGATCATGAAGTGTCAAAATTTCATTGATTTCCCAGGATACTTTGATTCATACCTCCTGAAGATCTAACAGCAAGTGCATCTGTTTGCTGTCTTTTGGGATGGGATACACCAACAAGTCTGATAAAAATCCTAGAGTTATCACATATATTAGACAACCCCTATTGTGTTGGAAGATTCTCAATTTCTTGTCTGATGCTGCAGACATAGCAGAAAAAATTATAGTAAATGATGGCTTGATTTTCCATATTATTGACTGGAACTGTTCTGATAGCAACGGTATAACAGAAAGAGGATCTGATTCAGCAAGTCACCTGAGAAGTCCTGAAACCAACTTGTTGATAATGAATTTTTTTAATTGTTCAGTGAGTTGACCTACCCTTGCTTTGATGTTTCTGTGCATCAGATTTTAGAATGTACTATACTTAGGTTGCAACTGCATGGGATTTTTCATTCTACAAATTAGGCTGAAATCCTGAAGTGCACTTAGGCCAGTCTATCCAGCACTGGGCTGGCCTAATGACACATACCCCCAAATCCAGAGTAACTATAGGACCACATAAGAGACTTTATGTGCAGCTGTAGTTACTGCACCACCAAGTGAAAACCTTAATGCTTTGTGCTGGTCTAATGACCGTAATAAAGGAATACTACTACCTAGTGAAAACCCATGGGAAATTCATATTGGAATCCAGAGTAAGTTGTTCCTACACTGGAACAAGGACTCCCTGTAGTTACTCTGGATTTTGCCCATTGCTTCACAATAAAAGGCCAGCCTCGCTGCACAACAAAAGGGCCTGGGCCAGTGCAAGTCGACCTGGTCTGGCACAAGACAGATGGACCTGCGCCAGCCTAGCAGTGCTAGCCTAGGCAGCACAACAGGGACATGTCAAGGGCATGTGGTGCATGGCTGACAGTGGTGCAGTTAGGCCATATCCAGACTATTTCCAGGGCAAACATGCCCCCTCCCAGCCCCTCTAACTTAGGCCTGGGAACTGTTGTTTGCTGGGGAGGGAAGCCCCTTCCTGACAGCTTGGAAACCACTTCTTTACAGTGGTAAATGGTGGGAACAGAGAAATCAATTTACCAGGTAAGCAAATTATAATGTTTGATATCTCAACTTCTATAAAATACATTAGCATAACTTTATATAAAATACATTATATAAAATACATTATATAAAATACATGAGCATAACTTTATACTTTCTTCTACAGAGAAAACATATTTTCAGTTTCTGTTTTGTGGTGTAAATATTTAGATTGATTGTGACTATTTTACAGATTAAGTAACAACTTCCAGAGGGGTCGGCATGGTAATTTGTGGTAGCAAAAATTGTCTTGTAGAACTTGACATAAATTTATGGTATTTCAGCTTAATACTAAACTATTTAGTTGGAGATTCTTGGAGATTCTGAAAATTTGTTGAGGCCCCCACAGATGTGAAGCAGAAACTGTCGCTTTTTTATACCTATATCCAGAATTTAGGCCTCAATCCAGCACTGCCCCTCCATGTGATGACTGGCGTCTGTCTGAAGTATCTCCAGTTGCATTGCAAAGTGGCCTGGTTTTTCACAACATTTAAATGTGCATTCCACTGGTGCATCTCATGTGCCTCCCACTGAAGATGTCATAGCTCCTGGTTGAACCCTTCAGGACAGCCTGCTGGGTTTTGGAGGCTATTGGCTGGTTCTCTAGGAACCTCAAGTCTCCTTGAGACTGTTGGCTGGTTCCTTGGACTCCACAAGAATGGCGTTCCCCGCCATGAGGGGTGGATGAAGAGGTGCCACTGTTTGTGGCAGGGACCCTTTAGGCAGTGCTGCAGTGGATCTATTCCAGGGCAGTGGGTAGTGTTCTGACCTCCAGAATGTCTTGAAATTCTTCATTTGACTTTTAAAAAATAAAATAAAGGATATAAAAAGGAAGGGCACTATAGTGACTTGGAACTGAAGACTTGTTTCCTTAAGAAAGTATATACATTTATGAGGAAAGCACCTTTAAATTGTATAAAAGCTCTGTTCCCCTTTTTCCACAACTCAGTATAGCTGATCACACTAAAAATGTTCTTGGCTGCATCCCTAGATTTGAGCTGTTAGAATGAAACTTATGACAAAGGAAAGGAGGAATAATTTTTTTTTAAATCCACTGATTATTGAGAGAGAGAGAGAGAGAGAGAGAGAGAGAGAGAGAGAGAGAGATCTTCATCTTTACATGCTATTCATTGGTGTGAATTCTGGATGGGAACAGTGAAAATGTGCTCAGTATGTAGAAAAATAAAGTAGTCATAGCTGTCTTTGCTTGCTAGGCATAAAAACTGTGAACACCAGTTGCAAGGTTTTGAAATGTAGGTGGCACTGTTAACTATGGAATCTAACAAGTCAAGTTCTTTCATGCAGTAGCAGTTTAACTGGTGTCCTTTTATCTGCTTATAAACACCTCACTTAGCAGAACCTATTACTGTCCTTAGAGGCCATACCTGGTGGAGAAATATGAAAAAGCTTTATGGGCCTTGTAAAGTCCTTTTTGTGAGCACTGTGCTCACAGTCTCTCAATAATGTGTCAACCAAATAATGCAGAAGTATATGTGTCCTGATTCTTTTTTTCCAGATGTAGACTTCCAGTTTTTCAGGAGGTGTAACCAGGGCTTAATTTGTCCAATAACTCAAAAGTGTTCTGCTCTGGGAACTGTTTTGAATGACAGGGCTCAACCCCATATCTTATAAAAAGTAATAAATAGAAAAATATCGGACAAAATACAAAGTACATATTTTTATGTACTTTTATGAGAGAAGGAGAGAGATCTACACAATGGAGTACATGTCCAGTTTCCTTCTAAAACCACTGGTACCTTTACACTTTGACAAGGCAATACTAGAAACCTTACACATTGGCCAGAGTACTGTGTTTTTACTAGTCAGAACAAGTAACAATGGATTTGATGTTTTTACTGTGAAATTAAAAATATTGTCCACAGAAGTAATGTTTCCATATTGTTTATGGCAAAATCTTTCATTTATTGAAGCATTCCTTTCTTGCTTTAACTATAAATGAGATACTGCTACTTTTGAATGCTGCTGGGATATTATTTTATTTTTTATTTTTTGCATATAACTATTTTGTGAAAAATTCATGTTCTGAGTAGCATCAAAATTATCACTCATATTATGTGCTTTAAGTTATTTTGCTATTCAGAATCTTATTCTGAAAGTTCTGTATGTACCGCATAATATAATGCTACTGTCATTTATTGAGGCTGCAATCCTTTTTGTACTTTCCTGGAAGCCAGCCCATTGATATAATGGGACTTACTTCTGAGTAGGCCTACTCAGTTCCTAAGCTTCTAGTTCCCAAGTACGATTTTGGGAGAGTGATTTTTGGGAGAGGTCAATGAAAAGATCTTCAGCTCTAACTAAAACAAAGTGTGTTTCTTTTTAGTTTGTATACTAACTCTGTCTCTGCTATCTTCTTTCCTAGGATGGAGTTGGTGTAGATGAGAAATTGTCCTTAAGACGGGTAGCTGTTGTTGAAGACTTCTTTGACATTATCTACTCCATGCATGTGGAAACAGGGCCCAATGGAGAACAAATCAGAAAACATGCCGGACAAAAAAGAACTTATAAAGCAGTAAGTAACACAGCTGGAAAACATAACACTGGAAAACACTGAGGAAAACACCAGTAGAGTCCAAAACCTTACCTTGGGGCAATATTGTAGCTTCATCAAAACTGGAACGTTAAATAGGATCGGGCCCTAAATTTATCACCAAAGTAATGTGGAATTGTGACTTTTTTGCACTTTCACTGAACTGTCCTCGTATGTTTCTATTAAAATATAGCTGTAATTCAATAACTATTAATCAAGTTTTATGGAAAAATGAACATACATGGTTGAGTTCAAAAGATGTGAAAGTTCTTTTGAATTTTAACATTGAAATTCCTCAGGCATAACGTACTTTGGGGCAGGTTGGAGTGTTACTCAGGGTAAGGGGAAAATATCCCCTTACCACAAACCTCTAGACCATGCTTTACCTGTACTGGATACAGTGTGGACCACTTAGCCTAGTCACTCCAGTGCTGATTAGGATTGGCCTGTCATATGAAAGCAAGGTCATATGCTTTCTAGGCAAATGGTCCCCAGTTTTTATCACTGGAACCCACTTTTTAGAATAAAAATATGTCAGAATCCACCAGAAATATCATAAAGCAGGAAAATTTTTAACAATCCTAGGATGGATTCCTACCCACATTTACCCAGAAGTCCCATTTACTATCATTGTTAAAAGCATATGCATAGTAGCCTGTCAGAAGTACGTATCTGTAAAAATTTTCCCAATGCAGTCACATAAAACAATAGCTCAAGTCTAGAATATTTAAAATAAAATATTGAAATGAATGGGGACCCATCTGAAAATTGGCTCATGACCCACAGTTTGAGAAACATTGCTCTAGCCTGTCTATTGCCTCTAGTATTCTGTTCCATTAGGCCAACCTATGGGCTGTAAAACACTTCTATAATTAAGCAGCTTTCTTGAGAGGGTGAATAAGCAATTTAGGTACAAAAGCTATGTAATTCAGTGGAAAGTGTTAAGGTAAAAAGGAATTAGTGTATCCTTTTTATCCTTAGTGTATGTAAAAAAAGTGTAAATGGAAATTAAGGTATGTGAACAGTGACCCACCAAGCAAAATAACAACATAAGAATAAGCCTTTCTTGATAGAAGCAACCCAGAGGGATTTTGATGCCACATCTTCATTAACCAGCAGCAGTGGTATTTATTTACCAGCAGCAGTGGTAAATATGAGCTCAGTAATATGAGCTTGGTCCAAGCAGACTAATTCCTAGTTCTTCTTAGTCTAAGCAATGAATGAAGTGATTATTAACAATTTGTTTTACTGTTCATGTTACAAGTTTAATATAAAATGACCCAAAACAGATTAACAATGCAATCCTGTGAAAAGCCTAATTGTTTTCTGTGAAATTTATTTGTATACAAGCAAGCATCAGACTGCAGTATAAGATAATAATAAACATTACATTTAAAAATCTTTTAGAAAAATCAATGTCATGTTTGAATAATTCATATGCTGGACATTGAAAAATAGGAATCTGATGTAGTAAGTGCAAAGTACATGTGCAATGAAGTGAGAAGACTGGTTGGGCATTACACAAATGAGCCTCAGGCTTGTATGCCCTTTCTTCATGCCCCGATTCCTTCCCTGACTTGTAGTTTCAAGTTAACTGTAGCTTGTCATTACAGCTAAGTAAACTGGGTTTAACTCTTCCCGTCCAAGGGAGAACTGGAAACCAGATTCAAATTGTTATTTTTGATTTTAGGTTTAAGAATTAAAGTTCTGAGAATTAAAATTGGCATGCTGTACCAATTCAGGTATAATAAAAGTGAGAGAGGGAACCCTAACCAAATAAAGGAAGTGGAGAATGGATTGCATGAGCCTGGAATCATTTGGCATTATATGTGAACTGAATCAGCATGAATTCTGGTTTGCCCTTATGTAGAAGACGACAAATAGAAATTTCTGCACCCATTCTCACATTACGTTGCACAAACTTTTTGCAACATGAATTCCTGTATAAGTGTTGAAAAGTTGTGTGAAATGGTCTTTCTTGCAAGTGTCCTACCTGACATTTCTTGCTCTGGAGCTAAGATTGAAAGAACTGTGTAGAAAGTAAATAGGAAGACCGCTTGGGAGACAAATCTGAATGTTTACATGAGTTGTAAGTGTGCTGTCATGTCAAAGATGCTGTGCCTGTAGGGCAGTTTGCGGTCAAATAGATGATTGGTAATGGATGCTGCAAGTGACAGGTAAGCTGAACTGATATTGGTTGTACGACAGTTATCCCAGCATCTAGCAATTTACCTCCTCTGTGTAACGGCAGAGCTTCTCTATTTGTGCAGCTAAAGCCTGAGTAACCTGCTTGCTTTTGCTGTTATCAGTCAAGTACCTTTATCAAAATTACATTTGACAGATTCAGAATTATTTCATGGTAAACCAGGTTCTTATGGAAACAAAAAGGCTTCAGTTTTGTGGATACAGTTGTTTGTGTTCTTGCCTAATCCTCCTCGGTCATGCAAAGACGAACCCCATTTAATTTCAGCCTACATGCCTTTTCTGGTTTCCAGCTAATTACATATTTTTAAATCTCCTAGCATTTCATTTGTCATTTAGTTGTTCTTTCCAAGAGTTATTTAAAAAAAAATATATATTTGTTGTATTTGTAGATGGAGAAAAAGAGAACTTTATGCTTATTGCATGTTTGGGATGTTTTCTCTATACCTGTACAAGTTTTAAAAATAAAGTTTTATACAGTACCAGAATATGGAAAAGAACTCCAATAGCATTGTGAACTTCTCCACATCACCAGCTTATCAGGTGATAGAAATCACCATGTTGACCAATTTAAAATGGTTTCCACATTGCAGAAATAAATGCACACTGGGTTAGTTACAGTGAGCTCAGAAAGAAAGCATTTCTTTCATTCACATTCTTTTTTGTTTCTAATTCTTTGTGGATTCAATATCCTAAGCCAGATATTTTCAGTATTTTTTATCTCATGGCACACTGACAAGGACTATCAAAGCATACCATCAGTTTTTGGATAATTGACAAGACACTCTGCTCTGAAATCAGGGGCTCATTTCCTTCAGTGGCCTCCCCCAAATGCTTGCAACATACCTGGTGCTTTGTGACTATGGGTGCAATCTGAACCTAGGACAGCACAACTCATAGGTCTTCCTGTTGTGATGTAAGGAGGCAAACACATGACTGTGCACTGGCCTAACTCACCCCCAGGAGTGACACCAAAGTGTTGTATAGCACTTTTGTGACACCCCCAGGGCAGCACAATACATTTCCACATCAAGCCAGACTCCTATGGGGAGTCAGAGACCAAAAGAGAAGCAAGCCTAACCTTGCCTCCACACTTTCCTTCCACCACTTTCTTCTCTGGTGACTAATATGACTTGCAAAATCCAACAAGCACATCCTACATTCACCTGTTGTACTGCTGTGCCTGCTATGTTAAGTGTGGGTGGAAAATTTCACTCTAGCCCTCTTTTGTTATGTATCCATAGCAGAGACCAAGCAGAATGATTCTTGGGTTGTTAGTTCTGAAAGAAATATACTGTAGCAAGTTACGGCAAGACAGTCCTGAAGGGACTCTGCAGTTCTTTTGGCTGTCATGAGCCAATATGCTATGTTACATCGAGGGTAGTTAGCCAAGGGTAACAATATCCAGAAAGGAAACTTCCCTAAATGTGGATTATATGCATGAAAATGGAGAGAAAATGGTTTGTCAGGTTGGCAAATTTAATGTAAGGATCGAAAATGTGAATTCAGTTTCCAGTGAATTAGGAGATATGTACCACTTTAGCACCTTAGCTGTACTGTTTCCCATGCAAGATTGCTATCTTCTTTGATGCCGCTGAAGATCCAACAGGAATGCTTGATTAAAATAAATGAAGTATTTCTCCCAAAATCCAGGCTGCTAATGAATCCCTAGGAATGCTCCATTAATTTTAATACAGACTCTGAATATCTATAAGTTCGGTAAAGAAATGTATAAAGGAACTTACTATTTTCAATCTTAATTTTTAAAGATTATCTGTTTTAAACTGGTTGGCAATATCCAGTAATTGTTCCTTGCTGCAAGAAAGTGTAGAACTTTGTCAGAGTTGCAATGGATGGGTGCCTACCTAATGCCTCTCCTCCTTCTGACTGCAGCATCTTCAGGATAAGAACATAAGAAGAGCTCTTCCTTTATCTCCCAGTGGCCCACCAAATTCCTCAGGGAGCATTCATGACAACACATTACTAGAATCATGTCGCTACTCCCTTAATGTTCAGAGCACGGCTGTCTCTATAATCTTAATGTTCAGAGCACGGCTGTCTCTATAATCCAGAAGTTGCATGCACTCCTGGCTTGAGTCCTTCTCAATCTTTCCAATCCCCTTTTAAAGGCATCAGGGAGATTCCTTTGGCAAAAATCATGTGGCAAGAAGTTCTATGGTTTGTTTGTTTTTTGTTTGTTTGGCTGGGTTAAAAAATACCCTGTACTCGAATTAACACGCAGCTGAATTTACTGTATTTACTCAAATCTCATGCTCATCCTTTTCAGCTGAATTTACCCCCAAATCCAGAGTAACTACAGGAGCACATAAGGGACTTTATGTGCACCTGTAGTTACTGCGCCACCTAGTGGAAACCTATGGGAAATTCATATTGGAATCCAGAGTAAGTTGTTCTTACACCAGAGCAAGGACTCCCCTAGGCAAATTCCTAGGGCAAATTCCTAGGGCAAATACTATGGGGAGTATTACTCTGGTTATGGGGAGTATTACTCTAGTTACTCTGGCAAATTCCAGAGTAACTATGGTTAATTAGATTTGAGTAAATACAGTAGTGTCCAAAATTGGTGTGTGCATTAAATTCAAGTAAATACAGTATTTTGACTATAAGTGTACATCAGTATTAACAGTTTACTATATTGTAATAAATTTTTTTACATAAACCCATTGTTGTATGGGTTTTATTGCCTAATGCAATTAGGTAAAAATCATAACATAAAGCCATCATCATATTATTGTTGTCATGTAACTCATTGTTATATGCAGTAAAATGTTTTGCAGCTGCGCATTACAATCGCCAGTAAACTTTTTTCATCTCATGATTTTTAAAATTGGGGTGTACATTAGATTCAATGGTGCATTAGATTCAAGTAAACGCAGTATTTACTTTTGTCTTTCTGGACTATTTTAGTGGATGTCTCCTTATTCTGGCATTGTGAGAGAGGACAAAGAACTTCATGCAGAATTTTATGTTTCATGATTTTATATTAATTTTGTTTTAGTTGCTGCTCAGGTGCCTTCTTTCTAGTTTGAAGACACCAGATAAAGGTGTCCCAGCACACTAATCATTTTGGTTGCTCTCTTCTGCATCTTTTTCCCCCACTATGGGCACAATCCAGAGTAACTACGAGGAATCCTTGCTCCGGTGTAAGAACAATATACTCTGGATTGCAATATGAATTTCCCATAGGTTTTCACTAGCTGGCACTGTAACTACAGGTACATGTAATGTCTCTTATGTGCTCCTGTAGTTACTCTAGATTGTAGGGAACATCGTTTTTGAGTTTGGGTGACCAGGATTGGTCACATTACTCCAGATGTGGCCTTACCTTCAATTTTACAATGGCGTAATTGTATGGTAATTGTTTGCTGAAGTATTCCTTGCTTGTACTTGTTTCTCTCCTGGACTGTGTATATGGCTCGTAACTCACCACTTTCTGATCACAGATGCTTTGGTAATTACAGTCAGGAATATCAACATTCCCTGGTAAATGGTGAAAACCTCTAGTTTTGCGCTTTCAAAGTAAGGTACAATATATACGGAGAGGAAGTGGGAGAGAACTTGGAAGCCAAGAAACCAGCGTAGATCACAAAGCACAGTGTAAAATGCTCCACCCAATGTGTACCCGTAAGTTACATGGCTGTTGCATACTACCAGAGCTAAAACTTCTGGACAATCTTCAAGGCAGTTGTAAGTAACAGAGGGTTCAATCTAAGCTAGGCTGGCACAACTCATTGGTCTTTTTGTTCCTGTACTGATGTAGGGAGGCAAGCGCATGTCTGTGCACTGGTCTAACCTTATGTCACTTTTGTGTGTTGGGGCATGAGATTGCAGCCAGTGTTCTAAAGTAGATGTTTCTTTATAACTGTGTGAATTTAACTTTTAGGGAAACTGATAAAGGAGCTGAACTCTGAAGAATGACCACACTAGTGTTTGTTCTTACAAAATTTTAACAAAGCATCCCCAGAAGGCAAAAACAGGGCAAAATAATAATGACTTTCCAGGGAGATATACCAGAAAATGGGATTTTGTCTCTCATATATCTCTGAAAAATATGAAATTTGGGGGATAGAATAACCTCTTGTTGAAAAACAGCAAGTGTCATAAACAGCACCTTGGAATGACCATTTAAAAAATGTCCTTATTTGGTAAGCAGACAGATTAAATTTCTGCTTCTTGAAATTCTGTGTTTCGTTCACTCACTACATGCTTTCACTGTACTTTCAGAAAATATGACATATGCCTTATTTGGGGTGCAGTTCTAACCCATTTTCCAGCACCGAGGCAAGGGGAATTCAACTCCAAAGGAATAACAATTGCCTTAACTTGTGGAGGCCTTCATGACTGCCCTTCAATTGCAGGATGCAGCAATGCCCCATTGGCACTGCTATGCCTATGCTGGAAAGTTGGTTAGGATTGTGTCCTCAGCAAAATAATTATCAGTTCTGCTAAGTAATTCTCAGCCAGCTTATGTAATGATTCCTGTGTTTTGTTATCATTTCAGATTTCAGAGACCTATGCCTTTCTACCGAGAGAAGCAGTGACACGATTTCTAATGAGCTGCTCAGAGTGCCAGAAAAGAATGCATTTAAACCCAGATGGAGCAGATCATAAAGGTAGCTTTTGGATTAAATATTGCGATGTATAGTCATTTCATTCATAAGTCAATTTATATTTTCCTGGTTTTTGAAGTTCACAAAAAATTATACACTAAAATGGTTCAAGAAGTTATATACTGTAATGTCCTTTACCTAAGTCAGAAAACGGCCATTCACATTCTCTAAAGGATTGTATCTAATACTGTGTTCCTTCTGAAAAGGTAATTTTCCCCAAGAGGAATTCCATCCCCCTTTTATTTGTAGCTGTTTGGGGTCTCTTTTTAAAAAGAATAGAAAAAGGACAGAAATACTTGAAACAAATTGTCCATTAAAAAAAGGTAGCTCCTGTGAACAGTAACCATTTTGTAATATCCAAAGCTTAACAATACTTTTTAAAATAAACTGTAGCACAGTGATTTTCAATCTTTTTCATCTCATGGCACACTGACAAGGTGCTGAAATTGTCACAGCACACCATTAGTTGTTTTTACCACTGACAAGGCACACCAGACTGTCCAAATCCCCCAACTTTCCTATTAATCAATGTCAATCCCCGAATTCCCATGACACTCCTGAGGACTGTCCGTGGTTGAAAATCACTGGTGTAGCATGAAGCAGAAACTTAAGAGTGTCAAAGATACTACATTATAATTAAGACTATAGAATACATAGCTGTCCTATGGTGACTGAAATAATATTCTGAGGCTGAGCACACCTGTGATGAATCTTCCTTTTGCCTCTGACTACGTACATGCACAAATAGTCATAGCTGCCACCAGAATCAAAGCGAAATTTAAACTTGAAGAGAACTTGCCAGTCACTCTTCAAGTGTGGTGCCTGAAAATGCCTGAAGAAGCTTGATGAAATCACAGTTTTTTCTCAGTAGGGTTTCACAAATCCTTATGACAAGGTATTTTTGGCCCTTCTGCTGCATCCTGTTTTACCCCTTGGGAAATTTTCTCTCTACATACTTAGGGAAACTATTCTATATTATAATAAAAAACATTTCTGAAGCAAATTTTTGCAGATAATCCACATTCATGCCCTATGGAAGTTGTTAAGCAGCAATTCTTAAAGAATAAAACTCAGAACCAGAGCTACCATGTGTAATCCACTAGTAACTTATCAAACTGCTTGCAAGAAATGTTTCTTCTTACATTATTCTTACAGATAATGGAAAGCCTCCAACTTTGGTGACCAGCATGATTGATTACAATATGCCAATCACAATGGCTTACATGAAGCACATGAAGTTGCAACTACTAAATTCCCAACAAGATGAGGTAAATATCAGATTGGTATTTATAATAACACAAGCTGAACGTACCTGTCACTATTAGAGTAAAATTTCAAGAATATTTGTGGGCCAAGGACACAGCTGAGCACTTGTGGGCATCACAGGACACTGGGCGGTGGGCACTGGAAGGCAGAAGGCACCAGTGAGCATTCGACACTGACAGACACCAGGACATGGAGGATACCAGTGGCAGTGGCAGGCAGCAACAGCACTGGGCATTCCTATCATGCAGTGGGCACCATTGGGCAGCAGGCACTGGCAGGTAATGGGCACCACCGGAGAGCAGGCACCAACGGGCACAGGGCACCACCAGGCAACCCTATACGGCACTGGGAACCAGTGAGCACTCAGCATCCTTATCAAGTATCAGGTAACTTTACAGGGCACCACCACACAGTGGGATCACTGGGCATTGGGCACCCCTACCAGGCAAATGTGCTTGTAAGCCAAAACACTTGTATATCAAAGTGAGTTTTCCTATAAGAAATAATGGAAATTCGGACGATTCGTTCCACAACCCAAAATATTCATATAAAAATGATTACACTACTATAATGTAATATAAAATAAAGAAAATACAAAATAGAAAGAAAAATAAATCAAATTCACCTGCACTTAGTCTCCTATTATTTGCCAGTATGTGAACACTATCCCCCAAAATTTGGACTGTCCCTGTTTTTTGGGACATATGGCAATCCTACCTTGACATCACTTGCGACAGCATGAGGAGGTTGGTGGAACTCTTTGTACCAGCCTCCCCTCCTCCGAGGGTGGTGCAAATATGCTTTATGGCATGTTTGTGATAGCTCTGAGCCAGCATAGGGGACTTGCATTGGTCCATCCCCTCCTCAGGATTGTGCTCCATTTTGTGACCTTGTTTTGCCCTTGATATTATACCTCTTAGACTGAATTTTCAGACTTCCGTGCTGAGAAAAATGGAGAAGGGAGTTCAGGTGTCCCTTAATTTTCCCAGATAACAAGACTGACTCCTTTTCATACATTCAGTTGATTTTTTTCTGCTCAGGAAACCCCTACTCAGAAAAGCTATTAAGCATGCTTAGTTTTAAGCATATTCTTAAATTCATTTTTTTCAAACCCAAACTCGAGGGTTTTCCTATTTAACAATCACTCAATATATAAGCTGAACTTTCTGTAAGTTTTATGCTGCAGTTCCAAACACACTTACTAAACAGTAAACTCCTTAATGTGTGAAGAAATATAGTGGTAGCTTAGCTCTGCCTCTGAAGCCTACCGTTAGAAAGTATTTAGCTAAATATCCATTTAGCTAAATATCCATGGGTGCAATCATAACAAATTTAGGCTGGCCTAACCCACATGGCATAACTTTCCATGGTGGTGTGGAGAGGTTGGTGTATGCCTGTGCAGTAGCTTAACTCCATCACCACCCTGAGTGGGGCAGAATTGCCTTGTGGTACTTTTGTGACACCCCTTGGTCAGCATAGGAGTTATACCGGGGCTTACGCCAGCCTAAATAGAGGTTAGGATTGCATCTTAAATAAGGGTGCAATCCTTACCTATTTAAACCAGCATAACTCACCTAGCATTACTCCCTGAGCTGGTGTGGGAAGGCCAACGCATGTCTGTGCACTGGCCTAACTCTCCCCCCTCAGAAGTGGGGCACAGCATGCACCACCCTCCCCACACTACCACAGGGAATTATGCCAGGTGAGTTATATTGGCTGAATAGGTTAGGATTGAACCCTGAGAGTCACAGCACTATCCTAAACCCCAATTAGGCCGGCACATATTCTGTAAGGTGAAGAAGTGCTGTAAGGGGTTAGGCTCTTGGGGGGGGGGGGTTAGGCCAGTGCATAGGCACATGTCAGCCTCCCCATGCCACTGCGGGAATGTTAGGAAATGAGTGCATTCATCTCCTAACTGGCCTAAATTGGTTGGGATTGTGACTTCAGAGAAATGAAACTTTAACCTAATATGACTAATTGGGTAGCAGTAGCCACCATAAATTTTATACCTGAACTACTTATTATTGAGAAGGTGCAATCTAGGCAGCAGAGGCCACTGGCATCCACAGCAGCTCAGGCCTAGATCTCTAAGAACTGCAGCTTCTCAAAGTTCCTGTGCTGCAAGGATCAAATTCACCGAGAAACTATTTTTCCTAAAACTTTTATTGCCCAAAATGTGTGAGTCCCAGTTGCCTGGGACTGTGGCACATTGTGGCAGATGGCTAGAAAAAGTTGGGGTCTTTGGTCTCATAATTACCTCTTTGGTGCAGGAGAAAACTCTTAGCATCCAAGTCACAACATTATGCCCAGTTAATTACTCTGGTATAGATTTCTTAGTTTGATTTTTTAAAAATCAAAACTTTCAGGGATGTCTCTTTCAGGCCAAACAGTATCCAGTAATCACTTGGAAAACTACAATGAGTACTATGCCTGAAAATATGTGCTTGTGATATGGAATTTCATGTTTTCAGGATGAAAGTTCCATAGAAAGTGATGAATTTGATCTGAGTGACTCCACCAGGATGTCTGCTGTGAACTCTGATCTTAGTTCAAATCTTGAAGAAAGAATTCAAAGTCCACAGAATCTCCAGGGCCAGCAAGATGGTAAGTTTACAGTTTGTGAAATGAAGCTGAGTTTTATTGGTTCTTTCCCTCTCTTCACAATTTATGTTGCTTAACCGATGAAATTATACAGTCTTATTGTTTTGAGTAAGTTGACTTCCCCCAAACTGTGTAGTTTCAATACAAAACAAAAAAGTGGCTTAGGACAAGAAATGAATTTTTTTTAAAAATACCATCCATTCCCTAGGATGCTTCTAATCTGTAAGTAGTGCTTCCTGTGTCTGTAGACAGTTGTACCCACTGTTTTGTGTCTAACTAAGTGATCTGGCCTACTTTAAGTCCATTTTCCAAGGGAACAAAACTATCCAGCTTTCTCCATGATTTATTATAGACAATGGTCTCTCTGAGTGCATACATTCACTTTACTCTTATATAAAAGAATGACTGCCGTTCACTACTAAGGAAAAAGGCAAATCAGGGGAACTCAGAACATGCATATTAACCCAAGCTTTCTACCTAAGACCTTTTTAGCACCCATCTTCTACCCAATATAATAGTGACAATTTTGCTAGTGGATAATAACATTACAAACAGAGAATACTATGGCACAAAGAGTTGTGTGAGAAAATATAATTTGATTCTGTGTTAGCATCATACACAAGTTTAGGATCTCAGTGAACCTTCCCCGACCTGTTTCAGTCTGACATGGAACATCATTTTGGGAGACAGGGTGCTTGAATAGCTCTGGTATCTGCAATATATTGATGAAAGCCAACAATTTTGTCCTTTTTAACTACTCTGGAAGTTGGGGAGAAATGCATGAGGTTTAATGCAAAAAAAAGGTAAGTGTAGATGGTTGCTGGTCCCTATGATCTGAGATGGGCAAGAGTGCTATGGAATATTAGTTCCCACAATAGTGTATAGAAAAGATTCCCAAATTAGGGCATCACATTTGCTAGATACAGGTTATGGTGGCTATTTTTAGCTTTCTTGAAGCTTGGGGGGGACTTGAAGAGAGTTGTTGGGCTTCCTGTACCCTCTTGAGAGCCAGCACTGCCAAGCGTAAGTAAGAAAAAAAATATTCTGTCTCCAGCAGCGGTGCTATTGTGGCAATTGTGTTGTGGCCTTCCCCCCTTCCCTGCAAATGCTTACTGGGGAGGGGGGAGTACTGCAAGCATTCCTTGACCCCCCCCCCCCCCGACTGAGACAACATTACCATTACGTTGCTCAGGGCGGGGAAGTTCCAATGGTTTAAAGTAACATTTATTATCTTGTCTGAAGAAAAGATCTTGGTTCCTTTGCCTGCAATTTAGCAGGCACAAGTCTGAGTGGATCCAGAAGGCAGACTGAGGCTGAATCCTATCCACACTTTCCTGGGAGAAAGCTCCACTGACTACTGGGACTTACTTCTGATTAGACAGACATACCCTACAATCCAGAGTAACTTCGGGAGCACGTAAGAGACATTACGTGCACCTGTAGTTACTGCACCATTTAGTGAAAACCTATGGGAAATTCATATTGCAATCCAGAGTAAATTGTTCTTACACCAGAGCAAGGACTCCCCGTAGTTACTCTGGATTGCGCCCATAGGATTGGGCTTTAAGTTCAGTAAGGGGGATAGAGTATAATGAGTTCTGCCTTTTACGACAACCATAAAGTACTTATTGTAGTTACTAGAACATCTTTCTTTATCTAAATGTCATTTTTAGTACATGTAGATATTTCTCCTCATGCCTTAGCAATTTTCACTTGTAGCTATAGTTCAGAATTATGAGATCACTAGCGAAAGGCGTACCTGCGTTGCAGGAGTAAAATTCCCCCGTATGCCATCCCCCCATATGCATCAACCCTCCATGGATAACTTTTCCCCAGGCGTAACAACCCCCCATGAGCAACTTCCCCCATACACATCAACCCTCCATGCACAACTTCACCAATGCGCATCAACCCCGCATGCACAAGTTACCCCATGCGCAACTTCCCCCCCTGTGCAACTTTCCCCGTGCACAACTTTCCTCCATGTGCATCATCCCCCCATGCACAACTTTCCCCATGTGCAACTTTCCCCATGCGCAACTTCCCATATGCGCAACTTTCCCCGTGCGCAACTTTGCCCCTGCGCAACTTTGCCCCGTGCGCAACTTCCTCCCATGCGCAACTTCCTCCCATGTGCAACTTTCCTCCATTTGCATCATCCCCCCATGCGCAACTTCCCCCATGTGCAACTTTCCCTGTGCGCAACTTTCCCCATGTGCAACTTTGCCCCATGCGCAACTTTCCCCATGCGCAACTTTGCCCCATGCGCAACTTTCCCCATGCGCAACTTCCTCCCATGCGCAACTTTCCCCATGCGCAATTTCCCCTCATGCGCAACTTTCCTCCATGCGCAACTTCCTCCCATGCACAATTTTCCTCCTATATGCAACTTCTCCCCTGCGCAACTTTCCTACAGGGTGTGAGCTCCTGTCCTTCACCCAGCTCCTGCCAACCTAGCAAGTTAGAAAACATGTAAATGCAAGTAGATAAATAGGTACCAGAGCTGGAGTCCTAGAAGCAGTTCGTGATTGTGTACAATCACGTTCTGGTAACTCCTTCGATGCAGCTGGACCCAATTGTATTGGCTCTGCCATTCCATTGGACTATTCAGTGACATGGAGAGGGGGGATTTGCTGCTTGGGTAACAGCCTATCCTCCATATTAATCTACCCAGCCTTCATGCTCTGGAGAGGCCACTCCAGCTTCGCATACAGCGTCAAGCACAACATCAGTCTTTTGAGACTGATGGATGCTAATGCAATAGTACATATGCTATAGAATCTCTATAGAATCTCTTCTCAGCATGTATATTTATATTCATACTAATTAAATGCACAACTATATATTGAAGCCACATAGATGGGCAAGTGGGATTACACATGCTGTTTCTAATCCTGACTACTTTCAACTGATTCACTGCATCCCAGTTCCATTGCCCTCTTGCTCTCCACTGCCACTGATGCAAGCAGCATCTGGTTTCTTCATGGCTGGGCTCCCTTTGCTCCTAGTGCAATTCAAAGGGTGCAATTCAAAGCGCATGAACTTTCACACCACTCTTGGGGAACATCCATGCACCGGCCTCCCTGTGCCAACACAGCCCCAAGAAGGAGTGAATTTGCATCCACTGTGCTCAACTAACACAGGAATCTGGGAGCAAGGGGGCAGGGAGGAAGCAGGAGGGAGGTGTTCTGGGGAGAGGGAGGGCAGGCATTCTCAGACAGAGGTGGGCAGGGGAAGGAGGTGGGGTGAAGACCCCCTTTTTAAGCAGGATCTTAACCCTTTTTTCAGGACCCCATCCCTGCCAGGTCAGTCCCGGGCTGCTTGAATTTTACACCACCAATTTTGGTGGCACAGATCTGAGTAACCCCACTGAGACTGCTGTGCTCTCCCTGTGGTAAGGATAAAAGTTTCCCATAAGCAGCCCAAAACGTGCATGGGGGACTGTTCAGTAGTGGGCCCAGCCTGCCCCAACAACCGGTTCTCCGGAAGTGGGCGGGGCCAGGGTGGGTCAGAGGGTGGGGCCAGGGTCAGGGGGCGGGGGGCGGGGGAGGACACGCCACCTTAACCCTTAGTTTACAAAAAAATGTATCACTTGTGATGGCATCAATCAGTATTAAGCCCCTGAGTTCAGTGTAATTTATTCCTATGCATTACACTTTGTTATGCTCTCAGGGGGAGTGTGTGCCACAAATTAGAACATAAAAGCATAAGAAAAGCCTCCACTGATCACACCAAAGACCCATCTAGTCCAGCTTCCTGAATCACACAGCAGCCCACCAGCTGCCTCAGGGAGCACATATGACACTTGCATCCAGGTGCCTAAGTACCAGCAGACACTACCACAAGTTTCACTGGTGGTACTCATACCACTGGTTAAGAAACACTGATCTACAGTTTAGGACCAGAGTCTGTGGTGTCCCCTCTGCAGGCTGAGGTTTGCTTCTAAGCCACTACTTAAGGCTACAATCCTGTCCACATTTTCCTGTAAGTAAGCTCCTTTAACTGTGATGGGACTTACCAGTACTTCTGAATGGTCATACATAAGATTTGGGTTCTTAGAATCCCAGCCTCTTGCTGCAATATAACACTTGCATCCAGGTGCCTCAGTAGCAGCAGACACACCTCAAGTTCCACTGGTGGTACTCATAACACTGATTGAGAAACACTGATCTACAGTTTAGGACCAGAGTCTGTGGTGTTCCCTCTGCGGGTTGAGGTTTGCCTCTAAGCCACCACTTACGGTTACAATCCTGTCCACACTTTCCTGTAAGTAAGCTCCATTGAATATAATAGGACAAGCAAAGTACTGAGCTCTCTGTAGCCATCCTTTGGCTGCAATTCTATTCACTTTCCTGAGAGTAAGCTCCACACACTCTAATGGGACTTACTTCTGAGTGCCAAGAATAGGATTGGGCTCTAATGCTGCACTCCTCTGCACTCTTTCCTGGGAGTAAGCTTCATAGATTGAAATGGGATTAACTTTTGAGTAGTCAGGCATAGGATTACAAGCTCTTAGAAACCAGCTTCTTTCCAGGGAGTAAGCTTCACTATTATAATGGAACTTACTTCTGAGTAGACAATGATTGGGCTTTGAGGCTACACTCCTATCCTCACAGGGGAGTAAAACCTACTGACTTTAATAGGATTTACTTCAGAGTAGGCAGTGGACTGGGCTTCGGGGGGCAGGATGGGAACTGCATGCTGCCTGCTTATAAGGAAAAGGAGGACAATGAAGATTTTTTCCCAGGCAGAAGAGTGAAAAGAGGACCTGTCCTGGGAAAAAATAAAATTTATGAGAAGGCTGCATGCTGCCTACTTATAAGGAAAAGGAGGACAGTGAAGATGTATTGTGGTCCTGGAAAAAAGTATGGATAATAATAAGACTCCATGTTGCCTGCTTATAAGGAAAAGGAGGAGAGTGAAGATTTTTTTCCCAGGATACAAGAGTTAAAAGAGGACCTGTCCTGGGAAAGGAGGACATATGGTCACTCAATACTTGCTTCTGAGCAGGCATGCAGAGTATTGGGGTCTGATGCTCAAATCCTATCCACACCTACCTGGGAGTAAGCTCCATTGACTAAGATGGGACTTGCTTCTGAGGAGGCATGCATGGATGCCTCCAGTGAATGGAGAGAAGAGCAGCCGCTCAAAGGTCCTCCCTCTTTCCCTCCCACCTCAAGAATTTTTAGTAATGCAGACAAAATTGGAGGAATAAGAGGGCTCATTTGCATGGACTACCTTTGCAAAAACAAGAAAATACCTCTTTAAAACTTGCTAGAAATAAGGTTTTTAAGCAAAATAAGATGTTTAGCAGAGACATGCTTCCTTCCAAGCCATCAAAGCATAAATTGTTTCTCACATTCACTGTAAAGAATGTAGCTGTTTTAGACAACCACTTAGGCAGGGGAGAATTTAGGCTCTTAATGGGCGCTTGTTTGAATGATGTCCTTTGCATGTGGTTAGCAAAGTAATTAGGAGGGGGAGGTGTGCTTGCCAGGGAACTCCTGGCTGCTTGACTTACATATAAGGTATTTGTACATTTGTACAAAATACATATAAGGTATTTGTATTTTAAAAAATGCCCTTAGGGAGGGGAAGGGGGGTAGAGAGAGCCCCCTCAGAAGGGGAGGGAGTTGAGCTTCCTCTGGCAAGACAGACCCAAAGCTCCTTTAAGAGAAATTCAAACACACCTGCATGCAATTCAAAGATGATGGCCCCTAATTAACAACCGGTTCTACAGAACTGGTGCGAACCTGCCTCAGCCCACCTGTGGGACTGTTGCAATACAAGTTAGGATTGGGCTGCAACTTAAAAGTCAAAATTGGATTTTTGAGGGGGAAAAAGGGATTTGTATTGCTAAAATTTTGGCTTCTGCACTGGGGTTCTAAATGCATATAGCTGTATGCCTAGAGCCTGTACACAACAGTGAAACATATGTTTTGAAGTCAGATGTAGGCACTGTTCATATCCAGTGTTCACGGTAATGTCTCCCATATCCAGTGTTCAGGGTAATGTCAATGACCATTGGGATTGGATATACTATAAGCTACGGTACATCCAAATCTTGAAAAACTCTGCTTCACTGAGATACATAGAAGAAAAATGTATGGCTTGTTGCTGTGAATGATTAATGAAGCACAGTTTGCTGGGACAAATTTTGCACAGGTGAAATCTGTCTTCGCCAGGATACTTCCTCCCATTACATAGTGTACTCTTTACCTTTGTCTCTTGCCTGTCATGTTTTTTTTTAGTGCTATAGCTCTGAATGTCAATGTACACATCTATGCTGCTGCCCCCAGTTGCCCCTCTGGTTGACAAGACTGTAGTCCACCCAATTCAGTACATCTAATCCTAAATCGTTGACTGTTCTCCCCAAGGCTTCCCACCCCACTGCCCTAAACTAATTCATTCTGATAGAATCCTCTGTCACTTACCCACAAGCAGCATTCCAGCCTAGCAGCTGGGGCTCTGCTTTAATTCCCCCTGTTCTTTCTTGGAGAACTCCAAGTCATAATATGAACATGTCAGAGCCATTGGTGGTGCCTAAAACCAGGATCTGTAAAATGCCATCTCTGAAAAGAAAGAACGTGAAGGGACTTATTTTTAAAATAAAGGTTACTATACATACTATATGCATATTTGGTCATTGTGATTCATGAAGACACATTGCAGTCCTGTGGGTTTAAGAATGTGTTCCTACTTGTATTGGTGAAAATAACAATTGCACATCTTTTTCTAGAGATTTACTTCCATTCAACCTATGGTTTCAATCCCATATGCATACCAGGGAGAAAGCTCTTTTGAAATTGGTTACACTTACTTCAGAGTAGACCTGCACAGGATTGCACTTTTCAGCTCTGCTCTTTAGCAGTTTTGGCATAAAGATATGTTTTGGGCTGTTGTCTAAGGCTACAATCCTTTACAGTAGTAACTTGCAAGATGAATGCAGTTCGTGACTGTGTACAAATGCTTTGAATAACCAACTGAAATTCCTCTGGGATTCTGCTTTGTGAGACAAATGTGCTTTGTACGATGAATCCCCATTTGCTGGGCTCCTTCTCCTCCTGCCTGCACTACCCATTGGCTGGCTCCAGATGGAGCTGTACCAGTGACCAGCCAGCAGAGGGAGTGGCCAGTTCCAGGCAGGAGCGTTCTCTCAGCCTCCCGAGCTAGCATGCAGCAGCCACCATCAGGTAGGAGGGAAACCCCCTCCTGGATGCCCCTCTGAACCCCCTCCACCCAAAGAAGCCTTCCCTGCACGGACCCCACTACAACCACCCCTCTTCCCCCGCTCCCCTATTCCCTTCCTGGACTCTTGCAGGAAGAGTCTCTTGCAGGAGACTCTTGCTGAATCGATCTGGCATGTCAGTGTTTCTATACTGCCTCTGTAGTTTAATTGAAATTCCTTGAGTTATTCTTTTTTCTGCCAGTATGTGGTCTTGCCTTCACATGGTTCACAATTAAAAGTTGGGGATTTGTATTGAAAAACAATTTCACAAATGACATGGTCCAGAAATTGCTCTGGGTGACTCAAAATTTAGAAATTTCATAAATATTGTTGGCCAACTTTTGAAAATTGGTATCTCTTAATCTTAATGGAACAGTGGCAATTCTAGTAGCTGCTGCTGGCATTTGTTGCTGGTGAGGGACTGTTGCATATTCAGATAAGGTGCTGGTTTGGTTAGTGTACACAGTCTACATGTAACGATCAATTTTTCCGTTTTCTGTGTACCTCCTAACCATTTATTTCAGTTTGGGTTAGGGACAACATCTCAGTGAGAACCAAGAACTGCTACCTAGATTTTATTTTTTTAATTGGGAAGAAGTTGTGAATAGATTTAACGTTGATGGAGCTCTTGGAATTGCTCTATATTTACCTGTTAAGGGTACGGCTTCGTTCTCTCACCTGGAAAAAAAGATTCTCATAAATAGAAAACTGCCTTTGTATGTCTATGACTATGTTTGCAGGCTTGCTTTGAGCATGTCTGTGCAGCAACTGTTGGTTGCTAGCTGTAGACTAGGCAGGACCCTGTGGATCACTGTGGTGGCATAGCTAGAGGAGGGTTGGAGCTTGGAGGGAGTCTCACCCCACTTTTGTATCCAGCCAGAAGCCTTTGCTGCTGTGGCTGGAACTTGGAAAGAGTCAGGCTGGCATCCTACACACTTTCCTGTGAGCAAGCTCCAGTGGATATAATGAGAGTTGATTCTGAGTAGACTGGATAGGATCTTTGACCCTTTTGCATTCAGACACAAGCCTTTGCTGCTAGTCTGCTGCAAACTGCCTAACTGGTTTGCATGGATAGATCTCACACACAGAGAGAGGTTCCTTGTTAAAGATGCTCAAAAAGACAACAGTGACTCTTTTGGTGAAAACTGAGTTATCCTTGGCCATAAAGATTTTTCTTTTCTGTTTTACTGTACAGTATATTACAGTGTTTTATTACAGTAATAAATAAATGTATTGCATTACAGGGTTTTTAATTTGTTTACAGTGTTTTGTCATCATTTTTACATACAGTTAATATTTTTATATGAATATTTTTGGGTTGTGGAACCAGTCGTCTGAGTTTCCATTATTTCCTATGGGAAAATCTGCTTTGTAAGAAGAATGCTTTGTAAGACAAACTTGCTTCTGGAATGAATTAAATTTGTCTTACAAGGCACCACTGTATATCTAGTCAGGGAGAAGTATACCTGCAGTACAGAACTGTTTGAAAACTGCAACATTGCACTTTGTGCTATGTTACCATACCTAATACGATAGCCAGTGGTATTCAAAGTGGGGGTTGGGATCCCCTGAGGGGTCACAAAGAACTGGGTGCAGCCATCTTGGAATCTGGTACTGGAAACCTATAATGTCACTTTCAGCCATGACATCACTTTCATAGGGTCCCAGACAGATTGTCATTCTGAGAAGGGGATCCTAGACTGAAATGCTTGAGTACCACTCACTGGTTTAAGCCCAAGCATTGCATTGATTCAGCTTTGTGTTCTTTTGCATTAGATAAAAACTTTTTACTAGGGAAAACCTTTTCCTAAAATCTTCAAAAGTGTTCTATATAAATAAATCATAGATTAAAGCTGCAATCCTAATCTCCAGTTAGGTCAGCGTAAGCCCCGGCATAAGTCTTGTGTTGACCTGGCAGTGTCACAAAAGAGCTGTAAGGCATTTCTGCCCCACTCATGGGGGGGGAGTTAAGCCAGTGCACAGCCATACAATAACTTCTCTACTCTACCATGAGAAGATATGCCAGGTGAGTTATGCCAGCATAAATTGGTTAGTATTGCACTCTGGGTTTACAGGTGTAATTTAATTGTGTTAGTATCAGATTAAGGACTAAAGACAGAATGATTAGGAAAGAAATATACTCAACAAACACATCTACTGATAGTAGTGGGTGTCAGAGTTTAAGATAAAAGCTATGCTGGTTTTCTGATCATGAAAATCTGTAGACCCAGAGAGAGACTACTTTGTAAACTGGTTTGGTTGAGGCAAGCTGGTAGAAGAAAAGTGTGGGGAAACCCCACTATTGTACAGCATCAACTCTGAAGTTAACTGTGTTCTCTACATTCAGCATTGCAGGGCTGCCACATTTCACAAGCATTGAATTCATTTGTCAATAAAGAAAAAAGGAATGGATCATTTATACTGCATGTTTCACAATGAGCCTCAGGGCTGAACTGAAAATTAATTGAAGTATAATCTTTTTCATGCCAAAATCACAAAAATTTGTTCAGAGTGGGAGTACACGATATCAGTGTATCGAAGAAAATTAGTGCCTTTGTCACCTGTGGAGAGTTTAAGTGAAGCTGACATATATTGGTAGTTCACTGAATTAAATTATATCCAGTTGCTTCAAAGGAGTAGTACTCATTGAACTTTCTGAGATACACTGTACATTTCACAAATTAATATCAGGAGATCTCATGAGAAAGGGTGCATCATGTGAGTCTCCTTCCTGCCATAATTTGAAATGAAATTTCCAACTAGTCAAGGCCAGGTCAGAGCAAACAACATACCCAGTGACCTGCATTCTCACGAGACAAGGTTCTTCCTCTTACGTTAACAGCCTCACTGGAACAACTCATTTTTCTACACTGCATGATTTTTACATGATTTTCTTCACTGCCCATAACTTTCCTCAGACAATACTAATCTGATAATCTGTTAACTGAGCAAAGGCTACCCAGTTCATCAGTGCTGGAAGTGTTGACTCTGCTGTACTCTGTCGCAACATTCACCATCTGTTAGACTTGGGGTTTCCAGCCGTGTTAGGAACTATTTTGTTTTTTTAACAAAAGATTTTGTTTTTTTAAATAAAAGTTGGTAACCCTACTGAAATGAAGAATCAATAGTGGGAACAAACTGGACTGAGCAGGGACATGTGAGTACGATTGGACGAGATAAGTGTTTCCCAAAATGTTGGCCAGCATCCAACAGGCAGGGTGACCATATCACTGGAAATTTCCAGATTTGTCCTCTTTTTTTAGTCTTCTGTCTGGGTGTCCTCCAAAAGGCCTTCATTTTGGAACTTTACAATGGTTTGCAGTACCCCATCATGTTATATGTCATTGGGTTCATATTGAAGAGCAGAATCCAATGTTAAAAATTAGTTTTGACTGATCTCCTTCCTATCAAAAGTTATGGCCAAAAAACTAAAAAATAAAAAAAAATGCATTGAGCTCTATGGGAAAGTGAAAGTGACTAATATTGTCGCTTTCCTTGTGAGTAGGTGAACGTGCCTTACCCCCAAATCCAGAGTAACTGCGGGAGCATGAAAAGACTTTACATGCACCCATAGTTACTGCACCACCTAGTGAAAACCTATGGGAAATTCATATTGGAATCCAGAGTAAGTTGTTCTTACACCGGAGCAAGGACTCCCTGTAGTTACTCTGGATTTTGCCCATAGTCTGCCAGAAAGGTCAGGCTGAGAGGGATCCAAGACCTTGTCCAACTTTTGAGGTTTGGGCATCTGGTCACCCTGCCTCTAGGGTGGTCACAAATAAATTTCAGGTGGGTCCCCTTTCATTTCAATATTTTATTTTTAACACAATAGACCTGGTGATACCATAGTATAGTGACAACATTTGTCGAAATGTTACATGATTAGTACTTTTAACAGACTACAATGCCTATGCTTTTAACAATGATAGTAGATGGGAGTTCAAGGTAAGTGTGGGAAGGAATGCAGCCCAGGATTTAAAAAAAAGACTTCCTTATGATAGCATTTCCGGTTATGACATTATTTCAGGTGGGTCCTGGCAGATTCTCATTGTTAAAACTCCCAGTGCTAAAAATTTGAGAACCACTGGACTAGATAATTCTAAATTCCCTTCCGGTCCTGTGATTATGATTCTCTGGAACAGAGTATTAAGCCGAACAGCACAGAAATAATGTTCTTACAGTAGAAATATAAATCATACTGCAAGTTTTAATCTTAAAGAAGTACTAGTTGATTCCTAGAGAGCAGAGCATTCCATTTCAGCAAAATCTGCTTCTGGTGAGCTGAGCCAAACTTAAGTGTCATCTCAATACAGTACTAATAACACACATGGCACAATTTATTTGTGGTCATTCAGTGTGTGGCAACCAAACCACTGAGACATCACATTACTTTTATACTAAAATGTCATGGATTAAGGTTCAGCATCTTAAAAGATCATGTAGACAATCAGCATGCTATGAAAAAATAATAGTCCTACTCTCGCTAACTGCCTTTGCCTTTTGATCCCTTTTCAAATTGCATTTTTTTTCATAAGTGGGCTTGTTTATGTTTTCTTTTACTCTGTAATTTGCTTTCAATAGACTCAAATACTATTAGACATGAATTATGTATTTAGCAGATGCAATGCTGAATTCTGACTGGTCCAATGTGACCAGGGAACAATCACATTTTCCACACCACTATCCCAGCTGCACAACTGTCACTTTCTATTACTCGTGCCTGAACAACAGAATATGGCTTGTAATGACAATAATTGCCTCAAAATTGTTTGTCATGTTTGACTTGTTAGCAACAATCTACTAACGGTTCGTTACAATCAAGTCCTGGGTTGTTATTGCATAATTACATGTGAAGACTTTAAGCCAATAATAGCCCTCAAACGATCTTTTTACAAACAACACAGAAATACTTCATGACACTTTTGTCCAATTATGTTTCTCCTTTTATATTAGCCAAGCTGTTCTAACTTTAACCCTGGATTGAGAGCTAGTGTACGGTCTTAATTTTGTAAAACTACCAAAATAAATCTTAAAAGATTTGTGTTAAACCTCTTATAAATTTCATTACAGCATTCCCTAGCACATTATAAGGGGAATTTCTGTCCTTCTACCTTTAGTTCTTCATTCAGCCAATTTTTTAATTGTGTACTGTTTAGGGTTGCAGCATTGCGCATATTATCAGCTGACCTATGGTAAAGCCTTTCTTTACCAAGAAACTTGTCCAAGTTTCAGGTATCTTCATTCACAAAGAAAGCAAGGTGAGGAGGGCTGCCTTTCATAAAGCAACAGTTGCTCTCAGTAGATATCTGGGCATCTAAGCATCCTTGTATGAAAAATCTAGGGCTGATCATGGCAGGCATTCATCCAATTAAATGTTTTTGTGACCATCTGGGCACCCCCTTGACCTGGTCTGGTGAGCTTGGTTGCCCAATCAGCAGTTGCATGTTCATTCTAGCAGAGGGCATTGGATAGGATCTATTGTTATTGGGAAGCCAGACATGAAGGCAAGCAATCTACAGAATGATCTATCAATCCCCTTATGAAATATTTCTACTATAGTAGAACAATTTTCTAAATTCAAAAAATTCTAGAAAGGCATCCCAGGAGAATGGCTACATCCTCAAGATGTTCTCAATAGCTTCATTTTCTTTAGCATCACTGGAGCCTCCAGGAGTCAGAGAATTCTGAATTAAATACAAAAATAGGCATAAGGTAGTGAAAAATTGGGAGTGTTCACCACAAATTGCAAGAAAACCATGGATGTGACCAAAATAAGAGCAGCTTCATGCAGAACAGATACACACGTTCAGGTAGTCACCCCTTTCAAAACAGACTCATTGACCCACTGAAATTGACTGGCAGTAGCATCAGGGTAGACAATACTAATTAATTTCTGGAATTCACTATCACAAAATGTGATAATTGCAGCCAGCCTAGATATCTTTTAGAAATAATTAGGCAACCCATCTTTAATTATGAGCTATAGATGTTATTGAATAATTACATGACACCCTCACAGTTGAGCCATTATGATACAAGTGGCTCACTACTACATTCTGCAATATTAATTTTAGCTAAGGTTTAAGAGCCTTAAATATAAATCATGAACAGAAATGCTGATATAATTTTATCTAGCAGAGGCTTTGGAAACAATGTTGTAGTATTACAAATGACAGGCCATTCTTTTTATTGTACACTCTTCTGCTTGTTTCTATATGTAAACTTGAAAGGTATGACTAATATGACAGTCTGCATGCTGTCCACTGATCTATACAATCCACAGTAATTACATTTCCATTTTCTCTAAATTGAAAGTGAGAAAAGAAGTTGCCTATACTTGTTTGATGGAAGAAGATATTATTTTGGAGTATTTCCATGGAGCTGTTTGCTTCTAGTTTCACCACCACATTGAAGGCTGTTTCTCGTTTGTCATTTTATACTGAGCTGTGTATGTCCATCTGAAACATAGGCCTATATCCTAAAGTGAAATTAAGCCAGAGCAGTTAAGATGACTTTCCATAAGATAACACTAGAGGGTGATGTAACTGCATGGATCCATAACTGCTATGGATTTGCCCATATATTTCCTTGCATCAGTTTCCTTTGAAAAATATGTAAAAGCAAGGATTGAGAAAAAATCTGGTTGTAGCGTCTGTGTATTTGCAGTGATGAATAGCAATTGAAATGTGGGTACCATTCAGAATTGTAGGGTGCATTTTGCTGATCTTGTGACACTGATGGAGTAAATAAAATAATAAGATATCTGTTCTGCCCTTTTTAGAAGACAGCTGTTCTTTTCTCGTTTAAAATTATGGAATGCAATAATCACTTTTATTATAACTTGAAAACATGGACTCTATTTCATGCACACAGCAGTGATATGATATACAGTGGTGCCTCACATAAAGAGTGTAATTCGTTCCAGAGGCATGCTCTTTAAGTCAAACACTCTTTAAGTGAAGGAGATTTTCCCACAGGAAATAATGGAAACTGAGACAACTGGTTCCACAACTCCCAAAATATTCATATAAAAATATTAACTGGATGTAAAAATGATGAGAAAACACTGTAATTGAATTCAAAACATGCATTCATTGTGCATGATCCTATGAAGTCTGCTTAGGCTGCAATCCGAAAAACACTTTCCTGGGAGTAAGACCCGTTTAACACAACGGGCTTACTTCGGGGTAGACATGGTTAGGAGGCTGCAACCAAAGATACTGTCCTGGGAGTAAGCTCCATTTAACACAATGGGGCTTACTTCTGATTTGACTGCAATCAAAGACACTTTTCTGGGAGGCTTACCTGGGCTGCTGCTGGAGGTTCAAGGTGGCCAGTGGGGGCACTTGGGGGCAGTTAGAGGCAGCAGCGCTGATCAGCAGCCATTTTAAAGAGTCTCCACGTGGAGCATCAGGGCTGCATAGCACACGTGCCCATAGCGCGCTTGCTTGTTAAGTGAAGCAGAACTTGTTATGTGAAGCAAGATTTCTTGGAAATTTATACTTGTTATGTGAAACACTTGTTAAGTGAAGCACTTATTATGAGAGGTACCACTGTATGTTGCTGTGTACGTCTGTGTATATCTACTGTGTGTATATTTGTATGTATGTCCAACAAATGTCTGAAGTTGTCTGACAGCCATTTAGAGAGTGACTGGCCTAGATATTTCTCCTCCCTTCACCCCTGACAGCTTTATTAAACTCTCAGTTCCTTCCAAAGGTGATCAGTGTTGCCAAAGTGGAAAGTGAAAGCCATCTGTTTGTACCATGCGCATGTACCAAGTAGTTCCTAATCCAATGACAGCAACTACCCACATAAACCCAAACACTGAATGAAGAAGGCTAGCTGTAGGAATTGGATTTGCAATACGATTTTCCTATGTTGTTATTGATCCAGCCAGAAATGTGATTCTGCACACAACACCCCTTGCATTTAGATGATTGTAGTATTTTTAAATATTTTTATCTGTAGTCCCATTTTATAACAATCCTCTATGTACAGAACTCCTGGTAATTCAAACCTCTGGCTTCCTGAGTGTTAGGATGTATTTTCCCATTGGGTGGGGGGAGTGAGAGGGGAGAGGCCAGTCAAATAAATGAAGGTGTCCCTATACTTTACATTTGAATGTAAATATGTTGCCAGCAAAACAAGTACAAGCATTATTTCAAAAATTTTGCATGAAAATTATATTTTGGTGTTAATTAAACAATTTTTGTTCCAAAAACATCTAAATGAAGCAGCAATAAAATGAAATATATCTAGTGTAAAATCATTGACTCCAATAAAACCACAATATTTTAAACAACTATTGATAATATACCAAGTATGTTTTTGGTATATTATTCTTGAATCACCTATCCATTTTGTTGGTAAATTACTGTAGCTTTTCAAAATCCAAGCACTAAAATGAAATAATCATTTACAGTAATAACCACTAGAGGTCTGCGGATAACAAAATTTAGGCAGCTCAAATATTTGTGCACGTATTAAGAATCTTGCATTTCAGTGAAAAATAAATAATTATAATAAAAGAATCTTTTTTGTCATTTTTCTGTTCTGGCTGTCTGATTTTTCCTATACAAGTGTTTTAATGAAACAATTATTATAGCAATATATCACACATAGAGTATTTTTACAAAATCCATGGAACATAGAGTAGTTACAAAATCTTGTAACATGTTACAAAACGTTACAAAATCTTGTAACATGGAGTAATTACAGGAGTAGACTACTACACTGGAATTGCATACACATCCAGAAGAATATTAAATTCACTACTGACACTTCTATTTAATAATGCTTTACCAAATTCTTTAATTGTAGATTAACAACGAATAAGTTATTCCTAAATTATTTATTCCTTCATCAGGGGAAGGAATATCACCCTAAATTCAGCATCACTCTAAGTCAGTGATTCTCAATCTTCCTAATGCCATGACCCCTTTATAAGTTCCTCATGTTGTGGGGACCCCCAATCATAAAATTATTTTCTTTGCTACTTTATAACTGTAATTTTGCTACAGTTATGAATCGTAATGTAAATATCCGATATGCAGGATGTATTTTCACTGTTACAAATGAAATGTGTGTTCTATACACACATTGAACACAATGGGATTTATTTCAGAGTAGGCATGCATAGGATTGGTCCCTGAGGCTGTCAGTCAGCCCCAGTGCGCACGCAGCTACAGCCAGAGGTCTGGCAAGCCTGACCTGGCCCCCTGTACCAGGGGTCTTTAGGCGACCCCCAGGAAAGCTCTAGGCGATCCCCAAAGGGGTCCCGACCACACTTTGAGAAACGCTGCTCTAAGTTATTCCTTCATTGGGGGAAATTTTTATCCTCATGTTTGTCTGCAGTCCCAATATATCTCTATAAAATTACGTATACTTTTTTCTGATGAGACATAGGAAAGATTAAAGGCACAATCCAGAAGTACACATGGGCTAACCTATCTATCACTGGGCTGGCCCAATTGCAAGATGGGCACCCTAGTTATTCTGGCAACATAGGCTGCCCCAACACAGGTGGACCTGGGCTGCACTAACTGGGGCAGTCTAGACAGCTCAGGAGAGGCATGTTGAGGGCATGTTTAGCATTGCCTTGGATAGAGCAGTTCCTCTGTAGCCAGAGCCTGTTTCCAGGGCAGAAATTCCCTCTTCCAGCTCCTCAAAGTTATACCACCTCAGGAGCAGGTATAGAAAGGAGTAGACCCATAGGGGTCCATGATAAGGCAGAGTAAGAATGGCAGTGTTGACCAAAAATCTGAGTTCTTGGCCAGCCTAGCTGCAACCCCTGCCTCTCAACCTCAGGATATGGTACACCTACAGCAGCCTACTAACCAGGGGATACAGCAGCATCCTTCAACATATTTTCTTGCAGCATTAACCACAACATAGAGGCACAGTATTGTTTCCTTTCCAAGACTGGCAACTGGCAGCACAATCCAGAGCAACTAATCTGTCCACATAAGAGCCCTTGGGTTGCCCTATCTATCACTAGGGTGGAGCAACTGCAAGATGCTCTACCCCAGTTACTCTGGAAAATCGCTTCAGGAAGAGTACTGCACAGGCACCAACTCTGACGCCTGCACAGTCTCCCCTGAAGCCGAAAGGCTTCAGAAAAGTACTGTGCAGGCATCAGAGATGGTGCCTGCGCAGTATACTTCCTGAAGCCAGTTGGCTTCAGAAACAATTGCGCAAGTGCCAACTTTGGCAACTGCACAGTCCAGGTCGGGGGGTGTGTGCATCCCAGGGGTGACACACAGACTTCTGCACCAGGTGATACGCAGAGTCATGTCACCATTGTAGGCACCACAGATGTTCCTTGTTCAGTGTGATCTGAGGGGTGTCTCCTCAGGAGCAAGTCCTCCCCATGTGTCAATTACTTAGCATGCTATGGAGCAGTTAGGGCAGCCCAGGCTTCCTGACTCTCTGGATGCAGCATAACTCTCTGCTCTGGTTACAGAATAGTTAGGAGAGAGCAGTTAGGGCAGAGCAGGCTGAACTTGCTCTGGATTGTGCCCTTAGTCTAAACTTTTCTCTTAACATGCATCTCCCTGAAAGGAAATACATGGATGGTTGTTCTTCTCTTGCACTGATATTGTTATTGTTTATATTCAGTCACATAGTGCCACTATATTGTTACTGGATTTGTTCCAGTATTTTGTCTCCTCGCAAGCTTTGTGCAAAATTTTTTCACAAATGTATGGATGGAGAAAACAGATTGTGCAATGCTGATCATGATTCTATTTGCTATTTGGGTGGGTCAGAGGTGGTGCTTGCAGGATTGTGTCCTCAAATGACTGAAGTGTAAAAGTGTTTTTTGGGGTGGGTACTCTGGAAAAATGTGACCAAAACCTTTGATAGGAACGAGATATTTCAAAGTTGTTTTTTGCATTGGATTCAAATGCAAAATTTATTCAGTTGGAAAATACGCATTCAACGGTATATGACCTGATGGGGTTATTCCAAAGCTATTTTTGTGATTTTGGTCACCTCCACCCCCCCCCCCAGTGTGTCACCCTCTGAGGGTGGTACCTGGAGCTCTCAGCGTCCTAGGGATGCCACTGGCTCTTTTTGCTTTTCTGCTGACACTTATATTTGTTTCAGCTCTAGTTGTATTATTTATTAAATTTTCTTAGATGACTGTGATTTTATACATTGTATGTTTTAACTGCTTTTACTGCTGTTTTGTGAAAAATTTTGTAAGTTGCCTTGAAAATTTGTTCTGGCAAGGGAAAACTGGCTAGACTTTTTAAAAATTAGTTGCATTATACTTTACAAAATTGCTGCTGAAAAGGCATTTTTAAGTAAGAATGATCATGGACCACTTCTACAGTCTTCTCACTATATACACTTGAACTTTTTGTTTTCCTATCTGTGGAAAGGCAATTAAAACATCATGAGTAAGACTGTCAGATGTAATCATCTAACTTGTCATCTAAGAATTTGGCAAGTTCTGAAGCATCCTTCTCTGATTGGGAAACACAGGAACAGAAAGTCATAAAAGGGCATCAACGAAACATAAACATGCCTGGCCTCTTGTGGGCTCAAAGATCCTCACTGGACTGTGCAAAAGCCTCCATAAGATGTACAAGCTTGATTGTAGGCTAACAGGACTCACAGGTCATAAGCATAATCCCTGTTGGTTTTCTGTTTACACCACTTCTCTCAGGAGAAAGCCAAAGAAACATAAACAATAGGGCCATAAACTTAGCAGCAACATGGTTATCGCACGTTCTTGTAACACTGAGTACTCGTCACAGACTATTAACATTACTGTATTTAAAACCCTTTTTCACCATGACAACTTAATAATATGTTTTGTGTAACTGTGTAGTATTCTAACTTGATTAAGTGTCCCATATCACATTGTTTCTATTGTGCTAAAAGCTGGTAAGTTACAGATTGTATGATTAGTTACTTCCTGGAAGCTAATGGAGAGGGTATATTTCTTCTCTCAGTAGGTTTTCTAGGGAGCAATACATTACCTAAATTATTTTCATACGGATACATAAGACAACCAGCCATTAGACTATTAAAATATTGTTAGTATGCTTTTATACATCAATTTTCAAGTTGAAAAGTTTCATATTTTTCTGAATTGCACTGATTTTTCTGACTACTCCAAGGGCCCAATCCTATCAACTTTCCAGCAGTGATGCGACTGCTGGTTTCTGGTGCTGTATTCAGATGGAGTTGATTAATGGTTTCTGTGCTGTATTCAGATGTAGGAGAGGTGTTTACATAGGCTTCCTTAAATTTAAGGAATGTTTGTTCCTTTTGCTTGGTACTGCATTACAACTGTATTGGTACTGGAAATTTGGATAAGTTTGGATCAAGTTTTATTTGAGGTGTCACAATTTTATTCATGATCACCTGCTATATCTCAGAAACAGAGGAAATGCTTTGCCTGGTGATTAAATCAGTTTTTTTGAGCAGTGGAAATTTACTATTAGGGCCAATAAATATATCCCAGGCCATTGCACAGGATGCAAGGCCACTGATGCAGCACTGTGCTGCTGGCTGAGCACAGCTTTCCAGCCCTTGTACCACCAGCAGAACTATGCGGACAGGTAGAAGGCCTGCTATGATGGTGGAACTCACAGTTGGATTGGTCAAATTGGGATGAAAGTCAGGTACCACTGGTACCACTAGTACTGGGCTTGTAATCCACATAGTGGGGCCTGTTCCACAGTTTGAGAAACACTTATCTAGCTAACACTTACCTAACACTTACCTAGCAATTTTGGAAGAAGTTCAAACTAAAGTTCAGAATCCTTTTCCCCTGTACTCGTAGGAAGATGGCTTTTACTGAATCCTGTCCTGGATTCCAGGACATGACGAGGATTGCACTATAAGCCTCTGTTTTATTCTTTTTTTTTTTTTTTGAAGGGGTTGAGGCTGCCTTCTGGAGCACTTGTTGAACACAATCCCTTACAACTGGGACAGTCCTGGTTTTCCAGACATGTGGCAATCCTACCAGACTACTTCCACCATGGCAGTGTAGTCTTGCACTTAATCCTTACTGGTATATACTCATGGTCACAACTGGTGATAGGTATACTTAAAATAACCTTTGGAACATGGGGGATTAAATTCTTATAATTTATTATGCCATCTAGGATGACACAGAGTTTACTATATAGCCTGGGTTTAGGAAATCACTGTGGTTTTTCCCCATAGCTTGCATTTTTTCATTAGCTTCATATTTTCTCTCATTTTTCTCCTCCCTCAGTGGGAAAACCTCTGAAGTATGCTGGCTAAGCAATTCATTGTAATGTTTCTGATAGGTTAAAGCTTTCAGCAAATGTCTCCTCCTGTGCCAAGTAGCTATTTTTAAGATTGTGCTGTATCAGATTAATAGTAAGCTCCATTTTTTAATTTTTAATTCTTGATATTTAATTATTTTTTAATGAAAATTTTTGGATTCAAATATTTATGTACTAATCTATTGTACAAATCTATTGCAAACTGATAACTATACAGTATTCGCTGTGAGAGCATAAACAAGTAAATTCCTCTTATCTATATATAAAAGAGAAAAGTCACTGACTGACTGACTGACTGACTCATCAACTCCCTGCCAAAACCGCTGGGCCTAGAAGCATGAAATTTGGGGTGGGTGTTCCTTCTGTGACAGAGGGTTGCAATAACAACTGGTTTTCAGAAATTCCAACCGGAAGGGGGTGAAAAGGGGCGCAACGCGTTTTCCTCCCTATACTTTGGATTGGAGAATTGCTGACTCATCAATATTCTGCCCCAACCCCTGGACCTGGAAGCATGAAATTCAGGGAGGGTTTTCCATCTGTCACATGAACAGCCACCAAGAACCGATGTGGAGAAATTTAACCCTTAAGGGGCTGAAAAGGGGTGCAATGTGTTTTTGTCCTATAGTTAACATGGAAGACTGACCAACATCCAGCCAATTTGGTGCTCGGTGCCTGTGCACTAGGGGATGTTGTTCAGAGGAAGAGGTTGTGCATGGGAAGATGTGCATGGGGAGATGATGCACATGGGGTTGATGCTCATGGGGGGTTGATGCTCACGAGGAGATGTTGCGCATGGGGGACTAATGTGCATGTTCATGGGGTTGATGAGCATGAGGAATTTTGCCCATGCGGAGATGATGCGCATGGGGATTGATGTGCATATGGGGGTTGATACGCATAGGGGGTTGATGCATATAGGGGATAGTTGCACTTGGGGGTTGTTGCCCATGGGGGTTGTTGCTCATGGGGGATGGCTGCACTTGGGGGAGTTGATGCTCATGGGGGTTGATGCGCATGAGGGGATGTTGTGCATGGGGGACTGAGTCGCATGTGCACCCCTTGATGCGCATGGGGGTTGTTGTGCATGGGGATAGTTGCGCTTGGGGGTTGATGCTCATGGGGGTTGATGCACATAAGGGGATATTGCACATGGGGGATTGATGCGCATGGGGGGTTGTTGTGCATGGGGGATGTTGCGCGTGGGGGGTGATGTGCATGGGGGGTGATGTCTATGTTGGTGATGTGCATGGGGACATGATGCATATGGGGAAATGTTGCACATGAGGGGATGTTGTACATGGAGGGTTGATGCGCTGTGGTGTGATGGTGTATGGGGGAATTTTACTCTCGCAACGCAGGTACACTTTTTGCTAGTAAGTCAATAAAAGACTATTTTGGTTTGTACGTGTGTGTGTGTGTAAGAGAGAGAGAGAGAGAGAGAGAGAACACATGGTCTTACACAAAAGCTCCTGATCTGTTCTAATTCTCAAAGGAGTTAATGACAGAACATTAACACAAATCTTCGTGTGACAGCAGGAATTTGCAAGATAGAAAGGGCATTTCAATTTGCTAGCAAAAAAAGCATGAGAAGCAACAACAACACTTAAAAAAAGACTGGGTTCTGCTTTTCAAGCATTTCCACTTTTCACCACAACTATGGTTCTTAACCAATTAGATAAACAGAAAACATCTGTATATGGTAAATTTTGTAATATGAATCTGTATTTCTCAGATTTCTTCCCTTATCCCTTTCAATGTATTTGCCCAAGGTGGCTTAAGTAAAATAAATACATATCAGAACCCATAAACAAAACCATCAACTTATCTGTATTTTTTAATCTGTATGTGCCTGTGTATATACAATGTATCAATAAAACGGCGAAAAACAAAGCCAAGGGCAGCAGCCAAAAATGTTTCATAAAAACATCAACAGTACATACAAATATAAAACACAGAAGCATAAAAATTTAGCTGCACAGAAAAATGCACATAGCAATAAGTGGTAATAAAACTAAAAGAGACAGTTAACAAAGGTGGTAATAAAACATTTAACACCAACACAGTACAGTGCAAAAACCCGACCACCATTCATCACTACACAAATACTAAATGAAATAAAAAGATTTTTACTCCTTGTAATGCTTCACTGAGCAGTTCATAACTCCAAAAGAAGTTCCATAAAATGTACCAGAGCTGAGAAGGCCTACTGCTTGCTGTCACCTCCTACATCTTCTATTGGGAGTGGTACCACCAGTAGCGCCATTCAGATGCAAAAAAGCTCCCTTTGGGATAGAGGCTGGTATGTAGTCACTTAACCAGAGTCCTTACAGAATGAAACTGATGAGCTTCAATAATCACACAACAATTTGCACTAGCAGAATTTTGTGGACCATCTTTAGTAGCATCCCCATGTAGAATACACTGCAGTAATCTAAACAAGATGTCCTTAAAGCATGGATCACTGTGGTTAGGTCCATCCATTGAAGATCTGAGCAAAAGCCCCCTGGCCACAACCACACCCTGTGAAACAGAAGCAGCTATGGATCCAGGAGTACTCCCAAGCTGTGCACCTGATTCTGCCAAGTGTGCAATCCAATTTAGAACAGGTCAATAGTCTAGCAAGTACACTATAGGTTTCTGGATCAACTGGACCCCTGCTTTGTCTGGATTTAATTTCAGCTTGAAGCTCATATCCAGATCCCAACTGCCTCCAGGCAGCATTCCAAGACTTCAACAGTTCTTCCCCCCAGAATCTGGTAGAAAGGAGAAATAGAACTGGAGGTAATACTCATGGCGTCCTACGACAAACAGCTTCTCCCAGTGGTTTCAGGTACATTTTAAACAGCATGGGAAATAGGATTGAACTGTGTGAAACCACACATATCAATGTTCGGGATGCTGAATAGGCATCCCGCAGCACCACCACAGTCAGGCAGGAAGGCTGAGAACTGCAGCAATGGTGCCTGTCATTGCATACCTGGAGGTAAGCACACCAGCAAAAACAAGGGATAGGACTGGGCTATCAGAGGTTAGACAGGACCATCAGGTACACATTCCCCTTGTCTCACCCTTGGATCAGGTCATTCACCTGAACAACCAAGGGTGTCTCTATCCCAAAGCCAGGCCTAAGTCCAGACTGAAAAGAATCCAGATAGTTTGATGACAAGTTGCCTGTATAATTATCTATTAGAAAGGAACTGAGGACTGTGAAGTCTCGTATCAGGAAAATACAACCATATTATAACGTGGTATAATGTTTTCCTTCATATGTGCCAAACGTTTAGAAAATGATATTGGATTGTTACTCATCTTTGGAAAATTGCCCTGCAAACAATAATAACACCACAAAAGGCAACTTCTTCAGCGTTTGTACCATATGAGATGGTGTCTGCTTGTTGTAGATTTGAGTTTCCTCCAATCCATGATGAACAACCACTGAGCCACTGCAGCCCTTCTGTATGGACTAACACCACAATGCTTTATAATATTGAACTTCTATTCAAAATCCATAATGTGCACAGTATTCAAATAGTAAAATTTATTTTCTCGTGTTACTTATTAACATGACTAACCAGTATTACCAATATTATTTTAAAATTGGGTTGCTTATCCAATAAACACAAGAAACTGTCATTTATTTTGAATTTAACAGTAGTTTGATCAGGGATAGCCCAAAATATTTCAGCACTTGAAAAGTCCATCTTTTCCCCATTGGAAGAAAAATAATAAATTAAGGGTGAAATCCTAAGCACTAAAAATCCAAATTAATATTCCACTCTACCTCATAGAGGGGCCAATCTTTAGCTCAAGCTTAAATTATTTTCTCATATGATGGATATTCAACACTGCACCCCACTTGCACCCCACTGCAAGACTAAAATTTTTTTGCCTTACGAAGGGGGGACATTTAATTAACATCTACTTTATTTGTGTAGATTCCAGTTTGTTGGTTTTTTCTTTATGACAATGTGTGGGAATCAAATCAAAGCCAATAAGTTACAATAAGCTATGGGTTACAAGCCATGAGGAGTATGTGTAGAGGTGGACAACCTCAAAATGTCAGATGCAGGGGGGCACCTAGATGCCGGTGTCATATGTGCTCTCTGAAGCATCTGGTGGGCTGCTGTGTGATGCAGGAAGCTGGACTAGACAGGCCTTTGGCCTAATCCATTGAAGGCTCCTCTTATGTTTTTACATTCTTAAGTATGTGTGTATGCATTTGTGGGTGTGTGTGGGTATTTGAAAGCTGTGTACATGCAAATCACAAGAAGACATGCCAAATCTCAAGCTAAGATAAATCTGAGAGGGCTGCATCATTCTACTAATCAGCTGTCAGGGCTGTGTGGGTAAAAGCACAACATATGGTCTTGATAAAAGGACCACACAAGGTTTCTTGAATGATAGATCCTTTTTAAGTGCTACTCAAAGCACAAATATTTTCTGATATACCTTGCAGATTTTAGATAATATACATTGCACATGCTTGTGAACAGATTGTGTAACAATCTTGCACTCAGTCAAGACTACTGTAGACACAATTGATCAGTTCCTCCCCAACACTAGATTTTTTTCTGCACAACCTCAGGGAGAGAGAGGTTGATACATTTTCTCCTCCAAGCCATAGATTGATATTACCAATACCAAGCCAGGAACTTTGTCTGCTCTATCATAAGCCATATGCGCCTATGCACCAATGGATGTATCAAAGCCCAAGAACATCATACAACTGTTCTGACTGTGAATTGGTTTCAAGGTACTAGAGTAGTTATACTCCCCATCATTAGAGGCATTCAATGTGAAGCTGTGTCTCCAGTCATCATGGCCATCAAATAGAAATCCACCATCGTGGCCACCAAATAAAAATCCACCAGAAATCCATCAACCTATAAGGATTTGCCACTGACTTCAGGATCCGTGCTTCCTGTGGAATCATCAGATCAACACCAATTGCTGTATCAGTATCAGCTCTACAATTTTACACCACTGACATCAAGTGGGAATAAGGATTCTTACCCCAATACTTCCAGAATTACTAACATCCATATCAACCTTACCTCTTCCTTCATCAATTCTAGCAGATGTCATGGCCAGTAGTGCCACCATGGGATATTTGCCTCTTGACCCACCCAGATATGCCAGTGGCACAAAATGTGAATGACTGAGGCTGCAATCCTAAACCTCAGTTATGCTGGCACAAGACCTGGCACAAGTCCCATGCTGGCCTGGGAATGTTACAAAAATGCCATAAGGCGCTTCTGTAGCACTCCTGGGGGGTTAGACCAGTGCACACATATGTGCCTTGCTCCCTATACCACCATAAGAACACTGCACCCTCAATTTTGCCTCAATTGTACCTCAATTTCTTTTTTCTGTTTTTGTACAGGACTCTTTAAGCTTTGAATTTGTTTTACAGTATAGTAAAACAGTATAGTTTCTGTCCAGAAACCTAGGAACCTAGACTTTGACACTTTTATGCAGTGGTGGGCTTCAGGGGTTCTCACAGGTTCTATAGAACCCTTTGCTAATGAGCGCCTGATTCTGAGAACCTGTTACTAATGGGACAGAGAACCTGTTGTTAATTTAGGATATTAGGACATAGAACCTGTTGTTAATTTATTTAAATCCCACCACTGCTTTTATGCTTCTAAAAAACTCTGTGAGCAAGCTATTGCTGAAGTTTCGAGCTTGGCGTGGTCCTTATTAGTTCACCCAGTATCAATGACGGGATTCAAAGAACAACTGGTTCTCTGCCCATCTGGCAGCCACTTTTAAAGGGCTATTTTTAAACTTTATATGTCCTATCTCTCATTAACAACCGGTTCTATGGAGCCGGTGCGAATCTGCTGGAGCCCACCACTGCCCAGTATGTACATTCAAAAGTGTAGGACTATGATTTACAAATATGTAATGGTTTACTAGGAGCCACGTAGCATTCAAAACAGATGTAGCAATTCCACTAGTTATATTCGTGTAATATTCCAACCACCTTCTTCACTACTGAATCTGCCTACAGCAAAATACATAGATAATTACTATCCCAGGCTGTCAGGAAATGTGGCAGAATTAAATCCTGGCGGAAGAAGCCCTGCGCCCTGGAGTAAGGCTAAGTCAGGCCTCCCTGTCATCTTTTTGGCTCGTCTCAGTAGTCCCACTGCTAGAATGTGTTGTTATAGCAACACCATCTTTTGCTTTCATACTGGAAAGATTAGCTCTTACTGTGCAGTGGAGAGAATTTCGGGGAAGTCGCGCTAATCCCTGGGTGCGCTGCACGAGAAAGGTTGGACCTCGCCTGAGGGATGGTGTCTCTGCAATGACAGAATCGGCCTGCCACTGATTTAAGTTGTAGAAAAGAATTCACAGCAAGTGGCAGCTCCTCCTGAGTGGAAGATTGAATCCGGGGTTTGTTCATCTTGTAAAAGAATGTCAAATGACACAAAGCAGCTCGTCTTAAAAACCAGACAACCCTTGCTCAGGTAGCGTTCTCAACTAACATGCAAAGCCTTACTTTGTATATAAACCAAAAGGAAAAAAAAGTTATGACAATCCACCAGATGTATGCCTGAAAGTTGCAGGTTAGCTTGAACCTAGGGCAAAATCCAGAGTAACTACAGGGAGTCCTTGCTCCGGTGTAATAACAACTTAGGGCACAATCCAGAATAACTATGGGGAGTCCTTGCTCCGGTGTTAAGAACAATTTACTCTGGATTGCAATATGAATTTCCCATAGGTTTTCATTAGGTGGTGCAGGAACTACGGGTGCACGTAATGTCTCTTACGTGCTCTCGTAGTTACTCTGGATTGTAGGGTTACTCTGGATTCCAATATGAATTTCCCATAGGTTTTCACTAGATGGTGCAGTAACTACGGGTGCACGTAAAGTCTTTTATGTGCTCCCGTAGTTACTCTGGATTTGGGGGCTAGTGAGGGCTATAAATAGGAACGAGCATTTAAGTGCACTGAATACTTCAGTAATCTATTGAATTCTAAAAAATCCCTGATGCTCAGGCCGAGGAGAAAGAAGAAAGAAAACTTGGTGGAAATCTTATTTGTGTTTACTGTAGCAGTTCACACTTCTCAAAGTGCTGAGCTGTTCAACTGGAACATGCAAGTTCAGACATTATTTTAGTATTGATTTATGATCTTCATTTAAAAGCAGCAAAGAAAAAAAGAGAACGGTAGTTCCTTGAAAAAGAGTAAAACCTCATTTTCATATGATATACTTCTTGTGATATTGTAATGACACCATACAATAAGTGAAACATGACTGCATTACTCCATTACCAGGATGAAAAGAAAGTAATTCTTCACATGTTCATGTTTTTGTGGTCTCTTCTGCTATTTCCAGAAGGAGCATATGTAATCTGGCTTTCCAGAATAAATTTAACAGAAAGCTCTGAAATCAATAAAGTTCCCTTACGGGTTCTCAGTTTTTTTATTTTATTTTTCTATTATGTAGACAGTGTGTGCAACCAACAAACATTATGAAAGTTTTTTTACCCATTATAAAAAGAAATGCTTTGCAGATTATTATGGGAAGGGTATGGCAATATTCATGAATGTATAGATGACATATAAGAGTGCTCAAATGTAAACTTATTTCTTGATTTTGCTCTTAAGTACTTATACAGGTTTAACCTAATTATCAGAAAATTTTTGGTTTTATCTTAATGTGAATGAGTTTGGCCCTTTAAAGATTAAACAAACCTTTTGGTTTAAAAATAGCCTGCTTACAATAGTAATGTTGCAAGCAGGCAGTCAAACACTCCTTCCGTCTCTGGGGCTTAGAAGAGCTTCATTTAAGCTGGGAGACAGACCTTCCCTCTGCCTGAAGCAATCAACAGAATGCAAATCTATATGGAACAGATTCCCACTTTACAATCTTTTGCACTTCACGGGGAAGTGAGGGGCCTGCCTCCCATCTCAAACAAACCTCTTCTAATCCCTGGAGGATAGGGAGGTTGATTGACTACTTTCCTGCCACATTATCAAGGAAAGCTGACTATTTTTACAGGGCTGCCTAATCTTTCAGTTGGTTTTGGTTAACACAAAAATTGTTGTCATTTAATTGATCAGTCATGTCCATCCCTTCGTGATCCGAAGGTCTGCCGCCACACCAGACCTCCCTATCCACCACCAGCATCCGAAGTCATCCAAATTCATGTTCATTGCCTCGGTGACACTATCTAACCACCTCATCCTTTGCTGTCCCCTTCTCCTTTGTACTTCATTTTTTCTCAGCTATGGACTCTTTTCTAAGGAGTTTTCTAAGAAGTCCTTCCTTCTCATGATGTGGCCAAAATATCTGAGCTTCACCTTCAATATATATCCTTCCAGTGAACAATCAGATTTCCTGGAAGATGGACTGATTTTATCTCTTTGCAGGCCAAGGAACTCTCAAGAGTCTTCTTCAGCACCATAATTCAAAGGCATCTATTCTTTGGTGGTCATCCTTCTTTAATGTCCAGCTCTCATAGCCATACATTACTAAAGGGAAAACCATAGCTTTAACTAGATGAATCTTTGTTGGCAAGGTGATGTTACAATGTTATTGTAATGTTATGTTATTGTGAAATCAGAAGTGCCCTTTAGAAAAGAAATGTTTGGAGGTGTGAAAAGTCCTGCCAAAGGCTCTCCAGACCAACAGGCACCCCCCTCTGAGACATGGCGGTGGGGACTTTGTCACTGGCTGGCTGGTTCATTATACCCCCAAGGGAATTACCAGTAACTATTGTGTTGCACTGGAGGCTGGTAACATAAAAAAAATCTTCCATCCCCAGCGTCATCATGATCCTGGGAACTGCATTAGTCCGTACTCTCACATACTCACTTCAAGTCTCAATCATTTTGAGGATGTATGTTATGAAATTGCCCCTTACAAGAGTGAAATGTATAAATGTTTATGCAATGTGTTGTACTCATATTTATACCCTCCATATCAGTACCTGACAATTATTCAGTAGAAACAACCTTATTTATCTCAGAATAGTTTGTGACTTTCTAAGATTTTTTAAAATACTAGTAATGAGAAACTAATGCAGGGACTAACCCTGGGCAAAACACTTCATTACCTCTTTAAAAACTATAAGCTGTATTACAATTGTCAACAAGCAGAAATGTCCTATAATTGGCTCTCAGTTTTCACCAAGCAATTAATTAGCCGATAAAATTAATGCTTCCAATATATCCTATTATAATGAATATCACTACCCACCTATGCAAAAATATGGTGTAATGAATGACAGAAAACAGATGTTATTTTTATCTCACTAGCAAAAATAATTAGTTAATTGATAGGAAAGTCATACTGAACACATTGTCAGAACTTGTTTTTAGTGTCTCTTTACAATACTATCAGAATAAAGCATTTTGCTACAATTTGTTGTCTGATCAGTTTTTTAATGCGTGAACACACATGTGCTCAAGTATACAGGACGTGTGACTGGAAAGCACAGCTCTGGCCCTGGCCTGCCCAATCCTGAACCCTCCCAGCACCAAAGCTAGGTGCATGTTTGCAAAACTGGGAGAGAAGGGAGTGCTGGCATTCTGCCCGTGTCAATCTGCTTTTGGGACCAGCACAGGCAGGAGGAAGATGTGTCATCACCAGGGGTATGCCCTGGGACACGAGGGGAATGGAAAGAACTGCTCTACCATATGCAGAACTCCATGCCAGGAAGCATAGAACTGAACACACAACTAAAAATAAGACTAATGGGTCAATGGCCGAGCCACAATTTTAATCAGAAAATCACCCCCTTTGTGCAGTGATCTGGGATAAATTGTTAATAAAACAAAAAAGGATCCCCAACCCTTGTTGTTTCTATCAACACCATGACTAAACTCAAAGAGCCTATCACAGAACATAACTTTTTTCTTGATTCTTTTCTGAATCTTAGTATTAAGAATATTTATATTATTGCTTTTCAACAAAAATAAAAATTCACCAAGTTGTTCAACAACTATGATTATATTTATATGAGGAAACTACTGGTATATTTACATCCTATCCTATGAAGAAAATTTCAAATACATAAGAAATTTACAGTGAAACATAAATCTCAGGATTTTGGCTTTATACTGGAGAAAGTGATAAAATATATTGTATATTCTTTATTTGCCTTATAATACAGTATAGACTGTTCATTAAAAGTGTCAATGAATCTAGATAACTGTTGTTTGGGTGGGGGAGGGCTAAATGTATTGTGCAGAAATTATGCACTGACATGTTTAGAAGCAATTATATTTCTCATCTCGTTCTGAAAAACATAGATATCTTACTTTTAATAACCTATACTGTTTGAAAGCTGTCATTCAGTGCACTCAACAGGGATATGTCAAGACCTTATGCCAATAAGTGAGCCATGCTGCTGCATCAGAAGTTAGGCCCTTCCTAACTTCTGGATTTCATTCACAGCTCCTAATGTGCCTGTCAGTAGTGCCTAACAATCCTATACAGACTACACTTTGTACAGCAATAATCACAACAGTTCAAGAGAAACTAGGGTTTTGTTATTATAGATACAGTAGATAACGTTGATGGTATATCACTGAAAAATCTGTAAATCCATGTTTCATAGATGACTCAGCTGCAGAGAGTGTTAACGGCAATGAAACTGCAGGACACAGTTCTAACGCATCAGGAGGAACACATTGCAGGGACGTCTCAGAAACCAACAGTAATGGCAAAACATCTCTGGAACCCGATGAACAACCTCTGAACCTGAGTGACAGCCTCTTCTCTGCTCAGCTGACATCAGAATACAGGTTAGATGACCAAAGCAGTGATGGAAAGAACAAGTACAAGAACATCCTAGTATCTGATCTTAAGATGGAGCAAGAGGCCAAAGAAAATGGAAGCAAGGTAAGATGCTTCCATGTTCACAAGATTTTACAAAAATTCATACCTTTAGGAAAGAAAAGTTTCCTTGGAAAAAGCTCAAGAGCTTCAAAGTTAAAAAAATTAGAGTCATTGATGTCACCTAGATGTCTTCATTGAGTGCTAGCATGTGGACATGGTCAAATTCCTGCTTGATAGATTAGGTGGCTTGAGCAAGTCAATGTCAAGCTCAGATGATTTTTGTCATAACAAAATTAAGTTGTACAACATATGCCAGGCTGAGCTCCTTGGAAAGAATGGGAGACAAATATGACCGACAGATATATTGATGTGACCAGGCATGGGAATGCTAGTCCTGGCTTTGCTTTGATTGTCAAGTCATGCCTGGCTATACTTGGGCATGGAAGGTCTGGCCCATTAAGGGAAACTCAAGCAGAAGCAGGAGGCAAAAGATGTGAACAGAACAAAGGAGAAAGTGAGAGGAGATCCCAAAGAAGTTGGAAGCAAGAGGAGGAATAAGAATCCCTAGGGGGAGACTGTTGTGGAGGGGTTACAAGGATCTGAAATGAGAACAGGAGAGAAGATGGTACTGCCAAGGGATCCAGAGCCCACCCTCTGGAGCCTAAGGGTTTCATAGCCAAGACACCCTAGAGAGCTTTAGGCTGTAGGTAAGCTGCAAAAAAGATTAATCAACCCCTCATCTTTTTCTTTTCTCCTGCTGTTGGACCCAGTAAAGGGCCCAGTAAATGGACAATTCTTATTATGTCTGCTTATTATGTATGAGTTTCATTAGCCTTTTGGAGGTGAAGCTCTCTCCAGGGAGAGAACAATATCAACCACCTATTGATGAATTATTAAGATGGTTCACAATTTACAATAACACACAATCTAATAATCTAAACAAAAAATATAAAAGGGGGATAGATAAAGAAGAGAAAAAAAGCAAATTCTTTCTTACAGAATGTTCTTACTAAATTGTTGTAATGACCAGGTAGACACTGAGGGAGATAATTTGGGGGAGAAGGAGCCAAGTATAGGATTGCCATAATTATCTTCCACAAAGTCAGGACAGGATTCATTTGCCAGTTATGTGAACACATCCCCCCCAAATTGGGATTGTCCATGTTTCTTATGGCAACCCTAGCCAAGTGGCCTCCTTCAGATGCAGCCGGGTGGAGAAGATGTGGTATGGAGTAGATGTTGTTTGACTGTACAGGCATCCCCCACTTACTGAATGGGTTAGGGACTGGAGCTAAATCCAAAAGTGAAAACTGTTGAAAAGTGGAACCGTGTATAAAATATCCATATATAACAAGGTTGGATCTGTACATCCTGGAGGCATTCTAGTCATATTTTTTACAGCTGCTTATACCCTCTGATTAACAAATCTGAGGAGAGACTATCTCATTGGTTCCCAAATTGATGGCTTGCAACCCACCAGATGAACTGGAAAAAGGGAATGGCCCAGAAATCAACAGCAATGTGATCACCATCACCATGCTGCTGCAGGCACAGAAGATTTTTTTCACCTACCGGGGATGGATGTGGCTCTTCAGAGGTAGTCTTGGGATCCTACAACTCCCTATGCAACCCTGTCTGAGTTTTCAAAATGTAGAAAAGGGGAGGAAAACCAGTTTTCCTGTTTTCAGTCTGAAACAGAAAGTGTTTCCCCATTTTCCTTTTTTGTTTTTGTTTTATTGTTTTCATCTGATTCTCTTTCCTTCTTCCGTCCATTCACCTTCCTTCTTAGGATAAATTTATTTCTTTTTGAAAACGTAAGGAACTATTAGCTGTACCAATGTAGCAGAATGGTTTGGATCTCAACAGTGAGCTGTTTATTTGGAAGAAAATCCATTCTATTTAATGGTTCTTACTCCCAAGTAATTAAGCAAAGGACTACAGTACGGGCTAGAGTACTAGAGTACTAGAGTACGTACTCATACATACCTACATACAAGTATACTAGAGTACGTACAAGAGATGGGATTGTAAAGAACCTTGTTCTTGTTGGCATATGTAACATTTGTTTTTATTTGTTGAACCAAAAACATGTAATTTGAATCAATTGCCTTCAGTGATTTGAATATGTAATTAAAAACATAATTAGTTGTCTTCTAGCACAATTTGCTATTAAAACTTTTGCTGTGAGTACCTCCAAATTTCAACTGCTACATGCTGGACTGTCACTATAATAAATTACGAGTAACTAATTTGAACTATTACAAATCTTTATTCACACTTCAGGCATTACATTAGTCTGCCCTCATAGGAATGGAACAGAAATATAACGTGTGGCTGCAATCCTAACCACATTTTCCTGTGAACTATTGAACTCAATAGAACTTACTTCTGAGCAGACATGCCTAGGATTGCACTGGGTATCTTTTATTTTGTTATTGATTAAAGTTTAATAGGTAGGATGTACATGCTTCCAGATGTTTGATGGCCCCTGAATATGGGAACAATGTTGGGGAACTCCTTTAAGGACCCAAGCATTTGTATAGACAGCTGGGGGTCACATGTGAGAATTCTTGTACATACAGACCATATGTGAGAATGCTTATTTTGACAAAGATAATTTATCCCAGTTAGATTACTAGAGCAAAATAAAATGAGGTTACAGAAAGGTAAATTGGGGAAATATAGAATTGTCTGATTTTTCTCATCTGATCCTGTCTTCCCTCCAGCCTGTACCACCAAACATCAATTTCACATTCTTCATTACATTCTGCATCACTGCTTCCTTCTTTCATGATGCTCTCATAATTAGCATATTCCTGGTGCAAGTGGCTAAGACACTGTGCCTGTTAACCAGCAGGCCAGGGTTCGAGACCCGGGTTGGCCCCACAAGACAGGGTGAGCTCCTGTCCTTAGCCCAGCTCTGCAACGCCAGCTGGATCCAATCGTATTGGCTCTGCCTTTCCATTGGACTAATTCAGTGGTGTGGAGAGGGGGGATTTGCTGCTTGGGTAACAGCCTATCCTCCATAACAATCCAACCCAGGCTTTCGTGCTTCGCATGCAGCGTATGCAGAGCTGAGCACGATACCATAGTCTTTCAAGACTGATGGAGGCCTGCTTTTTTTAAATCCCCTGCGAGCAATCTGCTGCCTGCATCACCTGTTCCACTTTCAGCTTTCTCCCCCCTTAGTGACGGGATCTTACCGTGACGACATGTTGCTGCCCTTGTCACTTCCCCTGCAATTTAGGGGCCAGGGGACCTTTACACAATCTGGAGAGCTCACAGCCCCCATTTTGAGTACCACTGGTCTACAGTTAACAACCTACTTCTCTGACCCATACAGATTTGGGGCATAGTTATGATACCAGGAAGTACTTTCTTATTTCCATCAATACTCTGAGTAAAAGCAACCTTACAAGAGTTTAAAATGTATATACTGCACTGTTTTTATGATGCAGATTCTAGCTCTTTTCCAGTTGACTCTCTGTAAGTTATCTCAATTCTCATCTTTTATATGAGCCTAAAAATGCATTCAGGGAATTCAAATAAAATGTATAAGATATTTATATTCATTTGATGCCTAGTGAGCACTGATTTTTCTCATGCATGAGAAAGATGGTTTCTCATCTTTGGTAAGATGGTAAGAAATCTCTTATCACATTTATTTCTGCATAATCATAACTGTAATAACAAATGTAAATAACATCACAGCTCAAAGCTGTACAAAGCTGAATTTTTCTGTAAGAGTCTTGTCTGCAGTAGTCTTATCCTTTTGCACATTTCTGACCAAAGAGTCTTTAAAACTGCAGTAATTCCATGGATATTCATTGATCTGAAATGGGGACATCAAAAACAGTTCCTATATCTTTCAGACATATCTATAGCAGCAGTTTCCAAACTCCTCCATAGTGCAGCAAGGACCCAAGGACATTTTCCTTACTAGGACCACCTGGATCCTCCTGAAAGTCCCAGAGGTATTCATCCTGTGATCCTCTGCGCAGCCACACGGAGCTTTAAACTGCAGTCAGAGCTGGCTACTGGTTTGCAGTTGCACAAACAACTTTAAAGTCCGTAGCAATCTATCCAAATTCTTCACCAAGAAAATCTGAATTTTTGCACATTTATATACACAATTGAGCAGATTTGGAGAATTTCTTGTTATTTTCCAAATTCATTCCTGTATGGCTAATTATAAGGGAATAACGATTTGCCATTATTCAGGAACGTGCCAGAGCCACAGCAACAAGTCTCAAGACTAGTTATGGGTCTTGCCGCTGTCTTAAGTCACAAATGAGTCATAATAGGGACCATCATGACTCATCCAGAGGAATTTTTAGTCTAACTCAAGTCAGATTTTTTTTTCTTCAAAAAAATGAGTCAAGGCACAGAAGTGGTTAAGAAAAAGGTAGCACACATACACAAAACAGAACCATAGCCAAAAGCAAGCCTTGACTCAAGATTATTCAAGTTGTTTAGTTTTTGGTCAGCCCCCAAATGCAGTCTTTTTCTGGAGTAAAAAATATATATATACTGTTCAACATATAATCCAAACTGTAGGTTTCAACACAACAGTGGGTCTCCAGCTTATTTTCAGTGGATTGTGAAAGTGATAAGCTGGTTGCTGGCAAGGAAAATGTTCTATGAAAATTGAGCTCTATGGAAAGTAAAACTAAACCATATGTGCATATTTTCTTACAAGGAGATGAACGTGCCTCAGTCAGACAGGCTGAGCTGAATGCAATGGCACCGGAAAGATCCCCATCCAATTAATGCACACCTAAATAAACTCTTGAGAAGGATGCCCTCCACAGGCTGACAAGGAAAATGTATTAAGCCCTAAGGAAAGCAAAACTGATTGTGCAATCCAAAGGGGCCACTTGGGCCATTGCATGTCACAGTTGCGCCAGCCCAGGATTGTTGCAAATGTGTGATAAAGCATGTTTGTGACTGCTGTGAAGAAGGGAGGCTGGCAGAGGTAGTTCCACCTGCCTCTACATGCCAACATGGGCCCCACATGCCAGTGATTTCTATTTGCTGGTCTTGTTTGAGAAGGAGGGCAGGTGGATGACATTCCCTGGGCCACATGGGCAGGTGACAGGAAATGACTCTTCCAATTCATGTTAGGTTCCCTGTTCCCTTTACGACAGTGTTTCTCAAACTGGGGGTCGGGACCTCTTTGGGTGTTGCCTGACCCTTTCATGGGGGTCACCTAAAGACCCCTGGTGTAGGGGGACTTGCAAGGTATTTTGCATCTTTTTCACTTGTAATTAGAAATAAATATTTCACAATATATAATTAAATATTATTTTGTGATTAATCACTATGCTTTAATTATGTTCAATTTGTAACAATGAAAATGCATCCTGCATATGAGATATTTACATTATGATTCATAACAGTAGCAAAATTACAGTTATGAAGTATCAACAAAAATAATTTTATGGCTCGGGGTCCCCACAACATGAGGAACTGTATTAAAGGGTCACAGCATTAAGAAGGTTGAGAACCACTGCTTTAGGAGGTGGTGCATGGGGAAAGTAGCAACACAATTCCAAGGATTGTGCCCCTATAGGCAGAGGCATACCTAGGCAAAATTTCACCCGTGGCAAGGACTGAAATTTTGCCCCTATCAAAACAGTTAGAAGGGATCCCAGAAGGTAATCTAGTCCAACCCCCTGCTTGTAGCAGGAGAGATCTCTGCAAAGGATTAGACTTTTGCACTAATATATCTATATATCTATATCTATATCTATATATACACACACACTCACACACACACGAGTGTATACATACACGTGTGTGTGTTGGAAGGGTAGGTAGTGGATGGGTGGATTTGGTTAGATAGGTAGATGGGTGGGGGATGGGTGGCTGGTCCTCACAGGAGCAGGGGAGGGAGTTGCACTTGCCAGCTTCTGCTCCTGTTGGGAGCTGCCAACCAAAAATGCACCCTGTGGTGCAGAAGCAGCTGGCTGTGTGGCGGCTCCAGAGGCTGTGGGAGTTCTATGGAGCCAGTGGCCAGCCATGCTGGAGCTCTGGAAGTGGCAGTCAGGCTGGGGCGAGCTGCCTCAGGCTGCAGAGCTGGCTGGCAGGCAGGCTCTGGGGGAGAGTGGCCTAGCAGCTTAAGGAAAGGCATAGGTGTTTGAGGGTTTGCAGGCACAAAGCTTCTCTGAGTCCTTCTCAGAGCTGCTGCTCCTGAGGCTGCTAGGAGCACCCTGATTGGCCGTGAGGCAAGGGAGGAACTTGCTCCAGGCCTGCATTACTTTTATCAGCTCTGAGAACACCCAGAGCAATGCACAATTAAAAAATGGCTGCCCGGAGTGCACCTGAGGAGGAGCATGGGAGGGGGTGACTGGGGAGCCAGCAGAGGAGTGTCAGTGGTGCCCCTGGTGCCCTGACACACCCATGGCAGATTGCATCTCATGCTATATCCTAGTTTACGCCTCTGCCTGTAGGGTAAAGTGGGGCTATGCTGAGACAAAACAGAAGTACTGCCAGGGTCCAGGAAAGTGTGGGAAGCCCTACAGAGTACTTGAAGGTGCTCCCTGTGGCTTCTCGATAATGAAAATTGTGATCACATTTAAACTTCCACTATTTTTCTATTCACTATTCACTATTGAGAAGCTGCAGGGAGCCTTAGAAGAACTCTGCGGGCCTCCCCACATTCCCAGATCCTGGCTGCACCTCTGTTTAGTCTCCATGTAGCCCCCTTTTTCCACAGGGGCACAATTCTGGGGATTATGTTGTTTCCTCAGCCATAAAAATCTTCTTAGGATCTCCCGAAATAAATCTCCCGAAACGTTTGAGAACCATTGAAGTAGAGCCATTGAGTCTGCTGCTGCATTGACTGGGATAAGAGGAAAACATTCCCCTTGCCCAGCAGTGGCACAGCAGCAGTTCCAATCTTGAGTAGAAGATTGCTGGTTTAATCCTCAGTAGGTCTGGGCCTTTGGTGAAGTGTTTTTTTTTCCTTTGAAAAAGGTGGTGGATTATTAAACTGTATTAGATGGGAACTTTGTTGGGTGTCTCCCACTGCAAAATTTAATCTTATCAGGGCTGCCAACAAGAAAATCATAGAGTTGAAATGGGTTACCAAGAGATTGCTATAGGTAATAACTACCTGTTCAATGTATGGTTAGCGGAAACATAGAAGTAGGAGAAAAGAGCTTGTCTTAGCTTTCTAAATAAGGCTGAAACATTAATCAAAGTAAGCAATTAACTTACTAATGAATTAAATATGAATTTCATAAAACACTAGCCCTACAGAGTAACTACAGGAGCACGTAAGAGACATTATGGGCACAATCCAGAGCAAATTCAGCCTGCTCTGCCCTAACTGCACTCTCCTAACTATTCTGTATCCAGAACATAAAGTTATGCTGCATCCAGAGAGTCAGGAAGCCTGGGCTGCCCTAACTGCTCCAGAGCATGCTAAGTAATTGACACAAGGGGAGGACTTGCTCCTGAGGAGACCCCCCTCAGATCACACTGAACAAGGAACAGCTGTGGTGTCTGCCTTATAAGAAAGCCCAGAAGATCCTGACAACCAGTTACAGCTGCAGTTCCTCTAGTGGAGGGTGGATGTTTGGAGTGGCCTGCTGTATCCCCAGGTTAGTGGGCTGCCGTAGTTGTTCCATATCCTGAGGTTGAGAGGCAGGGGTTGCAGCTAGGCTCAGATTTTTGGTCAACACTGCCATTCTTACCCAGGCCTTATCATGGACCCCTATGGGTCTACTCATTACTATACCTGCTCCTGAGGTGGTATAACTCTGAGGGCTGGAAGAGGGCATTTCTGCCTTGGAAACAGGCTCTGGATACAGAGTAACTGCTCTGCACTAGGCAATGCTAAACATGCCCTCAACTTGCCTCTCCTGAACTGCTTAGGGCAGAGCAGTTATGGCAGAGCAGGTCCACCTCACTTAGAACACCCTATGTTGCTTTGCTCCGCCCTAAGCCTCTTCCAGAGTGACTAGGGTGGAGCATCTTGCAGTTGCTCCAGCCTAGTGATAGATAGGGCACCCTAAGGCCTCTTATGTGCAAGGAATAGTTGCTCTGGATTGGGCTGCCTGTGTACCTGTAGTTACTGCACCACCCAGTGAAAATCTATGGGAAATTGATATTGCAATCCAGAGCAAATTATTCTTACACTGGAGCAAGGACTTTGGATTACGCCCAAAATCGGATTTAATTAGAACATTGCTTCATTAAATATATCCTGCTAATGACAATGTTACGTTAGCTGTAGGCTTACAAATTTTCCCATCCCATCCTCTCCTCTTCTTTTGTCTGAAAGTAAAAGAGACAGTCTAGACCAGGAGTCAGGGTACTTTTTTTACCTTTTACCTCAAAATATATTTAGATACTCTGACGTTACCCCCTTGATATGCTGACGTTACTCCCACAAAACCCTGCATCCATCTCTTCCCTAGTGTCCCTGCTTTCCCCTATATTGTTATGTCCCTCCTCCTGCTCCCCCAGTCCCATTCCCCAGGGCTCTGCCTGTTGCCTTCTGGTCTGTGTTGCCTCAATTTCCCCCCAGTGCTTAGCAAGCAGCTGGTGCTGGGACCCCTGCGCCTCTCAGGGGGGCATTGCTGTTGCTGGCTCCTGGGGGCTTCCCTTGGTTCCCCTTTCCCTGCCCCAGTAGGCATCAGCCTCTGGACCCTGTCGAGAGGGCTAAGGAGGGGAGCTGCCCTTGACAGATTCACATGCATGCCCAGCTGTATCTTGGCAGCGCAACCATCCATTACCCCCAGGAATTTCATTTTTACCCCATTTGGGGTAATTTACCCCTGTTCCCTGACTACTGGTCTAGACCTTTCTAAACCTCCACTGATGCAGCTGCACCACTGGAGCATGTGCTGCATCCTGTGGAGTCCTGGAGGTGTTCTCTGGATCAAGGAACATTTGTTCCCTTGCCTGAGAGTAAGCCCTCACTGACCAAATGGGTCTTTAGGTTACACAAGTCCAAATGGACCCAGATGGCAGATCAAAGCAAAGAAGGAGGATAGAATGTCTCTTCCCAGCCTCAGTAAACCCTACCTTGCCTGTCTACCATTTTCCCATTTACATTTACATCTAACCCCTCCTGTCAACATTTAACAATCAAACCAGCCCTGGATATAGTATAGGACCATTAGTCAATCTATTCTTGCACATACTGGGATCAATCAATCAACAATATTTATATACTACTTTTCAGTAAAAAGTTCACAAAGCGGTTTACAGAGAAAATGAAATAATGAGAAATAATGAAATAATGGCTAATGGGTCCCTGTCCCAAAAGAACTCACAATCTAAGAAAATGCAAAAGAACACCAGCAGAAGCCACTATGACAGACATTGCTGGGGTGAGGATAGCACGTTACTTTCCCCCTGCTAAATAAAAGAGAAACACCCACTGGAAAGAGCGCCTCTTGCCCAGTTAACAGGGATGTAATGTGTGTTTTTGTAATGTATGAAGTGGCAATGAGAGAAGCCGATATTTGAAGAGGTTGAATTACTCTCTGTGTAAAATAGAATTAATTTTTTTCTAGTTTTGTAGATAATAAATGTTGTCTGAATAATTTCCTTAAATAACAGCAATTGCAGTTGTCTGCTGGTTGCTAAGATATTTGTACTACAAAAATGAAATGAAGTTTGACCAGCGTCTAATGTGAAGAAACGGAGGGCGTTATTCCTACGGAAGGAATTGTGCCACAAACACATACCGAAGCACAAGGGCTACTTCACATGCATACTGTTGCTGCTGTTCTCAGTGGTTCACACAGTGCATTCCTTCAGGTGATTTTGCACACTGGAAGAAATCATGTGGCAACCATCTGCCGTGCATCAAGCTGTCAATGTCTCACAAAAATGGCACCCCATTCAAGGTGCGAAATATGGTTGGTTGAGTGTTCCTGAACAGCCTGCAGTCACTTCCACATTCCACCCTTCTTTCTTTTTGATTAGCAGTCTTTGATCCCAATCTGTTCTTTTTGTTATGCTAATAACAGTAGATGGTATACTTTCCGTTCGTATGTACATATGTTCGTATGCGCTTATCTCACACTCTCAGCTAGTACCCTTTTCTTTACTATTGACTATACGCTGTAGATACTCAAGTATAAGTCTATCTCAAAGATAAGCTAGGAGCAGGTTTTCGGCTAAAATAATAGAATTTTCTTGGGGGTTAAGCTTAAGGAAGAGTGTCTGACTATAACTGTCCAATTTCACCTGAGGTCAGGTTTTGAAAAATAACCTATCACTAATTGTGCACAGTGTCTAATTTCTTAAAAATATAGTAAAAGATACATTTTTATTCATTAACTTTTTAAATTCTTGTCTTGAACATTTTCAAAGTGCCCTATAAACAACATACTGATAGAACCATTAATGATTAAGGATTTGAAAGCAAATCTTTATTTAAGGTACCTGGTTTGATTAACTGAAGGCTCAACATAAAAATTTATAACATATAACCGGGATTATGCAGTTCAGTTCACGGCAGAGAGATAAGCAACAAGGAATGCTTGTGAGTAAGTGCAGCTACACATAGTTGCAACCCTATTTTACTCAAAAGTAGGCTAATTGCTTTCCAATGGTATGTAGGTAGTGGTGCACTGAATTGTAGCCTTGCACTTGGTTTCAGATGGAAAAGGGTTTGCATGCTGGTACCAGACATCTTCCAGCCCAGACATCTTCCAAACATTTGCAATTTGCAACAAGGGTGCAGAAGAGTCTGCTAATTACAAGGAGGCTTGTTCAGTGGAAGCCTTGAACCCTACTCTACTCTTGCCTCAGAAGCAGTGAAAATGTCAACTTTGGCTGCAGCTTGCCTTGAAGATTGATTTCCTTGGCATTAACGCTGCTGCCATAACACCCCTAAGTTATCCTGTGTGACTTTGCAGATAAGGCAAGGGGGTGATTTACACTTATTTATTGGCAGAAATTTCCAGCCTTTTAGGTGATTATCTATGGTAAATCCATAGATTGCCCCAGTATCTCCATGGGAGTTCTGTTCCACAATTCCCGTGCTTAACTAAAACCTTGAATACCAGGGAATGCCCTCCCATCCTCCTCAGGCTCCTCTGAGACTGGCTGAGGCCACACACATCCATCTGTGCCCGTTGCAAACTATGACTTGAAGTGATAACAATTCACTTTCACTGTTTGATAAAATAGAAAGTAATGTTTTAATGCCTTATGAGGCATTAGGTAGCCCACGGAAGCTCTTGAGAGCATCCCTGGCCATATCACAGGGGACTGCGTTGCTGCCTTACCCCGCTCTCATGCAAACTCTTACCTCGGGTCTCAAACTCCTCAGGAGTTTGAGAACCATGGGCCTGGGGAGACTACTAAGTATGTAAAAATGACAACTTTGGTTGTAGGTTTCTCTGCTTTATGTAGAGATATTCACTGAACCATCTGAGCCTAATCTTAGCATAGTATACAGATGATGATTGAGAGAGAGAGAAAGAGAGAGAGAGAGCTGAATTTTCTTGAATGTTGCTTACTGAGATGACATTAGCTAAAATAGGATTGGTTCACATGTGGGCTGAAGCAACCACACATTCTCATCCTTTTTAGTACTAACATATAATCAGATGGTAGTTATTTTTTATCACACAGACTAGCGAACTGGACCCTGGGTCAGCTCATGAGAAACACACACGGATTGTGTAGCAGTAATCTGAACATATTAAATACATTGGTGGATAATTTTTTTAAAAATTGTGTATAATTAAAAATTCTGGTTACTTCAAGATCGTATGAGTGAACATTCAACTCCTAGACTCTGAGTAGCCACTGCTCTTGCTGGAAACATACTTCATTGCAGTCATATTACCCTCTATCAGTTAACTTCTCAGAGATTTGTTCAATAAATTTATCTGTTAGGGAAGAAGAGTCATTTTCAGAAAAAATTGCCCTTTCAAATCAGTTTCATGAACGAGTTATTTCATGTCTGGAACAGATTTTATATATCCATCACATTAGCTTTTCTGGCCTTCGATCAAGCTGTGAAGTGAAATTATATTAAATAAATATGGAAAGATTATGCCTCAACTCTGTGTTATATTGTGCTTTGCATAGTAATGGGCAGGCACCAAAAATCACATTACCATGCATTTCAGGAGAAATAAAAGGACACATTATCAGAATATTGAAATTTACTGTATATTAATATGCCACTTTCCTTTTTACATGGCTACTCCCTTCTGAAATTTTCTTCAGCTGCATGCCAGGCCATATTGGTAAATAATTTGGTATAAAACTTTTCTGTTGAAGGTATTTCATATACTTTTATTCTACAATATATGTATTTTGACAACGGTGACAGGCCAATGGACCAATCCTATCTGAATGCTCTACCAGTGGAATGTGCATTCTACTTGTACATGATGTTGCAAAAGTGCTATAAAGCACTTCAACAGTGCAAGACTCAGAAATGCTACAGGAAGGTGCTGTATCCAAACCCCCTTCCTGCTTCTGATCCACATGCATATATCTATGTGGGCTTGATCCAGTGATATTGTTGATGCAGCCCTGAGTTGACTCGTTGTTAACAATTCTCCCCTAACCCCAGGGAAATGTCAATTAGCCAAAAATCCCATGAGGGATACAGTGGTGGCCATGTCAGCACTGAGGATCCATTCATGAGAACAGTCATACCACATACTAACTAGCCCTACAATCCAGAGTAACTACGGGAGCACATAAGATACATTTACATCGACATAGTTACGGCAACACCTAGTGAAAACCTATGGGAAATTCATATTGCAATCCAGAGTAAACTGTTCTTACATCGGAGCAAGGACTCCCTGTAGTTACTCTGGATTGCACCCCTTAGATTACCATCAATTTCAACCTTGAAAAAAGCATCATACTGTTCAGGAGAAAGTTATGCAAGGAAGGCTGCAATCCTAAAGACACTTTCCTGGGAGTAAAACCCAATGGGGCTTACTTTTGAGTAGACATAGTAAGGAATGTGCTTGAAGAAGTCCTTTATCCGGATGTGAGTTGGAGAAAACCATGATGTCTTAGGAAAATATAAAAACATAAGAATTGCTGCCAGTATCACATCATTTATCTTAATATCTATTGATCTTCCATTATAGAGGGCAGGGGCAGAAAGTGCACTGGCAGAAGTGGATCTTGGATGCCTTCCCCCCCAACTTATCCAGCCACATGGAGCCTTGTGCAACCTTACCCTTGGTGCTCTTATGAGGCTTCTGAAGTGCCATTAAAACTACATTCCGATCTTCTTGTTAAGAGGGTGGTCAGAGGTAGTAGCCATGGCATGTGGGTGGAGATAGTGCTGTGACATGTGTGAAGGTCCCATGGGGACCATAGTTTTTGCCCATCTCCCAGGCTTTCCACTGCCTTCCACAGCTTTGGTCAGAATCACAGCTTGTGGCAATGAATTCCATAAACTAATTGCAATAGCATAAACTAATTGTTAGCATTAACTTCCTCTTGTCCAGTCACCTTTCGCCTGTAAATTTCATTGGCTGTCTCTGAGTACTAATGTACTGTAAGAACAGATTAGTTTTATTCACTCTCTTCATCTCATTGATTCATAATGTTATAACTCTGTTTTGCAATACCCCCATTTGTCAGCTTTTCCAAAACTACGTATGTTGCATTTTTTCCATTTTTTCTTCATACAAGTTGTTTTATTTACAGTATTTCTAGACTGTCTTTTCAACCAAAGTTTTGAAAGGTGGTTAATGCTTCCACCTCCAACTCATTTCCTTTGCACTCTTCTGCTTTTTCAGCTTTACAGTAACCTTTATTTTTTTTCAGGTAACTATAGTAACTAGAATACATAGTATTCTAAATGTGGATATATCACACATTAAGTTATGCTATTACGATTCTTGCTTCTTCATATTTCGTCCTTCTCATATTCCACTTGCCCTTTTCACTATTGTAGACAAAGTTGATATGTTCAGAGGGCCTTCAACTATCTGCCAAAATCTCTTTCCCCGGAGATTATAAATTACATCTTCTCTTAAAAGAGGACTTTGAGCACAATCCTAAGCATTGCTTCTCTGAAGCCCCATTGTGTTCAAAGGGTCTTACTCCCAGGAAAGTGTGTTGATTGCAGCCGAATGATCTCCTCCACATCTAACTTATTCAGTGTTTGTTTGGAGAAAAAGTTTTTGCACATCTGGACATGCATTGAAATTAGATGAGAAGATCAGTGAACGTGCAAAAATGGTAGCATAAGAAGTTTGTCTCAAGAAAATGAGACTGGCCAGTTTCTAAGAGGGGCTGAATTTTATGCCCCAGGAGGGGACCTGAAAGACTCCCCCTGGACCTCTTCCTAAGACTTTCCTCACTTAGCCAAGCTGGACAGGAACAAAACTTCTTCCCAGTCCATTTTCAGTTTAAAGAGATCTAGGAGAAAAGCTTGCAGTTATTTCAATTCTGCATCATTCATTTTTCCTTCGTCAAAAAGAGGAGATTGGGAGGATATAGACAAGATGCAGTGGGCAGAGGTCAGAAATGTGAACAGAAATGAAAAAGCAAACACAACAGAGGAAATTAAAAATGAAATCAAAGAAATGATAAGCAAGGACAAAAACTTAGTTAATTGCTTTCATATCTGGTCTCTCCTACCCACGCTTATGACCATCCAACCCACTCTGCAAACTATAAGCTCCTAACTTCCAGACACCAAGTGGTCTGCTAATTTCTGTTACCAGAACTTAACCAGTTTTTGAGACACCTACTCTTGATGCTTGAGTGCCAGGAAGTGGGAGGATAAAAATGCACAGAGGTTTCATAAATTCACAAACAGGATGTAGTATAGTTGATGATTGAGGAGGATTTAACATTAACAGCAGTTGTGTCCATCCCTTCAGAACTGGATGACCTTCCTACCAAAGTTGGTGAAGTGTAGAATCCTATACAGTACTACTATTAAAAATATAGGTACCACTCTGATTCTCAGACTTCTTTATTTATATTTTCTCTGAATATGCATATTGGTACATATCTTATAAACTTAGGCTTGATCCCAACAAAAGGAGGGCATTTCTACTTGCTAGGCTAAATATTTTTCCTTCACCCTACCATTCATTCTAATACACCGCAGCAGAACAGACTCTGTTCCTTCTGCTCAATTGAACCTGACTCCCTCGACCATATCTTACTCCACTGTCCCTCTCACCTTGTTCTCAGATCCACTTTCCTTGCCCCTTTTCTCTCATCCCTTCCTCCCTCCCTGGTTGATCCCTTGCCAATTCTTCTGAGCAATTTCTCTTCCTCTATTACAAATCTTGTGGCTGATTTTTTGTTAGCAGTCTCCTGTGCCAGTTGTAATGCCAATAAAGGTGATGATGATGATGAACTTAGGCTGCAATCCTATACCTATTTTTCTGACAATAAGTTCCATAGAACACAGTGAGACTTACTTCTGAGTAGACATGCTTAGGATTGCATCCTTAGAATGACAGTCAAGTCCCTGCAGACAGACATTGGTGACTTTCCCTACAATCCAGAGTAACTACGGGAGCACGTAAGAGACTTTACGTGTACCCATAGTTGCTGTACTACCTAGTGAAAACCTATGGGAAATTCATATTGCAATCCAGAGCAAATTGTTCTTACACCAGAGCAAGGACTCCATGTAGTTACTCTGGATTGCGCCCTTTGTTAAAATGAGAAGATCCATTTATTACTTTCCTGTTTCCAGAATTAGCTTAACATATCTTATGGATTCTGGATGGCATACAAAAGACAATTATTTTCTCTCAATTCTGCCTGAAATGTTTTATAAGTTTATTTTTTTTTCTTCATTGCATGGAACATACCACTTTGATTAATCACATATGTTCAGGGGCATAATGCCTTGCACCAATGCCCAGGGTAGTGACATCATTATGTCATGCAATGGCATGTGCCAGGGCACCAATGTCTCAGAATCTGCTCTAGTTATGCCTATGCATATATTAAAAGTTTATTTAGAATAAGTAACTCAGAAGAAACATTTCTATCTAATAAAAAAAACTCTTATGAAAGTAAACAACATAATCCTAACTTGTGTGGAAAAGACAGGTCTGAAGGCTGTGGCTCAGCCCAACGCAAGGTCAGACATTTCCCCTTACCTCAGGGAGATCTGACGTTGTCCCAGTGAGACTTCATGGGTCTGAACTACCTAACAAGGTGGCGCAGATCCAAGCCAAATGGAGTTGCTCTGTGTTACCCAACAAAATGGTTATGATCTGGCATAAGTGCAGGGAATGGAGAAAAAGGTGGAAAGGTAAATGTAAATGGAAGATGTTTCCTTGTTTTTATTTGTCAGAGTAAAATCACAGATATATTAGTTTCAAAACGGCATCATCACTGAAGGCCAGATTACTGGCTGGCCTTCAAAATGCCCTCAAAGTGCAATAAGAAATAAGTAGCTATGTAGATGCTTAAAAAAGGAAGACAAATATCAGATGCAGATTTAATTCTTAGGACCAATGTAACATTTTATCCATAGGATCATAACACTTCTCTTATTCATTTTTTGGGCTCATATTAGAATAAATTGTACATTTGTATATTTATCTTATGCTTAAATTAAGTGTTTTCCCAACCAACTTACTAATAATCTTGATCTTCTAGAATCTAAAGCTTTCCTGACTTCAACTAGACCAGGGATGTCCAAACCCTAACCCAGGGGCCAGATGTGGGCCATGGTGAGCCTTAAGGTGGCCCATGGCAGGACTTGAGTTAGCCTTGTAATTCTCTGGATCTGTTTCTAATAGTTTATATATAAATTATGTAAATTTATTAAAATTTGAAATATAAATCATTTTTCTGGCTCCTGACACAGTCAGGTGATGTGGTCCTCCTGCCCAAAAGTTTGGACACATCTGAACTAGTTTAATGGGAATTCAGTACATTAAAAAAATTGTTTTTATTGAGTAAAAGCAGATGCTCACATCAAACAGATTTTACAAAGTGACTTTTTTTATTCCTAGTCACCTGCTCATAGCTTTTCGAGCTATGATTCTGGCAAGAATGAAAGTGTGGACAGAGGCGCAGAAGACCTTTCCCTGAATCGGGGAGAGGAGGATGATGATGACCATGATGAACATGAAGATGCTGAGAAGGCTAATGAATCTGATGGGGTAGAAGCCGAGCGTCTGAAAGCTTTCAATGTGAGTTATGTCATGCTTTATGCCTTTTGGATCTTACTTTATTTTGGGCAGCTGTTTATGGGTAAATGTTGCAATAAAATGTTGATTAATTTTATTTATGGAAGGGGGCTCTTCCTTCTCTTCCCTACCCCCATGGCACATGAAACATGTGCAAATCAGACACCGCGATCACCAGACTTAGAAGTTTAAAGCATCTTCCAGCTGTGTGTTTTGTGTCTGTGTGCATGTTTGCCCAGAAGACAGGCAGTGGGGTGGGGGGCTTGCAGATAGTTTCTGAAGAATATTTCAGTGGTCACCTTTTTTTGTTGCTTTCCAAGTTTATATAATTTTGCATGACAGCACACACACAAAAAACTGTTCACAACAGAGAAAGCATAAGAGAGAGAGTTCAGTGGAACAATGTAGCAATCAGAGCACATTGTTAATAACAGACATGAAGCCTATTTTCACAATCTGTGTTTTATTTCCCTCACAATTTCTATACACTATTAAGTCTGATCTTTTCTTGTCTTTTTGTCAGTCCTAAAATAAATTCCTTGTTTGCTTAACATTTCTGGCTTTCCATTAGAAAACTCTTCACTGTGTTAAAAAACAACAACTGACTCCCTGTCTGTAATTGAGACAGGAAGCTTAGAAAGAGAGCACCCCTCCAAATCCTTCTCCTCTGTCTCCCTCTTGCCAACAGATGTTTGTCAGGCTGTTTGTAGATGAAAACTTGGACCGAATGGTCCCAATCTCTAAGCAGCCCAAAGAAAAGATCCAGGCTATCATTGACTCATGCAGGCGACAATTCCCTGAGTACCAAGAACGTGCCAGAAAGCGTATACGTACTTACCTCAAGTCCTGCAGGCGGATGAAAAGGAGTGGTTTTGAGATGGTGAGTTTTGATCAAAAAACCCAGCCCTAGTTTCCATCAAAACCCCCATATGTAAATCCATGGCACTATTTTGTTTTCATCTTAGTGTCTCTTTTTATTTGCATTTTTGGTAATGTCAGGTCAGAGGTTTTTCTCCCTCTTTTCATATTACCTGGACTCCCTGCCCCCTCCACTTTGTTCAATGCATCTAAGATATCTTGGGATAATTTGCTCATATTGTGGCTCACAAACATTATAAATTCATTTTAAAAACATTTAGAATATTGCATAATAGTTAAAAAAAATAGTTTCCATAATCCCACAGACACCTATGGAGAAGATACACTGGCTTAAATCAAGTAATATGTGTGCATGACTGAACACGGATGTTTAGTCCGGATGTTCAGTCTGAACATGGATGTTCAGCAACGGACTGAACATCCAATGCAACCATACATTTATATGTATCTATCTACTGACTACCTTTTGGATGAAGTAGGCTGAATCCAACCCCTTCCTGCCCAACTATTTTACCAACACTGTCGAAACTGATGGAGTCAACCACCTGATTAAGCCTATATATTTCCTGATATAGCCGTTAGTGCTAGATAATACAAGATAATACAAGACCATAGGAGACCTCATCCTGAAATGGGTAAATTAATTATTGCCCTGATGAATTTTTCTGTGAGCCACCATCGTTTCTGATCAGGAAATAGGAAAATTGTTGGAGATATGTTTAATTAAGTCCTCCAAACTTATAATTGGAATTTTAACAAATCATTATACAGAATTAAGAAGCTCTGTAGCAGTACTGATAAATATGGCCTTAAGATCATCACTGGAGTATTGATATACAGTAAAATCACTTTCTTTTACTGTATATCAAAGGCTGTAGTCCTATCCAAACTTTTTTTAGGAGTAGCCATCACTGAACAAAATGGGACATCACTGAACAAAAATCTGAGTGGATATGCATAGGATTGGGCTTTTAGAAAAATTAGATTTTCAGTATCAATTTTTTATTTGTATATTAGCAGAACTAGAGCCCAATCCTATGCATTTCTATTCAGAAGTAAGCCCTATGGTAGTCAAGAGAGGTTAGGATTGCAGCCTTAGAGGCTTTTCTTTTTAAATTTCCTGATAAATTTATATTTGTTTATTTTAAGGAATTCTCTGGGAAAGTAAGTTTTTAAAAAACTGTTGGAGTTATGATTTATTCAACTACATTTTTTTTTTAACTGTCTGAGGACCTGATCCAATCTGACTTTCCAGCACAGATTGCAACCATGCCAATGGGTCATGCATTGCATCCTGTGTTAGGAGGGCAGTCATGGAGGCTCCCACAAGGAAAGGGAACATTTGTTCTCTTACTTCAGGGTTTCACTGTGGCTGCATCAGTGCTAGAAAGTTGGATAGGATTGGGCCATAAGCCCATACCAATTTTAAAAATACTATATACACCTTGGCATATTAGAAAGAATCCCATTTCAGATAATTTCTTTACATTTCCATAAAAGACAAAAAGAGAAACAAATCCCTTCTTTTCATAGTTCTAAACATCATCTACCTTTTAAATGTCATTGTGAGAAATACTTCAAAATTCATACTTTATAAAAAATTATAGGCTCCTTTCTTTCCTCCTTTTCTTTCTTTCTTTCTTACCTCTTCTGATGTCCTTCTATTTGTTTCAAAAGTTAAGATAACTATGTTCAAAACAAATGAACCCAACTGCAAAAACCAGAAGCTGAATCTGTACAGTTACAAGGACAGTATATTGTACATTATTACTATGTTATGACAGAAGATCAAGATTGCTTATGAACAAAATAGTGATTAAAAAAGAAAGAAGCAATAAACAATATCACTGTAGATTACATGTCAAAAGCTGAATATGTAAGATATATAACAGTTTACTAATTTAAAATAATTGATGGGGAACAGTGATTTTGTTTTACTGAAGTCATTTGCCAGAGTAGACGTCTTTGTGCAACTGTCTGATATTGGTACATTTCCTGTCGTCTATGAAGCCGAGCTGTGTACACATCATTCACATAATAAGCGATTGCAAATATGAGTGGTCTTAAAAGGTCATACTCCAGTTGGTTGTATTCCACTATGACAAAAAGATGGATGGGTTTCTAGAAAACCAGGAACAGTAAGAATTCAGGTCTGCTTCTAATTGTGCAATGTCTCCCTAACTGGTTAATCTCATCATGTGGGGAAAAGGATGGGGCTGGGGATGGGACAATGATGGCAATACAAGAACTATTGCCATGGCTGAGTAAGGGAAGCAAAAAGAGTCCCGCTCCTGCCCAGGATTGGGCCCATACAAATTTCAACTGGATGCTACAATATGTATTGTTCTCAGAAAACTCCTAGGATGTCTAAAGAAACCTGAGAACCCAGAATCCAACCCCCTGCCACTAATGCTGCTATGTTCTTTCCCACATATTTTCCTTTTAATTTGGTTACAACATTCCATTCAGTTAGGTTCATGACTGAGAAAGGATTTGATTCTGGGTCATAGGAAGGCCCAGTAAGACCAAGAAATGTGCTATCTATGTTCCAGGAACACTTCTGCCAGTGATTTTTCACCATAACACTTACTTCCCAGTCAAATCCCCCTTTATTGGTACCAGTGCAGACACACTGGTGGAGTGAGTACTGTTTCCAGTGGGTGTGGAAGGACTTATCAGGTGGTTTGCCAGTGGGAAGTATAGGTGCAGCTTCATTATCCATACAAGCTCCAAACCTGCAATCTAGGTCTAGGGCCAAACTCCCAACCATGACTGGAGATGTTTTCTAGTAGAATCCAGGAGCAGTTTTGAGACATACAGAAGCTGCACACGGCCTCTATTGGTGCCAGAAAAGTCTCCAAATACCCTAAAACAGTGATTTTCCACCAGTGTGCTGTGGGCACACTGGTGTGCCTCAAATAGTCCTCAGGTGTACCGTGGGAATTTGGGAAGGGACATTTATTAATAGGAAAACTTGGGAATTTGAACAGCATGGTGTGCGTTGTCAATAGTAAAAACAACTGATGGTGTGCCATAAATGAAAAAGGTTAAAAATCACTGCCCTAGAAGTACACTTTCAGTTTTTCCAAAGTAGGTAAATGTGTCCCCTGCAGGTTGTTCAGCCAGTCGTGTCCGACTCTAGCGAATGTACTCATCCCGTTTCTAGGCTGGGAGTTCTCTCAGCTCTCTCCCTTTATAATCCACATAATACCTTCATATTATATGTTGAATGGACCTTCTCTTTTCCTAAGGTATCTCTTTCAAAAGACATCCTAAGGTTTGATATTCCACAGAGGATGATCCAGAAACCTCCATCAGGGAAAGCTATTTTATAACACCCATAAAAATGGGACTCAGTAACTTCTTCTAGACCTACATGATCTAAACTAGTAAATAAGGTCTGGCTTTCAGATAATTGCCTCATTATTCTCTCCCTGCAGGGGGACATCTGGAACACAGTCCTTAACGAAAAGGCCTTATTTCTCATTAGTTTCTCCCATCTCAAAGGAAATAATTAAGAGCAGTGATGGAAAAATGGGTAAAAATGTGTCTCTTAGGGGTGACAGCTGCTCTAGATATCTTTTTTAAAAGTCTTGCATTGTCATGTCCTGTCTAAGAAAGAATGTTTTGTTCAGACATCCATATCTGAGGACCACTGTCCATATGGATGTTTTTGCAGAAGAACATAAGCTTGTATCAACAATATAAAAAAAATTAGGACCAAATGGAGTGCCAGGCAGAAAAGCAGGAACATGCCCGGAGAGACACTATGAGCAGAATGGAGACAAGAAGTGGTGAGTCTCCCTATCAGTTAGACGGGATATAAAAATTTGAGTGACGTCCATGAGAGAATTGCATTGTTCTTATGCCAGTGCTGGGAAGTTTGTTGGGATTGTGCCCTCAAACCAGAGTAATGACAGTATGAGTACCACATACCTGGCTTTTGTGAGGACGATAAAAGCCATAGACCAACACAGGGGTGTAGCCCTTTTCAAACTGAAACATCCTAAAGTTTCCATGGGTTATACCTGGGTATAGCAAGAGGTGTTCCTGCCAGAGGAACACCTGGTCAGAGGTGTTCCAAGATAGCGGGTTCCTGCCATTCTATCTCACTTCCTAAGAACACAGTCTGAGGCAGAAATGTGTTTATTTAATATTTGTGTTGCTGCAATTTACATTGAGCCAATTGATGTGAATTCAATTTAGTACTAACAAGGCCTATTTCCAAACAATGTGTTTCAAGTCTGCTTGATGGAATTTTTCACTAGTCATGGAATTTAAAATCAGGCTTTAAAAAGTTTCTTAGCAAATTGTAATTTAAATATAATACATGTATCTAATGTCAATAAAGGTTTCATAATCATCATTATATAATACGTGCACTGAAGATCCTAACTATAGATATAACCCAATTATCAGTGAATTTTTCACCTGTGGTGAATGAGGCTGTCCCATTAAATTAAAAGATAAAACATCCCATTAGGTTTTTGAAAAAGCTTGTTTACCATGGCAGCACAGCAGGTAGGATATCAATCAGTCTCCCTCTCCAGAGCTTAGAATAGCTTAGTTTGCATTTCGGAGGCAGAATGCAAATGATGAACACTTCCAAGTTGCTTTGCATTCTTATGTGCACTCCAGGGGAAGGGAGGGTCTGCCTCTAAGGTGAAAGGAAGATTTGCGCACTGGAGAGGGAGAAGGATGTTGACTGAATATCTGCCTGTCACGTTGCCAAGGTAAGCAAGCTTTTTAAAACTGCTGTCTAAAGCAGGGATCTCCAAACCACAGGTGGGGGCCAGATGCAGCCCTCGGTGAACCTCAATTTGGCCACTGGCAAGACAGTGTAACCAGTCCTTGGGCTAGCCTTGTCATCCATTCCAGTACATTCTTATATGTAAATTTATTCACATTTGAAATGTAAATTAGTTTTCCAGCTGCAACATCATGTCAGAGAGATGATGTGGCCCTCCTGCCAAAAAGTATGGAGACCCCCTGGTCTAAAGTAACATTTATCTTTAATTGCTTTTAATACCAAAATCGACATCCGCAGAGGTTCCTGAACTGTCACAGATACAAAGACTGAGGGTGAAAACCTAACTAATTTAGGCTGGCATAACTCTCTGTGGTGGTGGTAGGATTAGTTTATGCCTATGCAATGGCCTAACACCCTCCCAGGAAAGCAGAAAAACTCTTCCCAAGGTTAGCCAGAAACCACATGTTCTTCCTGGTCTTTGGCACTTATGGCACTTTTACGACACCCCCAGGCCAGCATGAGATTTATGCTAGGGCTTATGCAGGCCTAATTGGAGGTTAGGATTGCAGACTCAACCTGTAAATCACATGTAGCTTAATTAGACCATGAAGAACATGTGGTTTCTGGCTAACCTTGGGAAGAGTTGGTTAATATTAGGCTCCTTCTTCACGTTTTGTTCTGCATTCATTACCTGCTGGTGGCTGCATGCCAAACTCCTCTTCACACTTCCCTGACTTTACAAACCACCAGCTTTGTATGAACATGTGTCTTGCGAAAAGATCACATTGCAGTATTATGAAATCTGAAAGCACAAATCTCAGGAGATATACCTGGAAAATTATCTTGCTCAGTCAAAGTGTGCATCTCTTAACTTCTGCAAGTAGTCCTACTTATTTCAGTGAGATAGGAGTAAACTACGGAAGTATGGTTGCAATTCTAAAGACACTTTCATGGAAGTAAGACCCACTGAACACAATGGAGCTTACTTTTGAGTAGACATGGTTAGGATTGCACCCTATGTCTCTTTTCAAACAAATAATCTGTGGTCCACTTTTAGCAGAGTGGTGAACTTGGGCAATTATTGCTGCTGTGCAGTCATATACAGCAAAAGATAATTGCAGTAAATTTGATGTCTTTGGCAAATAGTTCTTAGTTTTATGCCATAAAAACAGCTGTCAGGAGTAAAAACATTAATATAAGGAAAGTGAACTGTGATTTAAACTATAGCAAGTGAACTTCTGTTTTGAAAATTTAAATATCTTCCATATAAATCTGGGGAGATTCTCTTAGCCATTTGAAAGGTGCAGGGACCTCTCAGCTCCTTCTGCAGGATTCCCTGTTGTTTCAAACAGCTCATATCTCTGATCACAACCCACTTCTGGTTGGGAAGGGGGAATTACCTGCTTCTGGTTCTGTGATAGACTATTCATCTGAGACCATAGTTGAGTCCATAGCTCTTAGGAAATATGTACCCATATTAACTTGAAATGAATGTGCCATCAAATCTAATGCACATCCCTATTTTAAAAGGCCTAGGATTTAAATAATGTTTACTGGGTAGTGTAATGTACAGCTGCAAAGCAGGTACAAAATTAAATTTTATTGCACACGAGTTCTCACACAACAATGAGTTAGATAAAAATCACAACATAAGCACTTGTTAGAACTCAAATATAGTACATCTATATTCTGCCTTTGTTCTCTCAAGACATTCGGAAAGTGTCTAATAACTTTTATAGACTCTTGGGATTCAATCACACCAGACTAGTAGATGATAATCATAATCAGAATTGGCTATGCCATATAATTTACACAACTTCAGCTATGTTCAATGTCACCCAACCATCCCAGACCCTACTAGACAAAATTAATGCTCTTCGCTGCAGCCAGTGCCTCTTAGTTAAGATTATCAAGACTTTTACTCAAGGTGCTTTACCGCACATCCACAGCATTGGAAGTATCTTAGGGCGCAATCCAGAGCAAGTTCAACCTGCTCTGCCCTAACTGTTCTCTCCTAACTATTCTGTATCCAGAGCAGAAAGTTATGCTGCATCCAGAGAGTCAGGAAGCCTGGGCTGCCCTAACTGCTCCAGAGCACGCTAAGTCAGTGACAGCTGGGAAGGGCTTGCTCCTGAGTAGACCCCCCTCAGATCACACTGAAGAAGGAACAGCTGTGGTGCCTACATTATAAGGAAGCCCAGCAGTTCCTGACAACCAGTTACAGCTGCAGTTCTTCTAGTGCAAGATGGATGCTTGGAGTGGCCTGCTGTATCCTGAGGTTACTGGGCTGCCATAGTTGTTCCATATCCTGAGGTTGAGAGGCAGGGATTGCAGCTAAGCTGGCCAAGAACTCAGATTTTTGGTCAACACTACCATTCTTACTCAGGCCTTATCATGGACCCCTATGGGTCTACTCATTACTATACCTGCTCCTGAGGTGGTATATCTCTGAGGAACTGGAAGAGGCATTTCTGCCTTGGAAACAGGCTTTGGATACAGAGTAACTGCTCTGCCCTAGGCAATGCTAAACTTGCCCTCAACTTGCCTCTCCTGAGCTGCTTAGGCTGCCCCAGTTAGGGCAGAGCAGGTCCACCTCTCTTAGGGCACCCTGTCTTGCCTTGCTCTGCCCTAAGCCTCTTCCAGAGTAACTGGGCTGGAGCATCTTGCAGTTGCTCCACCCTAGTGATAGATAGTGTACCCTAAGGCCTCTTATGTACAAGGAATAGTTGCTCTGGATTGGGCTGTAAGCTTTGCAGTCGGCACCCTGGAATTTCAATATCATGCTTTCCTTTGGAATACCATGGTACCAGAGGAGTTCACAAAGCATATTGTTAAAGCCATAGTGTTCCTTCTGTGTTGAACGATAATGGCTTTCCCTTACCTGGATGATTGACTTTTAGTGACAGAATCCAAATCTAAAACACCATTTTACATTATCTACTATGGTGGACTCTTCTGATCAATTTTCTCAAGGATGAATAATAACTACGAGGGAGGACAGGCTGTTTACATGTAACTATAGTTGCCTGAGTGGTTATCTGTGCAGATGTGCAACCCACCTGTCCCTTCCTTTTGCAGCTTTGACCCCACCTGTTGAATCTCTGTTCGTTTGTTACCGTTTGAACTTATGGAAAGGACCTCAAAGAAATGGAGAAGTCGGGCATTCTTCCCATCATCAAACTTCACAGCATGAATGGGATTTTCCCCATTTAAAAACATGGGAAGAATATCTAACAAAGTTCTAGAACATTGCCACTCAAACTGGGGGGAATCCCCAGCATCACACCTCTGTAGGGGAAGGAGGGCTATTTTAAAATTTAACATAGGTGCTACCAGGGTCTGGGGTGTGTGCAATCCTGGGGGTTGCATCTATTGCCCTAGCCCTTCCCCCACTGCACATAAAGGTGCCTAAAAGAACCACTATTCTAGAAGGTTCCACGATTGATTTTGAGCATGCAGAAAACACAACTATATTATATTATGTCTTTTCATATCACCATTCAGGGAATTACAGTTTCAGGTAAGCAATCTGTCCTTTTATGAAAATCTAGATTTTGCTTCCTTCATTTATATGCAGACAGAAAATGAAGAACATAGTAACTCATGCCAAAATGCACTGTTACAAACATTGTACGTTTTTACTAGGATGTGTGAACATATTAAATTAGAACAATATCAGTGCATCCAACAGAGTGCAGTGCTGTTCTTCAGTTTGTAATATCGTTTGTAATACAATATGCTCAAACATGCATTTGTGCTAGTTTGAATTGCATGAGAGAGATATATTTATATTAAAATATGCTACTATTCTTAAGAATTCCTTTTTAATCATAATTCTGTAAGATGTTGGTGACTAACCTCATTCTCTGATTAAAGTAATCTCATTTCATTTTCAGAATATTGAACATTTGAAATCATGCTTACTATACCTACAAAATAAACATTAGAAGTACTGAATCTGTATTTTAAGGTAGAAGTAACCCTTGAAAAATATTTTGATGTTTATATGTGAGGTTTTAAATTCAGTTTATTGAATTTACATAAGTAGGGAAGATTGCTTTGACATGGATGTGCTGTTAGGGCACAAATGCATTTATATTTGAAAGATTATTTGTAAAAATATGTTGATAGTTTTATACATACAAAATTGTATACATTTGAGGTCTAAACCTCGCTTTTAATACAAAATATGCAAGTTAATACTATGCTTTTGCACTTCTACCTGGACATAATATGACAGGTTGTACCACCATGAATACACATTTTTGAAACAGAAGCTTTCCCTTATAAAAACAATTCAGAAGTTATTATTACTTTGTACAGATGTGATAATCACATGGGGGAAGGGATGCAGTGGGGAGGGGGACCACACCTGGATGTAGGTGTCTTGTGTGCTCCCTGGGATATCTGGTGGACTGCTGTGAGATATAGGAAGCTGGACTAGATGGGGCCTTGGCCTGATCCAGTGGAGGCTCTTCTTACTGTATGTTATGTTCTTATCCAAGGAAACCCATTGGGGCTATATGGATCAAATGGGGTAAGGGAGCATATATAAGGGAGCTTATCCTAAAGACACTTTCTTGGGAGTAAGTCCTATTGAATACAGTGGGGCTTACTTTTGAGTAGACATGGATAGGATTGTGCTCTTAACCTAAGAAGACCCAGAGCTGCTTTTCAGCCCTGCTGGATGCAGCGATCACCATTTTGCACCTCTACAGTCATGGGAGCTGGATGCATTAGATTGGGTTCTTCAGAAGGGAGTTCTTCAGACTTCCTTGTAGGAGCTTGGATAGCACTGAAGCTTTCCTAACTCTGAATTAGGCTGGCATAACAACCAGCACAAGTAAAATGCTGGCCTGGAGATGTCACAAAAGTGCTGTTAGGCATTTATGTATCACTCTAGGCACAGACATAAACAGACATATACTCCCCACAAGACCATGGGAATGAAGAGTGGATGTATTGGCCTACCTTGGTTAGGATTACACCTTGAAATAGATGTTAGGAACTAAGATGTATTATTTTTGTATCGTCCAACAACAAACTAGAGTTTTTTGCTTGTTTTGTCAAAAACTGATAAAAATGGTTCCCCTCAATATACCAGTAATCATGTTATCATAGAACATAATGTAATCATGGTTCACCACTGGGGAATATCTCTTTGTTAATGTCACAGTCTTTCGGTTCCAAAAAATCAGGTTCTTACAGTCAACCTCTGAGAGTTCTTCAGGTGTGATATTGACTAGTATGTCAACATTGAATTTATCTGGTCATAGCTACTTACAGGCAGAACTCCTTTGGTCTTAGTGAAGCACAGCCACACAGGACTTGCATACAGGACTGCATTTTTAAAACCACATTTTACTTCTTTACAGCTCTTCATGTAATTTCCAAATTAGATAGAACACTCCTTCCAAATCTTTTGGCATTTTTTATTTTATCATTGAGGATTTTGTAAAAGATGCTATAGTAAAAATAGCAGATACTATATTCTCTGATCCACTTGACATTTCAACAGATGCAATTGAAGTGAAAGATTTTTCCTCAGGAATATGTGGAAATTTTCACTATAAAGCAGTTGTTTTAATTAATAAAAGCATTTCAAAATAATGTCATATTTCAAGCAGATTAAAAAGGAAACTAAAGAGTAGTACTCATATTGCAACAGAGGGGCTATATTTTTAAATAAAATTTAGAGCGAGTCTAGCCATAGTTAAGTATTTCTAAACCTTATTGATTTCAATGGAAAAGCTAATTACACACTTAACTCAATTGGTCTCAAGAGTACTTAAAATTTGGCTGGATTTTATCCCACACAGAATGTTTGTGAAACAAATTTGTTCTATGTTTATTACAAAAAATATATATCAACTTTTGCTTATAAGCATTGGTACAAATGACATAAAATTAAAATTGCAGACTTCCAGCAATTTAAACTTGTTACAGATTCAGTTTGTTTCCATATTTTTAATTGATGAATCATGTTTCAGTAGTTGTGTTACCATTGATTTACCATCATCTAGTTGAGTGTTCCAGCAGATGACTTAAAACACTATTCAGATTAATTGAATTAATCTGACTCACATTCATATCAATAGCTTTTGGAATTGTCCTTATTTTTAATGTGACAGATGGATCTTTATTGAGATACCAGAAACAACTATAAATCCAAAACAACATTTGTGCGTGAGACAATGGACATGCATTAGAATGAGACTGGGTGGGTCTTGAGGTATACTGAGAACTGTTGAAGTGTGTTTTAACTTTTTTCAGAACGGGGTGGGTGGAACAGGTCAGCAACAGGAAGGAATGTAGAAAGTATGGGAACATCATGGATTTGGTGGAAGCAGAATCTGCTGAACTCTCCCAGACCCAATCACCCAACCCAGGGCTATGCAGACTTGGAGCAGTGATTTTGTTGGGACATATTTGAGTACCATAATCCCTTCTGGACTCCAGAACTTAATCCCTGCATAAGAGAGCAAATTTTCCAGAGAAGTCCTCCATTTCTGTCTTCCTCTTGCAAAGGCCTTTATGCATAGTTGCATCGTATGATAGGACTGAGCAGGGTAGGATTGGGCAGTTAATCATGATAACTTTCTTATGATATAATTCCTTAATTAAAACACTGAGGCTATTTTTGTAATTAAGAATCTCATGAGCAGGATGAGCCAGTTCTTGGGAATGGAGAATTGAGTTTAACTGGAAAGACTAAAAAATATATCTATATATAGTGTCAAGAAGAAAGAATATGCAGTTTACAGTCAATATTGTTATTAATTTAAGAGTAAAACAGTGCATATTTCCATTAAAGAAATATTTCCTCTGAATACAGCCTTTGGAATATATGTGAATGACCATATGAAAATAATAGGGCAGAGGAAGAAAATACTTTGGAGGGATAAATGGACCAATGATAGTTTAAAACTCTTACCTGGTTTTCATTTTTTCACCTTGACAATCTCCATTTCCACCTTCTGTTGATGCAAAATACATGTCAGTCAACGGACCCTCCTGCTGCACACACCAGTTGCATGCCCTATTGTGGATATCGTGATTATCTTAATAATGTTTTTATGTTCTTTTTTCTCTCTCTTTCTTAGTCACGACCCATTCCCTCACACCTTACTTCAGCAGTAGCAGAAAGTATTTTGGCCTCAGCCTGTGAAAGTGAAAGCAGGAATGCTGCAAAGAGGATGCGACTGGAGAGACAGCAGGTACAGTGAATGGCAGGGGGAGAGCAGACTACAGGGAGCAATAAATGGAGGCTTGGAAAATCTCTTATTAAGCTGCAACCCTGTCCGCACTGGAGTAAGCCAACCCTGTCCATGTATTTAGACATGCATATATTTTTTAACCTCACCTACTGAACTATGTTTCACTGGAACTGAAAGGATTAAAATGGTTAGCAAGTCAAACCTGTCCACACTTACTCCCTGGGAGAAAGCCCCACTGACTATAATAGCATTTCGGTTGCATAGAATTGCATTGTTAATTGCTGTTAGGAGATTATCAGTGATGGGAAAAGTAATGGGAGACGCATGTCAAATCTAGCATCACTGGACTCCTCTGACTGCCATATCCTATTGTGCCATATCCTGAGGTTGAGAGGCAGGGGTTGCAGCTAGGCTGGCCAAGAACTCAGATTTTTGGTCAACACTGCCATTCTTACTCTGCCTTATCATGGACCCCTCTGGGTATACTCATTACTATACCTGCTCCTGAGGTGGTATAACTCTGAGGAGTTGGAAGAGGCCATTTCTGCCCTGGAAACAGGCTATGGATACAGAGTAACTGCTCTGCCCTCAGCAATGCAAAACATGTCCTCAACATGCCTCTGCTGAACTGCCTAGGCTGCCCAGCTAGGGCAGTTGCCTTATGCTGCCTTAGGCTGCCCCAAGCCTTTTCCAGAGTAATTTGGGTGGCGCATCTTGCAGTTGGGTCAGCCCAGTGATAGATAGGGTAGCCCAAGTGCACTTCTGAATTGTGCCCTTAGAGACCCATACTCAAGTGTGTGTGTGTGTGTGTGTGTGTGTGTGTGGGTGGGTGGGTGCGACTTGAGTGTTTTAGAGCTTCCAAAATTTTTGCTACTCTAGAGATTTTTGTGTGACTTAAAAAAGGGAATTTTCGCAACTTAGGTCCAACTCTCAAGTCTCTGGAGTTTATATATTAATTAGAAAGTTTGTATTCTACTTTCCACCAAGAAGGTACTTGGAGCAATTTAAGATGAAGAGTAATTCTCCAAAGGTTCTCTTGAATATTTTTCAAGTGTGTACAGAAGTTGGAGACAGAGACTATAGAAAAGAACTCCATGTGCTCACCATGTTGCAAGCCATCTGCCCAAATAAGTCTGCAATCCTAAACATACTTACCTAGGAGTAAATCTCATTAAGTTAAGCTATGTTTGATAGAGGAGAGTAAAATGAGGTAACAATTAAACTAGACTCCCATACTTACCGTAATTCCCCGCTTCTTAGATGCATTTTTTTACTCCCAAAAGGGAGAAAAAAAAGCCCTGCGTCTAATAAGCTGATATTCGGCTCCCCCCGCCCCCCGGTGGCCAGAAGGCTGCTTCTCCAAGAGGGTCCAAGCCTCTCAGAGGCTAGGGCTCTCTGACAGAGGTTCTGCCCTGGCCTCGCAAGGCTGGGAGAGGTCGCACGAGACCCTCCCAAGCTTCGCACAGCTACGGCAGAGCCTCCGTCAGAGCATCCAACCCTCTCAGAGGCTTGGATGCTCTGGCTGGGGGAGTGCTGGTCGCATGAGGCTTGGGAGCCACGCACATCCAGCTCTGTCCCTTTCAAAGCGTTCAACCTCTCAGAGAGTTGGCCACTTTGAAAGGGGCAGCGCTGCTCCCTCCCAGAGCAGCCAGCCCTCTAAGAGGGATGGCCGCTCTGGGAGGGAGGGCGGACCAGCGCTGCCCCCTTCAGAGCGGCCAACCCTCTCAGAGGGACAGCCGCTTCAAAGAGGGCAGCGCTGCTCCTTCCCAGAGCAGCCATCCCTCTGAGAGGGTTGGCTGGGTTGGCTGCTCTGGGAGGGTAGAACAACGCTGCTCCCTTCAGAGCAGCCATTCCTCTCAGAGGGATGGCCACTTTGAAGGGGGCAGCGCTGCTCCCTCCCAGAGTGGCCAGCCCTCTCAGAGGGCTGGTTGCTGTGGCAGGGAGGGTGCTGGTCACGCAAGGCTCCCAAGTCTCATGCGACCAGAGGCCCCCCCCTTCAGAGCGCTCCAGCCTTGGAGAGGCTGTGACACTCTGGAGGGGGCAGTGCTCTCTGGCCCTGCAAGGCTGGGAGAGATCGCTCTCCCAGCCTCACAGGGCCAGAGAGCCCTCCTCCAGCATGCTCAAGCCTTGGGGAGGCTTGGTGCGCTGGAGGAGGCAATGCTGAGGCCCAGCCGTACCGGATCATAACATGCACCTTCAAAAAAAGGTGCGTGTTATAGTCCGGTGCATGTAATAAGCTGGGAAATATGGTATAACCCTACAATCCAGAATAACAACGGGAGTACATAAGAGACATTATGTGCAAACCTATGGGAAATTCATATTGCAATCCAGAGCAAATTGTTCTTACACCAGAGCTAGGACTCCCCGTAGTTACTCTGGATTGCGCTCTAAGTGAGAGTGTACAAACTGCATTAAAATAGAGCTAGGAAAGCAACCAAAGCTAGAGGTGCAAGTTTGTCATAAGACAATAATCCATCTACTCATTTAAGGTATGTGCAAGCTACCATTCATAAGTGGTCCTCTAAAAATTGTAGGTTTTATATAGGTTGAAGCATAGTGATTTCTTCTGTGTAAACAGCTCATAATCCTTTAGGGCTAATGTATTTTTATTCTGGAAGCAGATAATGATCCTAGAACACTTAGTGTTAATGGGGTTTAATGAACCAAATCAAAAACCAAACAGCATCTAGTCCCTGTTTAGAAATAAAATTTTCCATCACTACAGATCACATCAACCCTATATAACCTTACTGAAATTGAAAGAAATTCTTGGACACTCTGATGTGCCAAGACATTATTCTGTAATCTGAGCTTTTAAGTTTATTGCTCATAAAATTTAAACTGGGTCAAGCCATGAAGAAGTAAAGCTAATGAAAAACATAATATTATGTCAAGATGATTCTTTTAACAGTTCACATGTGAAAACAATGCTACCCAATGAAACAGGTATGTTCATCAGGGTGCCCCCAGCTAAGTCTAGTTAAATGGAAGAAGTCATGTGCAACACCCAGTGGACTCCACATTGTTCCAGATCCACACATGGGCTTGAATAAACATGTAGCATGTTTGTCAAAAGGATGTTGTGGGTCTTTAGGACTGCAGCCTTAGTTTATATTAGTTATTTCATTTTCTCTGTAAACCACTCTGTAAACGTTGTTGAAAAGCAGTATATAAAAACTGTTGATTGATGACTGATTTACTAAAATTGAAACTGAGATACCAACACAAATGTAGAGGTAACTGAGAGCACAATCCTAAGGGCAAAATCCAGAGTAACTACTGGTTGTCCTTGCTCCAGTGTATGAACAACTTACTCTGGATTCCAATATGAATTTTCCACACGTTTTCACTAGGTGGTGCAGTAACTATGGGTGCATGTAAAGTCTCTTACGTGTTCCCGTAGTTACTCTGGATTTGGGGGTATGCCTACACAGAAGTAACCTCCATTGTGTTTAATGGGTCTTACTCCCAGGAAAGTGTATTTAGGACTGCAGCCACAGGCAAATTGTCAGTTCTCAGAACAAAAATCACATTAGCTACATACCTAGAATATTGAAACTACAAACTATCTACTACTATATAACAGTGGTTCTCAAATTTTCAAGGAGTTTTACTCCCTGAGTAAGACTTTGCAGGGGAGCGGCTAGGGAAGTGATGTAATCGCCAGGATTGCACCCCTGTATGGGAATTGGGAGGAGCTATTTGTAAATGTTACAAAGGTTCTGCCAAGGTCTGGGGTTTTGTAAGACCCGAAGACCACTGCAGAAGTTTGCAAAGAGTGAAAGTATGTAGGGAATGTGTTTAAACCAGAAGCCAGATTTCAGTCTTGACCCCCATGGCAGAATTATATTCCCTGAACAAAAAGCAACTGTCAGCCTCTATAACTTAAAGATTAATTTGACCCTGCTCAAACTGATATATTTATTGGGGGAGCATGGAAGCTGTTAGTGTATGGCACATATCTAAAGTGCTTTGACAATGATTGTAATCATGTATGGTCTGTATAAATGACATGTTTCCTTCCCAGATCAGCATTGCCTCTTTTTAGGGTCTGGATATACTAGCATAGGAAAGAACTGCATCATTCATCTGGTCCAATGTGTCTGCTTTTAAAAATGTTACTGCAATGTTGTAGATTCCAGTCAGATACAGGCAGCTTCCACACCACTCCCTTAAGAGTGCTGGAAGACGTTACCTATTACAAAAGATCTTTTAGAGCCAGTTGAGCAATGATTTAATGGGAATCTTTCTGGTGCATGCAATCCATATGGCCAGAAGATTGGCAGAGTTAGAATACAAATCACAACCATATAAGCAAAAGTATTTCTAACTGAAATTATAGGTGGGTAGTCAAGGATGTACGTGTAGGTAGAGTATCTGATCTTGGCAGTGGATTGTACTTGACAGCCTGTGATTCTTCTATTCACTTTGATACGTGGGCAGCTAAATGCTAGGTAGCATTCTGAAAATTATACATTTTAATAGACTGATAAGCCTGCAGTGTAGAAAATGAAGCCAGTGACCCATGTGTTATCATTGCATTGTTGGCAATTATGCCATTTAATTTGAAACTTGGAAAACTTACTAACCATTTCTAATCCTTTCAGTTCCAGTGAGGTTAAAAAAAATCATGCATGTCTAAATTCATAGGCTATTGTACATTCATATATATATATATATATATATATATATATATATATATATATATATATATATATATATATATATATATATATATATATATATAATATATTCATATATATATATTCAATTTTTAGAAATTTCTATCAGAGGAAAAATTCAAGGGCCACCAGAATTTGATTCCGTGTGGTGCTGATCCTCTTGAGAGAAGTAAAAATATACAAAAATATGTGGAGAGAAGTTGAAACTTATTACTTATATCTGACAATATTAATCAGCAAGAGTTGCATGGAGAGATTCAGTTCAAGAACCAAACATAAATGGTAATAAGCGTTCCCTTCCAGACCAAACCCAGTCTCAGAAACAATGCTTAAACAGCACAATGCTGTATATGTCTACTAAAGAAGCAAGGTGAACTGTCTTCAATATAATTTATTCCCTATAGTGTGTGCTTAGGATTGCAGTCTAAATTGTAGTGTTGTGGGATCAGATTAATAACTTACCCCAAAATCCAGAGTAAGCACGGGAACACGTAAGAGACTTTACGTGCACCCATGGTTACTGCACCACCTAGTGATAACCTATGGGAAATTCATATTGGAATCCAGAGTATGTTGTTCTTACACCAAAGCAAGGACTCCCCATAGTTACTCTGGATTTTGCCCTAACAGCTCAATCCTACGCATGTGTACTTGGAAGTAAGAGCACAATCCTAACCATGTCTACTCAGTAATAAGCCATATTGTATTCAATGGATCTTACTTCCAGTAAAGTGTGTTTAGGATTGCAGCCAGAGGCAATCCTATAGGTAATCCAGAATAACTATGGGACCTTTTCCACTGATGTAGTTATGATGCCACCCATGGGAAACCTATGGGAAACACATAGAGAAATCCAGAGTAAGTGCCTCTTATCTTCCCGCAGTTACTCTGGATTGTAGGCACAGTCTAATTATAGTCAATAGAGCTTATTCTTAGGTAAATGCTTTAGTGACTTTTTCTCCATTATTTGCTATCACTTTCTTGCTGGTCTCTCTACAGAGTCTGTCAGTGTAGATTATTGGATTAACCTGCCAATGTATGAGAGATTATTGTAATTTCCATTTATTGAGGAAATATCAACTCAATCCTACAATAGGAAAATTAGTTCAAATGCCAGCATCATATTTTCCCCTGCCTCCTCATTGATTTTTTTCCTGTATCTACATCTTCCATGGTACAAGGAATTCTGGGCAAAGGCTATGGGTATGGAAAAGCCAGACAGATCCTGCAAATAGGATCCCGACATGTGAAAATGTTTGTAAGACCAAAGCTATCAACCTTCAGGGTTCTTGTGTTTTCCTTCCGTCAAATAAAGTGTCAATTAAAAACCTGTATGTGCTTGTTTCACATTTTTCTTTAGCCAGTTGTAAAAATAGTGCAGGTAAAGTCTATCAAACAGCAATCTGGCATCCTTGGCATTTAAAAAGCAAAATGCAATAGTGCTTTGACACTGTCCACTTTGACGTTGTTCTTGCAGGATGAGGCATCCCCAACTGACAAACCATATAAACAGGAACCAGCCCAGGTCACTTACTCAGCATCGGCTGTTTCCAGCACACAGGAGGTGTTGTACATAAATGGAAATGGGACCTACAGTTACCATAGTTACAGAGGGTTAGGAAGCGGTTTGCTAAATCTCAGTGATGCTTCTAGCAGTGGTGAGTATTTTCACAGACTTTTGCATTTCTACTTGCATGCATGAATTCCTGCCTTACCCAGCAACATCTGAAATAAATTGGAAACATTGGAAGTGTTGCCTGTTTCAATACACAGAATAAAAGAGCCAAGGGCTGTGGTGGCACCAAGTGGTTAAGACACTGTGTCTGTTAACCACCAGGCCAGGGTTCAAGATCCAGGTCCTTCAAGACAGGACCTGTCCTTCGCCCAGCTCCTGCCAACCTAGCAGTTCGATATAGCGGGCAAATGCAAGTAAATCAATAGGTACCACTTCGGTGGGAAGGTAAGATGTTCCAAGTGCATGTGAGCCACATGTCGGACAAAACAGGCTCTATGACTCTAGAAACAGGATGAGCACCCTACAGTTGGTCACAACTAGCAGTATAACCTGCGGGGTACACCTTTACCTCTACCTTTTTATAAAAGATCCAAAACAGTCAATATTTGTAGGCTTAAAGTATGTACTTATATAAGACTAGATAGGGACAATTACATATTTGGATAATTTTAAAAATCAGTATTTCCTTCAATAATGAGATACCACCTATCCCCATTTTTCACCGAACATAAAATATTTTAGTAAACATTCTAAAATATCTATCATAGAATCACAGCCATAAATTCACTGCTCATTCTTATCCAACTGAAAAAGATCTTGAATTGCTTCCAGAAGATATTTGGGGATCTCTAGGAGGAAGATGTTCCACAAATGGAGACCAACCACCGGTGACCTTTTAACAATGGGGCACCAAGAAGAGCTGGGCTTGACCGGCATAGCAGATTTATATGTGAATTATCCCTTTGATTGCACACCCACATTTCTGTGAAGTCATTCTCACAGCAAGTGACAACCTCATTTTGGAATTCATGCTTTACTTCAACTTTACATGTTGATCCTGAAGAGTAATCCCAGTGGTGACTGGTGCCCTTGGTGTAATTCCACAACACTGAGAAATGCACCTTAACAGTAAAGAGGCCACAGATACCACCGTCCACTACAAAAAGTATTTGTGGAATGTTAACAACCCATTCCTTGCTAGCTTTTTTCCAAATCAAAATTGTGTCCTGACTGTTTGTCCTTGGGCAATTACATTTATGTACAATTAGGAGACCATGCACACAACATCTGGAATCCTCAGGAAAAAAGAGGTTGGAGGAAGAAATCAATCAGTAATGAGTGTTTGCTGCCAAATATTAAGCTATAAAGCTTATAGGTATGTTTTTACCATTAAGAAGTGACTTTCTCATACTAGAGAGATGATTAATATCTTCCTCCTCCATCCAACTTCTGTTTTTCCCCTTTTGTCTTCAGAAGTTTTTAAAAATCTTGCTATTTGCAAATAATACCATCAATTTGTATATCATTTGATGTGTAACTTCATGCAGAATGCAATGAAACAAACCATGTTAAAATATCTTTATTCTGACAAACGATATAACAAAAAAACCAGTAGAGGGCAGGGCAATGAAACATCATCAACAAGCCAGGGTGCTGGCCGGCCTTTTAAACGGAAGGAACTTCATTATAGGGGTGACACACCGGTGTCCCACACCAAAGTGAACCAAATGCTATTGTTCCATTGACCCCCGTGGAACTGTTATATTCAGTATGTAAGATTATATTCTAATTTAGTCATAGAGCAACCACTCAGAGGCCTCTGGGAAGTCCATAAGGAGGGCATGAAGATAATAGTCTGTGCCTAGCACTTGGTATGCGAGTGTATGGTATGTATGTACATGGAAGTTCTATTTACCGTATTTCCCGGCTTATTACACGCACCGGACCATGAGACGCACCAAAGTTTAGAGGAGCAAAACAAGAAAAAAATATTCTGAACCAAACGGTGTACTAATATATTTAATAAAATATAGCAGAATAATATTTCAACCATGTAAAGTCAACAGTGGTATTAAGAACGATTAACACTGTCATTAACAAATGAGGAAAGACTTTAAGCTTCAAGCACTCTTTTAATTTTCTGGTAACCCCAAAATCTCATCATCTCTAGTGTCAGTGATTTGCGACTTTTGCACAAATCTCATTGCAAATGATCAGACGACAACATTTTGTACAAATCTCATTGCAAATAGTCCAGGAAGGCAGGTAAGTTGGGGGGGGTTCTTTTGAGGGGTAGGTGGGGAAAGGTGAGCGGATCTAGATAGATAGGGAAGAGTGAGGGAGGCACAGGCATGGAGCAGGAGGGACCAGGTCTTGTGCATGTCTACTTTGGAGCAAGTCTCCAAGCCAGGGAAGGCTGATTAGGATTGCAACTGTGCCAGGGTGACCAGATGCCAAACCCAAAATTCCTGAACCCCAAGGCCAAAATTCCTACCCCCAGAGCAAAATTCTTACATGCTTAAAAAAATTGCCAAAAAATGTATTTTTTTTGTTTTTATATTTTTGATTTTTACTTTTTTGGCTATAACTTTTGATAGGAAGGAGATATCTCAAAACTGATTGTTGTATTGGATTTTGCTCTTCAATACAAATCCAATGACATACGACATGATGGGGTAAGGTGCTCCAGGATTGGCCCTATCACTCTATCAGACGCACAGACATTTTCCCCCCCTTTGGGAAGAAAAAAAAGTGCGTCTTATAAACCGGGAAATACGGTAGCTATCATAGTTTATAGTCATTGATAGACTTGGAACTTTCTATTTCTTTGTCAAATCTTTTAAAAGCTATCCAAACTGTCATTGTTGCCTCTTGGGGCAGGTAATACTATAAAATACGATCAGGCCTAAGGATTTAATTCCTAAAAGAAACTTTCTGATGATACATATTACACAAAAGGATGACATTGTTAAATAACAATGAATTTTTGTGCCCAGACTGCATCTGGCAGTTTGCAGGGTTTGTAAAACTGTCCAAAGTTCAGCAAGATTGGAGATAAACCTTCCTGTCCTGGCTCACATCAATATTTCAGTGTATGTTGTGAACTCACACAGATTGTATAATGTTTAGCAACTGGAACATATGCTTGAAGTGAATGTTTGGAGGGAGGAGAAAAAGGCCTATAGCTGCAAAATGTGTATTTTTTCTTCATGCATGTATTTAAAGCCTTTTCTTTGAGTAACTTATTGTGTGCCATTTTACATTATGTCAAATGGACCTAGGGACCAGCAAATATGGACTATCCTGAGGAAATAGGGTGGTGGGTCATTTTAAACTTTTAAATGATTTTAAATATGTTAAATGTTTTTTATATACATTGCTATTTTATTTGTCAGCCACCTTGAGTTGGCATTGTCAAGAAAGGCTGGATACAAATCCAGTAAATAAATAAATAAATAAATAAATAAATAAATAAATAAATAAAATAAACTGAGCCTATTTCTGCATTTTAGAGATACCTTATTTGTGTGAAATGCTGTATTTTAGATTTAGCTCCAGAGGGATCTTTGGAACCTAGCCACTAGATACCCTTCTGCCTTTTAAAATTATATATTGCTTTTATAAATTACTGCCTATAATATGCAGTTAGGATACAGGAATGGGGTTAGGTGATAGCAGATGTGCCAGATATGGCATCAGCTCTTGCTCCCTCTTGCCTAGGAACAACCACCGCCTGCATTAGCCCTTTCCCAAAACACACATCTGCCCCACACCCATTAGATATCTGTATCAACCAAGTCTAGCGAACACAGTTACCCTTCCCAGGGGTCTGCATCAGTGTGCGGAAGCTGGCACACATCCATGCGCTGTCCAGTCGCCCTGCATAGTGGCATGAAAATACTTTACAGTGCTTTTGTAACTGTCTTGAGATAGCACAAGTCCTTGCACCAGCTGAACAGGCACTCAGAATTGCGCCCTAAGTAATTGACGCTGCCAATGAGTAATTGATGAGGCAATAACTACTTCATGTTAAATCTTGCAAGTCATTTGTCCAGCAGTATATTTAATGTCAGATTTACTCAGTAGCTAATATGATAAATGATTGTCTAGCTCTTGAAGAGGATTCATAGGGCTTGCAGCATTTTGAGTGCTTTAGTTAAAATAAGAACTACTTAACTTCCAAAAATATGTGGTGTCAATGCAACTTAAATGAATCCATAAACCACTTTGTCAGGAACTACATATAATACAGAAGACTGGTTGAGTCACTACTGATGGCTAGGAAAATGACATCCTATGACCATTAGGAATGATATACTAGTGAAAGTTTTTAGGGATTTTTAGCTAAAGGAGTTGCAATTTTTTTAAATCCCAAATGCCCTACCATTAACACACTGATGCATCTGCACACCGCATTCAAATTTACTAAGCATCAAGGGTAAAATCAATTCAAGTGCTAACAAAAGTACTGTCTGTTATCTTGAAAGATAATGATAAACGTTGCCCTGCTAGTTGTTGTGACCAACTCTTAGGGAGCAGTGCTCAAGGCTTTTTTCTGGGGGTACTCACAAGTACTCAGTTCCAGAATCTCTTCCACCAGCGCCCCCAGCAGTTAATTAATAATTAGTCATATGGGGATCACCTGTTGTGAGTACTGGCACCTTTTTTCCCAGAAAAAAAATGCACTGACGGTGCTCATCCTGCTACAAAGAGCCATCATTGTCTGAGGATGCCTCTGTGGTTATGTGACCAGCATAACTAAATATCAAAGCATACTGAATGCTTTTTACCTTCACACCAAAGCTATACCTTTTTATATACTTGCATTTATACACTTGAACTGTAGGCTGGCAGCAGCTGGGCAAGTAACAGGAGCTCACTCAGTCTTGTGGTACTCGGGTATCAAAGCACCAACCTACTGATCTTTAGGTTGACAAGCATAGCATCTTTAACCACTGAGCCACAGCAGCCCCTGTCTTAGTTTGGACTAAATGACGTCTGCTGCAATCCTAAAGTCACTTTCCTGGGAATAAGACTAAATAGTAGAGTAGACATGATTAAGATTGTGCTGTTCATGCCCAGCAAGAACAACCACAATCACTGCCCACCCCCCTCACACAAAAACACGACAAGTAGAAATGAACCAAAGTTTGAGGCTTCTTTTGTTTCTGTCAAAATAATGAGCACTGATTAAAGTAGCCAGGTGTTTCAGTCATTTCCAATTGTCCTTTCCAGGTCCAACTGATCTCAGTATGAAGAGGCAGTTAGCAACCACATCTGGCTCTTCCAGCAGTACCAGCTCCAGACCTCAGCTGAGCCCAACTGAAATTAATGCAGTACGACAACTGGTTGCAGGATATCGAGAATCTGCTGCATTTTTATTACGATCTGCAGATGAACTGGAAAACCTTATTTTGCAGCAGAACTGAGACACATGACCGTCCTGCTGACCTAGTTTTATCACAGAATTTCCACTAATGACATTTTGATTCCCCAGAGCAGATCCTTCAATTACTGCACAGTTTGTTGACGAGTTAATTACCATAATGCCACACTGTTCTTGATGTTTTTTGGTGTGCTAAGGTTCTTGAAGTGAACTCGGACCTCCAATATTTCTGAGGTACTTTAATATATCCAGCCTATTGCTTTATGTTAATTTGTTTACGTGTGTCAGCATCAATGGCAAAAAATGTGGCTAGAAATGTTAACTCGCTCTAACATGGATGGAAAAATAAGATACTGGGGTTCAAAATCGGGCCTAAATCCAAGTGCAATATTAGTGGAATGTGCTCTTGACTCAGTGGACTCAAAGCTGCATTATATGGCAAAATGTTGCCAAATGCCCTGTTGTTAACAGGATGCAATTGCAATGAAAAGGATCTTGTATTTTAAAGAAAATGTAATTTTATAGGAAAAAACAAGACAAAAATGTTGGTTCTCATTCTAAATTGATCATTTTTACTTTGGTAAATTTTTCACTGATTTTTCAAATAACGTTTTGAGGAGTTATTGTAAATCCTCTTCTCGGAAACCTCTCTCTCCCTCCTTCAATCCACCTTTATTCTACAGCAAGTACCTTTTCGTGCTGGGCAGCCCATTCCCTGGTGGATCCCTACACAAAAACCTCCGGAATGACTTCCAAAGGAAGCAGACATTTCCTGAACTCGCACGGTTCTTGCCTAAATTTCATAATGATTTGCAGCTTTATTAGTAATTAATAAAGATGTGAGGATTATTTTTAAAGGACATATCATTAATTTTTTTAAAGCGGTTTCTTACAAGCTAGCTCATTTAACTCCAGGATTGCTGCTGCTGTCTTGTACAAGTCCTTCTGGTAGTGAATGGATGTAGATGATTGAATGTGAAGAGGTTGCAAGTGACAATCGGAAAATTTGCACTCTTGTGTGTATTTATTTTTTTCTTTTTTAAATGAATACATAACTGAAAAGGGCCATTTAAGATTTCTGATGTGATTTTATAATGCTAACAATGAACTAAAAATATACAAAAAAGTCATAAAGGAAGCAGCTGCCACTTAAACAAAACTCCTTTTCCCAGACTTACCAATCCCCTGTTTATATTTTATGATGTCAAATACACATCAATGGTGTTTCTGTTGTGCGCTAAGGAAAGCTTATTTTTATGTATTTAGAGAAAAGTATTTTAGTTCATGCTTATTGTAATATCTGTTCTGTTGTTTAGCTTTTGTTAAATAACAAGTTCCTTGTGCATTCCTGAATTTGCCTTATTTTTGTGTACAATTTTTATGTAATTTGGGTTTTGATAATGAGTTTAAGGCACCAGTGATATTTTCTATCTACTTGTTACATATAGTTTTCCAAGTAATGACTGTGATTGTGACAAAGTAATGTGCACTTTTTCTTGTAACTGTGGACATTGCTATGCTTTTTTCCCCTTTAGTGTTTCTAGAATTACTGTTGCTTACAGTTCTGTTTTTTTTTTAAAAAAAGACAACTTTGTGATACTGTTGGTGAATATCAGTGTGAAAAAGCCTATTGAAATGAGTGTTTTGGAGGTACCTAAATACACAAACTTTTCCTTTGTGGACTAATAATGTTCGCAAATTTAAATGAAATTTTAAAAAATGAGGGCTGGAAAAATTCCTCTGTTTTGTTTGGATAAATAAACAAACATCTGTGTTTCAATTTGGGTCTGTGAAACAATATTTAAACTTATATCATTACTTTTTTCTGCAGAGTGTTCTCTTAGAAACAGGACAGTGTAGCTTAAAATCCAGTTTACATAAAATGCTAAAGATGGTTTCTTAAGAAACACACCTCCAAGTGTATAAGCTGGATAGAAGTGGGGATATCAGTGGAAATAGTTCAAGGGTTCTTTTCTTCCAGTCTGACTCCCAATTCAGTCAGCCTCATGGACAGGCAGACTCTGTTGACAAATGGGCAAGAGTTAAATAGAAATCACAACAACAGGGTATTGAAAATGCTAACATTTATTTTTGCATAACTGTTCGTTTGTTATGTCCCTCAAACTCCACTCCTTCCAACACATGGATCGTAGTTTCTACAGGAAGGCCAAATAGATCAGAGTGCTAGAGTCAGACCACAGTGTCATCCATTACCAAATACTCCTTGTGCGCAATCCAGAGTATCTACGGGAGTCCTTGCTCCGATGTAAGAACAATTTACTCTGGATTGCAATATGAATTTCCCATAGATTTTTACTAGGTGGTGCTGTAACTATATCAACGTTAATGTCTCTTACATGCTGCCATAGTTATTCTGGATTGTAGGGTTAGTGTTATAACATTGATATCCCAAAGAGTGGGGTGCCTAAGGACGCCAGGAATCTGTTGGAGTAATAGGCAGAAAAACCATGGTTGAAACTATGTGTCAGCGCAAATTTGCTTCCACACATTCATAAGAAATGCTTTCATCAAATTTATACAGTGAATTCCAATATTGTTTGATGGAATCTGTGGACAGAGATACTGTGTGCTCTAGCACCTTAGGGCACCCTAGGAATTCATAGCCGTAAGATAAGGTGATATCTGAGGGGTATGCTGGCTGCTGTCTTACCCTACAATCCAGAGTAACTATGGGAGCACGTAAGAGACATTACGTGTACCCGTAGTTACTGCACTACCTAATGAAAACATATGGGAAATTCATATTGCAATCCAGAGCAAATTGTTCTTACACCGGAGCAAAGACTCCACATAGTTACTCTGGATTGCGCCCTAAATCTCCCATGGCATGTTGCCACTGAGATAGACTGCTCCAAAAAATAGTGTGCCATGACCAGAGTAAATTTAAGAACTGCTGATTTTGTCTATAGTGCAGCTTATTCATAACAATATCCTCCTTCTTTCAAAGTCTCTATGATGTTCAGTACTGTTTCTGAGGCTGTAGATGATACCATGATCTCCTCTGCTGAGCCTATATAGTAATATATCCTATATAAGGATTGCCTCATTTTGGCATAGTGGTGAAAACACTCCTGTGTTAAAACCCAGTCTTGTGCTGTGATAGAATTCCTCTTTTTGTGGCACTTGGAGGCTGATGGCTGCCAGAATACTATCTAGGGATGTGCGAAGAGGATGGTATCTTTAATTTGCTGGAGTGTTCACTGTTGGGGCAGAAGTAATCTTTGAGTTGATGATGATGGAAAGAAGTCAAATGCAGCCTGCAATAAGCTTTCATGTGGTCTGTGGCAAGTCATCTCCATCCTTTACACTGGCAAGCCTTATAATCCTCTGAAGGTCTGTTCCCCTTGAATCTGGCTGGTGTACAAGGGCCATGGAACTGCAAGCATCTCATCTCATCCTCCCCCTGCCCCCCCTCTCTTTTCCTCTCTCTCTCTGTGTGTGAAAGTGTTTATGAACTGGTTTGAAGATCACCCTCTCTCTCTGTGTGTGAAAGTGTTCATGAACTGATTTGAATTCATTATTTACTCTTTTAAGTTCTGACACTAATATATTCATTTCTGTAAATTTATTCAAATTTAAAATGTAAATTAATTCTATTTTTCTGATCCTGATACAGTGTCAAAGAGATGATGTGACTTTCCTGCCAAAACGTTTGATCACCCCTGAATTAGATCATGGCTATAGGTTTGATGGGGCAGAATAAGAATTCCCAAAAAAGAGCAGATTCCTCTGCCTGTCAGAGAGGATGCCTGGATAAATTAATAATACTGTTGAGCATCTTTGTTGTTACCATACTACCATTAGGGTTTTAGATACTTCGGTAGATAGTCCTATTTTTCTTTAGAGGAATAAAAAAGCACTTCTGTAACATATTTGCCTAATATTGGATAGGCTGTGACAAGTGCCATACTGAAAACTGGTTCTTCATGCAACATTCCAGGTTTGAATGCCTGTTCTTAAACTTTTCCTATTTGTTGGATATGCAGTTTCTCAAAAAGCATGTAGCACACTGCTCACCAAGCTCTGTGTAATGGATTGGTTGTAATGGTTATTTTTTCACTTGCAGGGCCCAGTCCTATCCAACTTTTCAGTGCGTCAACAGGGCATTGCATCCTGTGCTTAGGGGCCTGTCATGGAGGCCTCCATAAGGTAAGGGAACTTTTATTCCCTTACCTCATGACTGCACTGTGGATACATCAGTGCTGGAAAGTTGGATAATATTGAGGTCTCAGTTTCTTACATATATTGTTTCTCAGATCTGAACCAACTATATAGCTGGCACAAATCCAGGAAGCACCACAAATCCAGGAAGCCCCAACCCACATAGGGTTGCACAGCCCAAGAAGGGGGTTATCTGGCAAAGGAAGTTTCCATTGCTCCCTTCTGGGCCTGATCTTGCCCTTATTGCATCCTGTTTTGCCCATAAAAATCCTTGCTTGACCTTCAAAAATGTCACCTACCAACTTTTCCCAGCCTCGTGCTGCCCATACCTTACCTGTGGTGGCTGGCTCTGGAATGGGATGTAGTGCTGGCAGGCCAGCACAGGGGCTACTGACTCAAAAGTGATTGAAAACATATCTTACAACATGTTTGTGACCACTGAATGACCACAGTTGTCCCAAATCAACCCAAAGGTAAAATTGTACCATCAACTATTTTCTTGTCTGCTGTAGCTTGGTTTATCCAATGATTTTTGTATTTTTAATGGTCATTATATGGTGACTATAGTATCCAGTAATAATACAAACCTTCTCAAATCTAACAAACCATGCACTTATTACGAAAAATAATAGTGTTTAGAGAGGACCACCAAGCACATTGGTTACATATCATTAAAATACTCAAAAACAATTTAAATACATTAAAAAAGCAGGCCTCCGTCAGTCTTGAAAGACTATGGTATCATGCTCGGCGTTGCATATGCCGCATACAAAGCATGAAAGCCTGGGTTAGATTTTTATGGAGGATAGGCTGTTACCCAAGCAGCAAATCCCCCCTCTCCACGCCACTGAATTAGTCCAATGGAAAGGCAGAGCCGATACAATTGGATCCAGCTGGTGTCGCAGAGCTGGGCTAAGGACCAGCGCTCACCCTGTCTTGTGGGGCCGACCCGGGTCTGGAACCCAGGCCTGCTGGTTAACAGGCACAGTGACTTAACCACTTGCGCCACCCACAACCCGTCTATAAAACAGTCCGTTTTTTAAAAATACATTCATGCATTACAAAATGCAGCATTCCACAAAGATCTGCCTCACTTAAAAGCTCTGCTACACAGGAATGTCTTCAGGCCCCACTGAAAGCTCTGTAAGGAAGGAGCTTTCCTCAGTTCCAGGGGAAGAGGATTCCAGAGCCAGGGTGCAGCCACCAAAAAGGCCCTGTTCCAGCCACCACACTTCTCACTTCTCTCAGTGGTGGTATAGTCAAGGGCAAATTGCCCTTGATACCTTTTGCACAACCAATTATGAAAGGTCAGAAGAAAGTTCCTGCAAACCATTATAAAACTTACAAGTGGAATAACAAAATGTGATAAGGGATGGTAAGGTAACTACCTCAAGGTAAGGTAACTTTGCTCATAGTATGACCAGGGTTTACCACAAAGGATGTTTTCCACACTGCAGGTGGACTGACTTGCTGCCAGTTTTCTCTCCCAGACTTTTCCCAACTCAACTCCTGAAATCCCTCTCCTACACCTCAAGGCACTGCATTGCAAACTGCTTGTATTCATGTATTATCTGTGCTGTGCACAACCAAGGATCAACTGAGGATAAGGGAGGAAGTTTCCATTGACTGCAGTCACAGTGATAACCTTCTGAACATACAGCCACTCTATGTGGGCTTGTTCAAACCATCCTATTTCCCCTTTCTTTAATGAAATCTGTATATTTTAGCAAAAAATGTACATTTTAACAATACAAAGCAAAGCTTTTAAAAAATTAATTAGAACAACTCAGTGATCCAGCCAGAGGAGGGATGGAGCAGTTAGTCTTGGAGGGAGCTCACCCTTCCGGAGCCACTCCATGCGGAGGCGCAAAATGGAGGGTACATTTTGAAAGGATCAGGCTCCCTTCAAGACTGACTGTAACATCCCTCCTCTACCTATGCTATCGTATGACAAGTTCTGTTTCATTACTACCTTCTGTTTAGTCATATATAAGATTCACTAATTGTTTTCAGGCAGGGCTTGTGCCTTTTAACAATTATGTGACAATATGCAGTAATTTCATGACATCTCTCCTAAAATATAATGATGGAAAACAACTTAATTTGTCAAGTTAGGAAGCACAAAAGTTCTCCGAGAAAATCTAGCATCCTTAACTATGGCTTTGGTTTCAAAAATTAATTAGATATGCAACATTGCCCACATTTACCCTATAAAACAAACTCAATTTAAATGGGATACAATTTATTTCAACCAATTCATGTAGTCTTGCAGCAAGTTTCTGATCAGCTCTCCTGATCAGCTTCTATTTATTCCCCATTCAAATATTTTCATTCTGACTCCAAACTATAGATTGTCCTTGACCATTGCTGTCAATCAACAATATGTAGTGAGGTCCCGGCCTGGGGAAGCAATACACTCACTCTCCTGCCCTCCAGTGTCTGAAACATATTCCCATCAAATAATTTAAAAGGAAAACCTCTTCAGAACACCCCCTTGAAGCAACTGAAAGCCCCTCTTGTGGTAGAGAGTCAGTCCATCATGCAGGATTCCTGCTACCGGTATTTCTTGGTTGGAAGATGTTTTATTGGAAGACACCCATTTACACCCAGGTTTACAGCCTAACCTGCTAGGGACTGATGACTCAGGTATATTATCTTATTTATTATAGGATAAACAGAGGTAGTGTTCTCCTAGTGGCTTTAGTTGCATTTGTGTCCATGGCATTTTGTAACCTTGCAAGCCACAGCAGCAACTGAGCTGATTGTGCATATTTTATGTGTATGTGTTGATTGGATGAAATTAGACAAAAGAGGGAAGCTTTTGGACAAAATTAGAAATGTTGATATAATGGGATAACTGTCATTGAAAACTGCTGAAAGAGCAAAAGCAGTGAAAGCAAAGTGGATGAATTGCGGTATGAATTGATGAAAGTAGCAGCCTTTCTCTGCTGGAAACATTCTCAGCTGGAAACTGTCTCTATGCCCCCAATTTCACAGAAGAACAAATAGGTAGCCCAGAATTAGAGCCCTATGTTGCTCATAGTGAGCCCTATGTGATGCTAGTGGGCATTCATGTGTGGTGAAGCATTATTTATACTTTTCATCTATCAAAATAAATTTTCAAGTAAGTAAGGACCCAGATCATTTTCCAGCACAGGTGCAATTGTCCCAGCGGGGTGTGAGCTGCATACTGTGTTTGGAGGGGCAGTCACTGGGGCTTTTGCAAGTTAAGGGAACAGGTGTTCCCTTACTATGGGGCTGCAATGTGGCCACATAGGAACTGGAAAGTTGGATCAGATTGAACTCTTATTCTATGCCTGTGGTGGCAAACATATGGCACGCATGCCACAGCAGGCACTCAGAGCCCTCTCTATTGGCATACAGCCATAGTGCTCAGTCTGGGAGTGCTCTAAACCCAGTGCACATGCCCAAAGCTCTGAACGTGCTCTTCGGAGCACAGCCGACTGGTGGCGCCAGTGTCCAGCACACATGCCCAAGGCTCGTATCATGTGCATTGGGCCAGGAGCAACCTGAGCTCTCTTTGGAGCAGAGCACTGAGCACACACTCTGGGCACCAGTACGCAGTGCCAAAAAGGTTCGCCATCACTGGTCTCTGCTTTCACAGTAATCTATACTCCAGTACCTCACCACATGATTTTTCATCAATGCTCCGGTCCCTAACCATATAAAAGTGTAAGGTACTCCTGTACCTGCACAGTGCAAATGGGGAATATGCAAGTCAATGTACCAGGAAAAGCATCCATATACAGCAAAGTGTAATTGTTGTCTTTTGTGCTTATATTTTTGATCAAGGCAGAGAGCAGTTGCTGCAAATACAGGCAGAACTTAGACTTACTGCAATCCTGAAGACACTTTCTTGGGAGTAAGACCCATTGAATACAATGGGACTTACTTCTGAGTAGACACAGAATCATAGAATTGGAAGGGACCTAGTAGGTCATCTAGTCCAACCCCCTGTCTGCAGCAGGAAATCCTCCTATGTTTAGGACTGCACTCTTATTTCCACTGGCTATAAATCTAGATTTAGGCTTTGAGTCTAATGAAAGCTGTGCTCTGGTCAGGTTTGGAGGCTGGGAGAGGGCTGTTTGGCATCTATGGATGATGAAATCATGGATGTCAAACCCAATAACAACATGGCTCCTTATATTTATTCTTATGTGTCCGGCAGTCAGAAATAGATATACAAAGTCAGACATTGAAAGGGCACTTCAAGCCACCACAAATCCTGAGCAAATGAGAAAAAGGGGCATAGTAGAAAGAAAATATGTTTCTAGGCTTACTTCAACCATAACAATATGAGATGGTGCACAAATATTCAGGATATCCTGAAAAGCTTTTTAAAGTCCTTCAAATAACCCTGTTCTGCCATGACAATTTGACCTTCCAATAAAGATCCCAAATCTTCACAAAACAAATATAGCCACCAGATGGCAATGATAGCTGTAAGATACAATATAATGATGAAATATTTAAATGCAAAGATTGGTGGTTTCCAGTTTCAATGTCTTGTTATGCTGCATATTTTAATTACCCAATTCATTATCCACTCCCACTTCGTGGCACTTTCAATTTTATGAAAAGATCTTATTTGCTGTTGTACTGTCAGCACATTTCAAATAATGGTCGTTGTATGCCTACCCACCAAACGGCATATGATTTCAAGATGCCTTTTTTTCTTCATCAACCAAAAGATCAACTCGGTTGAGTAACAGTGTATTAGTTCCTCATAGGGTGCAATCCAGAGTAACTATGGGGAGTCCTTGCACCGGTGTAAGAACAATTTGCTTTGGATTGCAATATGAGTTTCCCATAGGTTTTCACTAGGTGGTGCACTAACTACGGGTACACGTAATGTCTCTTATGTGCTCCCGTATTTACTCTGGATTGTAGGGCCAGTCTATTAATCTCCTAGTACTCCTTGACAGTGCCCAGCTTTTCCTTCTCAAGCACTAACAGCATTTTGCATGATAGCTTCATGCTGGCAGTCCCAAAGCACAAGAAGGTGCATTAAAGCCCAAGCTGACATGTGCTGAAACAAGAAACTGACGCAAGAAGTGCACCAAGAAGCAAGGCAAAGAACAGTAGAATATTTATACACCTTTAATTCTGCTCTAGTTTCTCCTTTGCCAGTGAAGGGTAACAGATCTTAACTATGAAAGTTTCCTCCTCAGTTCTACTTCTTGAGACACTATGCAAACACCACAGGTGTTTCTTCTCTTGGCAATATCCAAAAAGGGCTTGGAGTGTCTTTACAAACAAAACATTGCAGCAAAATTATATTTTTGATAGGAGGTTAATGATTTTGTATGATGCTGTTTATATATCTAGAAATAGTCCACAGCTGTCACATGCAGAGGTACAATATAACATTAATCACACAAAAAATTCTCCTTTCCAGTATCTCAACTGGCCTTTTCCACTTCTCTCCTCAATGGCTCTCCTCAATAGGCTCCCTAGCCTGCTCTCAGCCTAGCGGACTTCACAGCTGCAATTCCATTAGATTCCATTATTCACGCCAACTTCTGGCTGAATGTGGTATACCATCAGACACACTAATAAACAGGTTAACAATTTTACGTAGATACATTTTGTATTACAGTTGTACCTTGGTTTACAAGTATAATTCATTCCAGAAGTATGTTTGTAATTCAAAATACTTGTATATCAAAGCGAATTTTCCATAACAAATAATGCAAACTCAAACTATTCATTCCACAAATATTCATATATTCCAAATGAATTCATTCCAAATTCATTTGGAACTATTCATTCCAAAAATGTTCATATAAAAATGATTATTGTGGGGCCGTGGGGGCACTGTTGCCTTGCCACTCCCCTTATCTTCCACTCCCTTTGCCGGGAGGCCCAACCCGGGGTCCACCCAGGAGATGCCAACAACCAAGGGTAGAAGATGCCTTAATAGATGTGAGAGGGAGGGGGTTACAGCACCCTAACCCTCCTCTCCCAGAGCATTGCTTACCACACTCTTGTCAGGCTGTTTGGTCTCTTGCCCCACCTCACCCTCAGCATCCTCTCTTCCAGTGATGGGATTCAAAGAAATTAACCACCGGTTCTATGCCCATCTGGCAGCCACTTTTAAATGGTTATTTTTAAATTTTATATGTCCTATCTCTCATTAACAACCAGTTCTATAGAGTAGGTGTGAACCTGCTGGAGTCCACCACTGCTCTCTTCCCCTTTTGCTGCCTTCCCCCACCTTTGGTGGACTTCCCTCATCCACCTCACTTCTGTTAACCCCTTCTTCCCATGTGCCCTTGTCTGCTCTCCAGTATCCCTCCACATCTGCTGTCTCCCCTTCATTTGGGTCTCTTGTTCCCCCAGATGTCCTGTGCCCCCTCTGTCTTCCCCCATTTCTTTACCCTGATCATTCCTCTGCGCCCTCCCAGCCTGCTGGATCCCCCTGGTGCCCAGCCAGCGCTGGGTGCCCAGCAAGCACTGAGACCCAGCAGACACTTCCATGGGGATGTCCCAGCATTAGCAGTGGGGGTGCCTCTTAGCACCTGCTTGCTGCCACTCACCCAGCCAGTCTGGTGCTTGACAGCAGCCGGAGCCCTCTGTGCCCTTCAGAGGCGCATGACTGGGGCACGGGGCTGTGTGTACTCTGTCCACCCTCTGGGGGCTTCCCTGGGTCCCCCCTCTGTTGCGGGGGCATGGCTCCACCCCTGGACTCCAGCAACAGGGGTAAGGAGGGGGGCTGCCCCTGACAATTACAATACTGTAATATATTACAAAATAATAAAGAAAATACAATATAAATAAAACACATTAACCTGCACTTAGGGCACAATCCAGAAGAGCACTTGGGTTACCCTATCTATCACTGGGCTGACCCAACTGCAAGATGGGCCACCCTAGTTATTCTGGAAAAGGCTTGGGGCAGCCTAAGGCAACATAGACCGCCCTAAGACAGGTGGAGCTGGGCTGCCCCAACTGGAGCAGCCAAGGCAGTTCAGGAGGGGCATGCTGAGGGCATGTTTAGCATTGCCTTGGACAGAGCAGTTACTCTGTATCCAGAACCTGTTTCCAGGGCAGAAATTCCCTCTTCCAGCTCAGTTATACCACCTCAGGAGCAGGTATAGTAATGAGTAGACCCACAGGGGTCAATTATAAGCCAGAGTAAGAATGGCAGTGTTGACAAAAAAATCTGATTTCTTGGCCAGCATAGCTACAACCCCTGCTTCTCAGCTTCAGGATATGGCACAAGTACGGCAGCCCAATAACCTGGGGATAAAGCAGGAAACTCCAAGAAGCCTCTTGTATTCACTGTAGACTGTACTGGGAGTCTCATCAAGGACTCCTTCAAAGGATGGCAACACAGCCGTTCCTTGTTCAGTGTGAACTGAGGGGGGTCTCCTCCGGAGCAAGCCCTCCCCAGGTGTCACTGACTTGGTGCCTACTGAGCATGCTCTGCTGCAGCTAGGGCAGCCTAGTATTCCTGTCTCTCTGGATGCAGCATAACATTCTGCTCTGGATTCAGAATAGTTGGGGCACTCCTCACTGCCCTAACAGAGCCCTGAGGCGCTAATGTCTCTCAGGCTGCAATCTGCCCTCCCCCCTTACAAAGGAGTGAACCCCACTGGTTTTAAGAGTGCTTTCTTTAGAGTAGACATGCAAGGCTAGATCTCTCAGGCTCTTTTCTATTGCTCCTCTTACATAGGAATGAGCCCCATTGACTGTAATAAGCGTTCTTCAGTGTGGACATAGTCTCTCAGGAGAGGCTGAGCAGGTGCTGGCAGAGCGACGAAATTGGCTGTATCCTGATTATTTTTTTTCTTGTTTATTAAGATATTGCTTGTATATAATCAAGACATTTCAAAAATTAGAAATGTTTGCTTGTCTTGCAAACACTCTCATTCCAAGTTACTCTCAACTCAAGGTTTTACTAATCAATCCCTGCTAACTGGGCAAAGAGACACTTTTTACAATGGTGTCCTCTTCTGTTTGGCAAAGGGAGAGCAACTGATCCTCTTCACCCCAGAATGGCACCATTTGCAGTCCAGGGAGAATATATTTTGAAGAAAGGCTGTTGAACAGTTTTTCTCTTTATCCTGATTACTGTGATGTGGTCATCTGCGGCCCTGTCTAAAAAAAGCAATGAATTAAGTCCCTCCTTGGAGGGGCTTTATTTTTTGCTTTCCTGATCTTCTCAGCCAATATAGGCCTGTTGCAGCAAACTAATCAGATGCCTCTAGTTGCCAAGATCAAGAAAAGATTTTAGAGGTGAATTGGACACATGCTTCATTAGCCACTAGAAAGGTATGCCATAACCTGGAAATCCAGGGTAGGAGGAAAAGGGGATGGCCAAGAAACACATGGAACCAAAGTGTGGAAGATGGTGCAAAATTAGTGGGATTGACTTGGAATGAGCTGGAGATGAAGGCCCAGGAATGAAATGGATGGAGGACACTTGTCGGCTTCCTTTGCTCAGATTAAGGGGTTACAGGCAGAGAGGGAGAGATACTCTTTTGTGGGTACAATCTATGCTGCAGGCACTGGTTGTCTATGGACTATCTGCTATTCCACTCAGCATAACAAAGCACACTGTTAGCATTGCTTCTGTTATATATACACACCAGAAGAGACTTGAAGATATTATTTGGTCAAAGTCTTGAATACTTGCTCCACCAATCTCATTTATTTCAAAAGGTTTTTGGAAATCTAGCTATCAAAATCACGTATAGCATTTTGTGAAGATCTGTATGATTAATTCTGAGACTGCACTCTTTTTTAGACTAGTCTTCAACAGCTTATGGTATGTGCAAATGTACAGTAGTTGAAAAATTCTTTAAAAGTGATAGCCTGGAGTCCTACACGCTAAGTGACCAATTAAGTCCCACCCGGAGGCGTTGAACAGGAGCCTGGCTAGTTAGCAGCAAATGGAATGCAAAGGCTGTAGAGGCATCCAAAGAACGAATTTTGGAAGAAATAGGTAGGCACCCGCTCCCCTAATCAAAGAAAAGGTCGAAGTTATCACAAAAAATAAAAATAGTGCAAACTGGAATGCAGCCAGAGAGGATATGATCTTTTGAGAAATATAGAACAATTTATGAATATCCCATGAATATTGTTTTAATGGGGTTTGCTCCCAATGAAGTGTATGAAGGGTAGCAGTCTCATACTTGTTTCACATTCTACATCCCCCATATCATCAAGATTCTAAACTCCTTTTGTTTTCAATCCAAAATAGACTGGTTGGGCGGAAATGTCCTTCCCGTTTTGTTCAGCGGAAGCAGGTCTTTCCTCTCTCACCCATGGGAGGGACGTTTAAAGTGTAACTGGAGAGTTTCATGGCATATTGCTTAGGTGTTGAAATGTTTTGGCAGGAGGGCCACATCTTTCTGACACTGGGTCTAGGGCCAGAAAAAAATGATTTACATTTCAAACTTGAATGAACTCACATAAATTTAGTGTATTAGAGACAGATTTGGAGAATTATAAAGCTTGCCTGTGTGGCAGATGAGGAACTTGCTGCAAGCTGTATTGAGGTTCACCATGGGCTGCATCTGGCCCTTGGGACAGGGTTTGGAGACCCTGTCATCAAACAGTGATCTGTACTGGTTCTGACTTTGACTGCTGTGGAAACCCACAAGTCCTTTTTTGCAGGAGTATAATGGGACAGGATAATCAAGAATATTCAGAGTTTGAGGGTATCTGTATGAAACTGAATTGACCTATTCTTCTTTCCAAGCATGAACTGTCAAACCCACAACAGTTCTGTGGGTGCAATCCTGACCACTCTTTTGGGCCAGTGTGAGTGACTTAAAGAGAGGAGGGGAGGCTGATGCAGAGAGTTGTGTTAGCCTCCCAACACCACTCTCGTGGCACAAACAGGTGAGTTGTGTTGGCCTTTCAGGTGAGTTGCAAGGGTTTGGAGGGGTGGGGCAGTGTGGGGGGAGGATGGGTAAAGAGTGGAACTATGAACGAGCAGTCAAGGAGATGGAGGCAGGATTCAGATCCTACAGTTATGCTGGATCCAAGCCTCAGTCCATGGGCATTTGGAAGAAACCTCTGTCTTCTTCCATCTCCTTGGATCTAGACCACCTCCAGAGGTGGTCTAGATCCAAGCAGATCTGTTCGGGCTAACTGTTGCAACCCCTAACCTGTGGCAGTGCATCAGCAGCCCCAACTTTTACACGGATTCAGTGCAGGCTGAGCCAGGTTGCCTGATCTAGCACAAGTCAGGATTGTGCCATGTGTGAAAGTTGTTGGTTATCTTGAATTATCTCCAGTGCCATGGCCTTGAGTACATAACAACCACAATGATGCAAAATTCTGTGTGTCTATAACCCCAGTGATTATAGCCAAGACTCATGCATATGTGTACTTCCTTCTAGCTGATCAAACAACACCTCCTCACAGTTTCTTATTTTATACTTTATTTTAAACTGAGGAAGGAAAAAAAAAGAACCACTGCAATGTGTTATCAAAATTTAGTATTCAAACTAAAAATCCACATTTGAACTTCAGAGTGAAAGCCATTAATTCACATGACATGTGGTCTTAGGCCTTGCTCTACTGAGCCAGTTAGAAGATTCCTTCCTTCAGATGTCATGACATTTCCAGTTTCAGCACACAACATTTTGGCATCAAAACTTGACTTCAGACCAGAAAATGTTGGTTTTTAAAATGACAAGTTTGAGCAAGACTTCTTTTTAAAATTAAAATTATTTTCATATAACAGGCAGATAAGAATCATAACAAGAAAACTATATTTTTTTTAATTTGATGCTTTGATTCAGCTTGTTTTATTCAAATTTGATTTGATTCAGCTTTCACATCACTCAAATTTAAGATAAATCTTGGGGTTCTAAAGTGAGACTATAGAAACCTTAGGACAACATTGCTATACCAGAACGAACAGACTAAGGCTGCAATCCTAAAGACACTTTCCTGGGAGTAAGACCCATTGAACACAATGGGGCTTACTTTTGAGTAGACATGGTTAGGAATGTGCTCTAAGTCTCAGGTAAATGTGGATAGGATTGTTGCTCAAGACTGCAGTCCTATCCACATATAACTTGGATTTTTGGTTATGTCTTTTGGAGGCTTCCGCAGGTCATTCTGAGACTTATAGAGTGGGCTGCAGGCTGTGCATGACCAAAAAGATGCTTCATAGCTCTCCCCATACATCCAGAATGGCTCTAGTTTGGAGCCTAATGGAGGGAAAGGTAGATGGGAGAAGCAGTCATGACGTGCCAGTAGGTGCAACCCATAGTTTGGAAAATCCTGTGCTATTTTTTAGTACAACATAGTCCTACATTGTTGTTTGGCACTATCCAAAAGTTTGTAGAAGCCTCCAAAAGTTCTTGGTTTTGGAAGGCAATGTCTGGTTTGCCTCCAAAAATTGGAGGTAGTTTTCAGAACCTTTCTCAAGACATTTTGAGACCTGCAGAGGCCTTATAGTGATTTACCAGAATTGACATGATCAAGAGGAGGCCTGCACAATCAGGATCACTGACCACACAAGGTGTGTTTGAATGTGGTTAAGATTGGAAACCCCTTATATAGCAATTTAAGATGCTTAGAGGAACATTATCACCACAGCAGCAACTGGTGGCCTTCTTATTTGGACCTTTTCAGGTCTTGCTTCCTACTATTGCTAGACACTTTACCTTTAGATGATGGCAAGTTCTGCACCTGTCAGTAATATTATTTATATTATAAATAATAATCCAAACCTGTAATCCGAATCCGGCTTCTCCTCAGAGTTGAAGTCCAGCATCCTTTGATACAAATATTAAGTATCCAATTTCCATTGTTTCTAACCAGAATTTTATCTACAATTAGAAGAACTGCATCATTCATTCCAAAACTAGAAGTTGATTCTTGAGTATATGAAGCAAGAATGATAGCTTGAATCTGCCAAGTCACTCAACAGAAAACAAAAAGTTGCTTAAATTGACAGATATGCTTTCCTCTTGTAGGGTGTCAAAATTGGACTATGGGATTATTTTTTTAAAAACCCTGTTCTTTTTGGTCACATGTGAATTTGGTCACAGGGCTATGGATCCTTTTAGATGCATAAACACACACATTTAGGCTGCAATCCTAAAGACACTTTCCTAGGAGTAAGACCCATTGAACAAAATGGGGCTTACTTTTGAGTAGATATGGTTAGGATTGTGCTCTTAGAAGCACCGTCAATCTACCTTATGTGTTTTTGCCAAATATTCATGAATGAGCTCTTTTGCATTTCTTCATAGAGTTCTGCAAAAATGTAATCTGCAGCAGAAATGTACAAAACTTTGATGGTTCATACATGATGATTGCTTGCTGCAGAACACAGAGAAATGCCCTTTTATCTGTGAAATGGCAATGTGGCTGTGCAAAGAGAATAAATCCTCAGAGTGTATGATTAATATCACAGGATGAGACGTACAGAGAATGAGAGGTACCTCCTGGGTCATCATCCAACCCCTTGCTAGAAGGAGGAATTCTTGTCAAAAGACTACTCACCCTCATTATACCTTTGGATAGATAACTCACATGTAATCCTGCCTCAGGGATTGAATCTACTTCAGCTAATTGAACAGAGCATGTGTGTTTTTAGGCCAGCTCCAGATAAACAATTCATCCGATCGTAAATTTTTTTCTCAAATATGTAACACAGGTGCCTGAAAGTTTACTCAACAACCCAAAAAAATTCCTATGGGTGAAAAGTTCATATATCAGGGAGATGGCTAAGCTACAAGCTTTCTGTCTTCAAGTTTTTTATTTGCATGGTTTCCCATGTACTTTATAATCGATCAGTCCTTCACATGCTGCCTTCTCTGTACAACATTATCACAGAAAATGTATCTTCTCAATTGCTTCTTTCTTGCATAATGCAATTGTAAATATCATGCAATTTTCCTAATGGAGTGACTCAAAGCATAATCCTATGGGCCTACTCCAACTCTGGTAAGTGTCACATACATGTCATATAGCATATTCTGAGCCCTAGCACAGGCCAAGTACAGGCAATGCATCAGTGCTGCACTAGCGCTGGTTCTGTGCTGGTGCACTGCCACACGGCAACTGCTCCAACTACCAGGTTAAAGTACTGAATGGGGTGTGGAGAAGGTAGGGAAAGGGCAGTGAGAAGTTTTGGCAAGGCAGAGGGGCAGATCTGGCAAGCTTATCTCCACTGGATCCTGAATGTTCATGTGGCACCTCCTGGTATTACATAGCCTTCCTCTATTCTGGGCCAGCTTTAGAGATGCCACCAAAATCAGTGACAACATGTCCTCTGTTTCAAGGACATATACTCTTTTTGAGCCTTGTTTCCCAGAAAAAAAAACTTCATTTTCCTTTTTTCTTGTGAGCATATAGCCTTCTTGTAATTAATAAATTATATGTAATAGTTTTAAATTTAATAAGTTAGTGTTAATAAGTTAGTGAATAATAGTGTTAATAAGTTTAATAAGTTAATAAGTTTAACCTACAGGAAAGCAGCATATATAAGTGTTTTTAGCTTTTATTTTTCCATGTCCTACATTTTTGGGATGTCCTACATTGGGAGCTTTGTCCTCTTTTGTGGTTTTGACATCTGTGCAAAATCAAGTAGCCATTGCAGGGTTACTCTGCTTACTCAAGGGAAGGGGACAAAAGTGCCTGCACCTAAGGAGGTGCAGGTGAGAGCCTACAGTGTATAGGACACCAATGTAACCATTCTGGAGCCACAGGAATTCTGGCACTCCAGGCAGCTTAAGATTGGGCTATCAATCTAGGAACCATTTCCCAGTGTAATGAATTGTTTGTATATCAAACTTAAGACCTCGAGAGGTAAATATGTCACCATCTCCAACCACTATGGCTGCAATCCTGGAAACACACTTTCCAGGGAGTAAGACCCATTGAACACAATGGGGCTTACTTCTGAGTAGACATGGTTAGGATTGTATTCTATGTCTCAGTGCTCCACTCTCGGCTACTCTAATCTTTTTCAGTTGCAATTTGACCCTGTTCTTTCTTGTCTCTTGGAAGTGCCAAATCCCTTTCCTACAACCAAAATTACTTTCCCCAATACTTGGTGAGTTTGAAGACTGGTCTCCTTATGAACATTTGAACATTTCTACGAGCATTTGAATATTTCTCATATTTCTTTCACACAGGACAAACAAGAAGACTCATGCTGCAATCCTAAAGACACTTTCATGGAAGTAATACCTATTGAACACAAGGCTTACTTTTGAGTGGACATGATTAGGATTGTGCTATCAGTGGCACTATTTTGATGTCCAAAATGGAAGTTCATCCTTTTTCTATACAAGGCTAGCTCAGATATTTTAGCCCTAAGGAAAAAGGATGAACTTCCATTTTGGAACTTTAGTGACTCCATCAATAGTATATGATTACTATTTGCACATAATTTTCCATTTCACTCATGGGATCATCTTCCTTTAGCAACATGGCTTCTTTATTAAATTTCTTTGACACATTTCCCCCCTCCAAGAAATGCAGATTGACTTTTTTAGGAGCAGTTTATTGTTGCTAATGAAAATGCACATAGATAATTTACCCCAGTATCTTTCTTGGTAATGATGAAAGGCCGATTAGTTTATAGTACGTAAGATTATTCTCTTTTGTAGCTAGGAAGCAGTGTTTTACTCACAGCCCAAGCCTGTGTTATATCCACTGAGGTTAGGAGCCAGCTGCTGGTCTTCTTGGGGTAAGGGATATTTTACTCCAAGTGATGCTCCAGCCTGTCCAGTGGTGCTACTCAGAACTGCACTAGTTAAATCCCTGGTGCACATCTAAACAGGTCCATGTAGGGCTTGCAGGCCCCAGACAAGGGTTATTCCTTCTTTTCAAATTCATGGAACAGGAGGAGCTGTAGCAGCGTCCCTGGTGTGGTTTTTTGCATTTCAGATTGTGAGCCCTTTTGGGACAGGGACCCATTAGCTTTTAAATAGCTATTATTATTTTTCCATTTTCTTTGTAAACCGCTTTGTGAACTTCTTAGTTGAAAAGCAGTATATAAATACTGTAGATAGTAGATAGATAATTTCATATAGTATTGTATATTTAATTGGCTATGTCGCTAACCTCTCTACTCGACATCAACGGTGTGTCCATCCTATAAGAAATGGGGAGATTAAACAATTGTAGACACATTAAAATGTGCTGCATTTTGTTTTCAACTGGTGAGCATTTTCCATTAGAATAATAACCTGACATGAAACAGACCAGCCTTTAGTGATAAAGACCAGCCTTAAATGTGATAAACATTTATGGAGGCAGGAAAGAGCCAGGTAGGAAATCAGGAATCTCTTAGTGGCTCCTAAGAGAACTCCTTTCCCTTCATGATGCAGAAATTGAAAACTAAGTACTATAACATAATTTAGGCTTATATTTTACAAAGTTTTTCCTTGACAGACATATATTGGTGCTTCTTTATATACTTTATAGCAATAATTTGTAAGAGGCAGTTTAAGTTCTGACAGCAGGTGAGATGCAGGGCTAATGAATCAAGAAATAGGATCTAACTATCCACTGTTGTTACACAGAGGAATAAATCAAGTTATCAAGGCAGCCATATTCCTACATGCCAAGTTTTCCTTATTATTAGAATGTGTTTGGTTTGTAATTCTAGTTGGTAATTCAATTGTCTGTTGATAACTGACAATGTTATTGGGAATGCTTTTAAAGCATATGTAACATATTTACATGTTATAGATGTAAGGACTAAAATGCAATGATCAATAGTATTGATCAATCACTGTGCCATGGCAAACTGGTATGCTGCAGATGGTATGCCACAGAGGTTTAAGGCAACATTTTGCAAATGAATTTGATGTGAACTGAAGATGACTGATGGGAACAGTTCCTTTGATGGGAACTGAAGATGACTGATCATTCACAACAAACTGGTAACTTAGGTACAAATCTTTATGGTGTTCAACTGATTGCTTGGAAATATCCTTGGAGATCAAATGGGATTGGTGTGCCTTCTTCATAAACATTTGGGAAACGTAATATTTACTCAGATGTATTTGTGAAGATCAAAACTTAAAAGTTAAGTGAAGATCAACACTTAAAAGTAACCTTGGACCAATCATTACTGAGACACATTTGAGAAATATATGGCTGTACAAAGCCAAATCAGACCTGTAAAGGTTTGGGAACAAACTCACTATTGTTCCACTTAGACGAGAAAGTGGCAGAAAATTTAACCCTCATTGCTGCAACTAACTCCTTAGATGGTGGAAATTGGTTTAGGGTTCTACCATTTCAGCTAATGGTGTTTGTTGCTCCAGCTGAACATCTGTCCTCATCATACTGAAATGGCAAAGTCTGCTATTATTGGGGGCTTTTAAAACATTCTAATCTCCCACCTGTTGAAAAATAAGGAAGTCCTCCTCTCCGTATCTTATCTCTTGAAATTTTTAACCTGACAGCCAGTGAACTTACAAAGCTGTCAGCGAAATCCACAAACGGTTTAATGGCAGATACATAACTGTCCATTAACTGAGGGTTTGCCTGAGATGCTGGCAGGTGTTTACATTAAATTTTGCCCTGCTCGTCATGGCATACGGGACAGCCGGCACCTGGCAACCTCCTCCTAAACATATTATTTAATTGCCGTAAGGCAGCAGCTGCTAAACTTATTAAGTAAACAACAGGTTCTGCACCTGCTTGAACAAAACCCTGACCTCACAGCCTATCAAGCAGGTGGTGGTCAGGTAACCTGGCTTCCGTGCCCCACCACACAATGGCCTCGGGATTAGCATTGATTTGCTCTAATTCTCTTCCTGGTTTCTCCTGCCTTTCAGAAGAAGTCAATTCAGCAAGAAAACTGGAGACATCATTAATTAGATTTCTGCATTAAAGGCAAAGCCAGTTTCACCTGCCATTACACAAGTCTGTGTGCATATGCTCACATGCATGTGTACGGATTTGACAATATGTCTTTTTCCATGACGTACTGGATTTTAGCCTTGTGTCTTGGAAAAAAATCTTCATTGTCCTCCTATTCTTTGTGAGAAGGCAGCATGTAGCCTTTTTGTAATTCATAGATTACATGTAATAAATTATATATTAGTTTTAGATTTAATAATAAGCAATATAGAGTTTAAATAAACCACGAGGCTTATTTCATGTGTTTTAATAAAATAAATATGAGTTTATTGTGTTTTTAATGTTTTTATCTTTTATATTGTGATATCCTACATTTTTCTTGGTTATCCCACATTTTGAGGGGATCTTGTCCTTTTTTTGGTCATGACAGTTATAAATTACAATACAGTGGTAACTCGCTTAACAAGTGCCTCGAATAGTGAGTTTTCCACATAACAAGGAAAAATTTGTGTGGGATTTTGCTTCACATAATGAACTTGATTCACATAATGAGTGCCCATTGGCTGGGCTCCCTCTCCTATTCCCTGCATTGGCTGGGCTGTAGCAATGAGAAGGGGACTTTCTCCCGCTGCCTACAGTACCAGGGAAGAGGCCAGCAGAGGGAGCTCAGGAGCCTTTTCAGTCAGAGGAACAAAGATGGCTGCTCTGCTCCTGCAGCCAGCAAACTTGGTCAGCCCAACCTCTGCAGCCCTCCATCAGGTAGGCGGGAAAACTCCTCCTGCACCCCCTCTGGAGCTCCCTTCAAACAGACCCCTTCCCTCCCAAGAAAGCCCCCCTGCCTGGACCCCACTACAACCACCCTCTTCCCCTCACCAACTTCCCTGTCTGCACTTTTACTTTCCTATGAGCAAGCCCCAGTAGATTCAATGGGGCTTGATTCTGAGTAGCATAGGATCTGGCCCCTTTGCTGTTGCGGACTGCCTATCTAATTTGCGTAGATAGATCTCACACACAGAGAGGTTCCTTGTTAAAGATGCTCCAGAAGACACCAGTGACTCTTTTAGTGAAAATTCAGGCACAATCCAGAGTAACTATGGTGAGTCCTTGCTCCGATGTAAGAACTTACTCTGGATTCCAATATGAATTTCCCATAGATTTTCACTAGGTGGTGCAGTAACTATGGGTGCACATAAAGTCTCTTACGTGCTCCCATAGTTACTCTGGATTTGGGGGTCAGTCATCCTTGGCCATAAAGGTTTTTCTTTTCTTTTTTACTATACAAAATATTACAGTGTTTTATTAGTTATTGTGGTCTGTCTTATATTATAGTATTTTGAATTCAATTCTTGTGTTTTGTCATCATTTTTACATCCAGTTAATATTTTTATATGAATATTTTTTGGGTTGTGGAATCAATCGTCTAAGTTTCCGTTGTTTCCTATGGGAAAATCTGCTTCACTTAAAGAGCATTTCACTTAAAGAACATGCCTCCAGAACGAATTAAGCTATTTAAGTGAGGCACCACTCTATAGGTCAATATTTAGTTTGATTACAATATTGTAACTGAAATGTATCATAAACTCATTGTTGTATAAAGTAGTGCAAATAAGTAAAAAAAATAAACCCATTACCATTTTATTATTATCATCACATAACTCATATGCAGTAAAATTAAATTTTTACCTGCTTTGCAGCTGCATATTGCAGCTGCCAATAAATATTTTTAATCTCAAGGCTTTTAAAATAGGGTGCACATTAGATTCAAGTAAATATGGTTATGCTATGAGGCCTGTATAAAGGAAAATTATAGATTCTATTTGGGAAGAGGATATACCAAATTATCTACAGAAGAGCTGCCTAGAATATAATCTTGCTGTGGAAAGGTCAGATTATAATTAAAGGGAGAATTATGATAAAGTTAGAGGGTTCCCCCCAAAAAAAAAATTTAAGAGGGAACATAATCTTAGAAGAAGCCTTTTATGAAAGTTTTAAAGAAGATTGCAAGGACACCTTCTGGGATTTCAGAAGCGGGGAAACAGAGGGAAAAATGGATAGTGCTTCATGTCTATTTTTATTTATTTCTCTATAGGACATACAGTAGCAATGAAAGATCCATAATCCAATGATGGCCACACAACAGCAACCGTTGTGATTTTGGCAGTGATTTAACATGCCTAATTCTGTTATCCAAACTGAACGCTTTTGTTGCTGTTTAAAAGAAAAATATTCTACAGACTATTTGGTTTTTTTAAAAAAAAAACTTGGAGTTAGAAATCTAAACAATGTATCCTTAAAAAAAATGTTATGATTCACTCTAGTATTTTAGTATAAAGTGAAGTGAAGGTGAATGTGATCCCAATAGTGATTGGAGCACTAGGGGCTGTGACACCCAAGCTAGAAGAATGGCTCCAACAGATCCCAGGAAGGACATCAGAACACTCGGTCCAGAAAAGCGCATTGCTAGGAACAGCTAAGATTCTGCGCAGAACCCTCAAACTCCCAGGCCTCTGGCAGGGGACCCGAGATTGAGGATAACATACATGTACCATCCATGGAGGGTGAGAAAACAATATATATATGGATGTAGAAATGATGACAAAACACTGGTATAGAATTCAAAACATGCATTCAGTGTGCATGATCCTATGAAGTCTACTTAGGCTGCTATCCTAAAGACACTTTCCTGGGGGGTAAGCCCCATTTAATACAATGGGGCTTACTTCTGGGTAGACATGGTTAAAAGGCTGCAACCAAAGACACTTTCCTGGGAGTAAGCCCCATTTAACAAAATGGGGCTTACGTCTGAATAGACATACCCTACAATCCAGAGTAACTACGGGAGCACGTAAGAGACATTACGTGTACCCGTAGTTACTGCACCACCTAGTGAAAACCTATGAGAAATTCATATTGCAATCCAGAGCAAATTGTTCTTACACCAGAGCAAGGACTCCCCGTAGTTACTCTGGATTGCGCCCATAGTTAGGAGACTGCAATCAAAGACACTTTCCTGGGAGGCTTACCTGGGCTGCTGCTGGAGGTTCAAGGTGGTCGGTAGGGGCACTTGGGGCAGTTAGGGGCAGCTGCCTCTGGCACCTCCAGGCAACTGTCCCCAAGTTGGAGGCAGTTAGAGGCAGCAGCGTTGTCCAGCAGCCCTTTTAAAGAGCCTCCATGCAGAGCATCAGGGCTTCATAGCATGCGTCCCCATAGTGTGCTTGCTTGTTAAGTGAAGCGGAACTTCTTATGTGAAGCAATATTTCCTGGAAATTTTTGCTTGTTATGTGAAACGCATATTAAGCGAGGTGCTTGTTAAGTGAGGTACCACTGGATATGGATTTGACTCAACACGAATGGCCACTGCAAATTAATTTTAAAAACTGTTTTTTATACTATTGTAGAGAGATAGTCATGCAAGCAAACATTCCATTTTTCAGTACCACAATTAAAGCCCTGATGATATTGAGACACATTATATTATATGCAACCGAAGTGCACGAAATGTGGAAGTTGGTCTTTAACCGTATTTTTTCCATTGTTTTCTTTATATGTGTATTTTTTTTAATCCACAGGAGGTTCTGGAACAGAACTTGTTATCCAGTGGATAACAAGGGTCACCTGTACTGCATCTTCCTTATTGTTATTATTGTTATTATTATTAAAATGATTTATACACTGCTTTTCAACTAAAAGTTTAAAAAGTGATTTATAAAGAAAATGAAATGACTTCCTGTCTCAAAAGGGCTCACAATCTTAAAAGATGCCAAAAACAAACAACAAACAACAGCAGAAACCATTCTCCCACTGCTAAATTAGAGAACCTACTTGAAAAAGTGTCTCTTACCCAGCTAGTAAGTGAATTCAAATGAAACAAAAGGCTAACCTCCCTCGCACATGTTCTCAATGTTTTATTTCTTTCCTATTTATCTAAATATGATCTGATGAGCAGCCTTGCTCTTAGATTGCATAAGGCTCCGCTGATATTTTTGCTTTCTCACACCACTCATGTGGTCCTTTGTTTCATCTTTAAAGCATTATGAATTTACTCCATCATAAACCACAGCAACATGTTCCACGACATATAGTGAAGGGAAAAGGCTTGCAAGAGGAATGTGACAGCCATTGCTCCCTTTTGCTGTGCTCCCTACCCCATATCATCAACCTTAGATCCATAGCTTTCCATTTAAGTGTGAGAAATATGACATGTCAAAGCATTATGCCTGCCATGGTTTGTTCCTTTTTGTGGCTACGTTAGCTCATTACTACCTATATCTGCAAAACTGAGCCCCATTTTGCAACTTATGGCATAGTTCCTGGGTTCTACGGGGTGCATATGCACTTTTGTAATGCTCAGCTCTGCTTCATTTCTGCTCATGTGTGAGTTGGGAATTCTAATGCCTTATATCTGATGATTATGAAACCTTTATTGGCATTTAATGCCTTATATCTTTGTGTCCACCAGGTGTCAATCATGTTTGTCAAACACATCTTTAGCCCAGCTCCAGGGGGTCTGTGAAGGTGCCTCAGATGACCAGCGGCTCCTTTCTTTCAGGTATCAGCTAATGATGATGGTGGTTTTTTTGGCAGGCTTGGCATTTTATTACCTAACAAAGCCCAGGTTTGGCTAAAAGAGCAGAGAAAGGGCATTAACATGCTGAGTACCAACTGAGTCCCTGGGACCCTGTCAGAAGTTAGTTTTTTAATGGAATTTATTATAATTATTTGATAAGAACGTATGACTTTTTTTACACTAATTAGTTATAAATCCAAAAGTATGAATGTTTTGAATTCACATTTTTTTCTGTAAATTCAAATTATAGCATCAAATGCTGGCAGGGTCCATCGGGCCCTTGTTATTCTTCACTGGTTATTTAATATTTTTCTAGCTAAAATTATAATCAAAATTCATAATTTCACAATATTTCACAATAAAAATTGGTATAAAATAATTATACTTAAACTTGATGCAACATTTATTCAATACTACGAAAAGCGTACCCACGTTGTGGGAGTAACATTTCCGCATACGCCATCCCCCCATGGCGCATCAACACCCCACGCACATCAACCCCCCATGCGCAACATCCCCCATGCACAACTTCTCCCCATGTGCATCATCCCCCCATGTGCCTGAACTCCTCATATGCAACATCACCCATCTGCATCAGTCCCCCATGTGCATCAACCCCATGTGCATCATCCCCCCATGCGCAACTTTCCCTGTGTGCATAATCTCCCATGTGCATCTTCCCCCCATGCACAGCATCCTCACCAGTGCAACCTCTTTCTCTGAACAACATCTCTCCCACTGCACCAGGCACCGAGCACCAAATTGGCTAGATCTTGATCAGTCCTCCATGTATAAGACAAAAACATGTTGCACCCCTTTTCAGCCCCTCAAGGGTTAAATTTCTCCACATGGGTTCTTGGTGGGTGTTCAGGTGACAGAAGGAACTCCCCATATTTTATGCTTCTAGGTCCAGCAGTTGGGGCAGAATGTTGATGAGTCATCAATTCTCCAATGCAAAGTATAGGGAGGAAAACACATTGCGCCCCTTTTCACCCACTTCTGGTTGGAATTTCTGAAAACCAGTTCTTAGTGCACCCCTCCGTCACAGAAGGAACACCCACCCCAAATTTCACACTTCTAGGCCCAGCGGTTTTGGCAGGGCATTGATGAGTCAGTCAGTCAGTGAGTAAGCTTTGTCAGGCAGTGACTTTTCTCTTTTATATATATACTAGCAAAAAGCGTACCCGCGTTGTGGGAGTAAAATTCCCCCGTGCGCCATCTCCCCACTGTGCATCAATCCCCCATGCACATCAACCCCGATAAAACATCCCCAAGTTCATGCACCCCATGTGCATCATCCCCCCTATGTACATCAGTCCCCCATGCACAACAACCCGCATGCGCAACATCCCCATGTTCATCCCCCTATGTGCAACATCCCCCATGCGCAACATTCCCCATGTTCATCCCCCATGCGCAACATCTCCCCATGCACATCTCCCCATGCACAACATCCCCTCATGCGCATCAACCCCTCATGCGCATCAACCCCTCATGCGCATCAACCCCGAAGCTCAACATCCCCCCATGCGCAACATCCCCCCATGCGCATCAACCCCCCATGTGCATCAACCCCCCATGCGCAACATCTCCCCATGCGCAACATCCCCTCATGCGCATCAACCCCTCATGTGCATCAACCCCGAAGTTCAACATCCCCAATGCGCAACATCTCCCCATGCGCATCAACCCCTCATGTGCATCATCCCCAATCCGCAACATCCCCCATGCGCAACATCCCCCATGTGCATCAACCCCCCATGCACATCATCCCCCAATCCGCAACATCCCCCCATGTGCAACATTCCCCCATGTGCATCAACCCCTCATGCGCATCATCCACCAATCCGCAACATCCCCCCATGCGCAACATCCCTCCATGTGCATCAACCCCCCATGCGCAACATCCTCCATGTGCATCAACCCCCATGCGCATCAACTCCCATGTGCAACATCACCCATGTGCAGCGTCCTCCCCAGTGCAAACCCTCCCTCCAAACAACATCCCCCCAGTGCACTAAGCACCAAAGTCGCTGGATGTGGTTCAGTCTCCCATGTTAAGTATAGGACAGAAACACGTTGCCCCCTTTTCAGCCCCTGAAGGGTTAAATTTCTCCAGATGGTTCTTGGTGGGTGTTCAGGTGACAGAAGGAACTCCCAGAATTCCATGCTTCAGGCCCAGCAGTTGGGGCGGAATGTTGCTGAGTCAGCAATTTTCAATGCAAAGTATAGGGAGGAAAACGTGTTGCACCCCTTTTCACCCCCTTCCAGTTGGAATTTCCGAAAACCGGTTCTTTGTGCACCCCTCCATCACAGAAGGAACACCCACCCCAAATTTCACACTTCTAGGCCCAGCGGTTTTGGCAGGGCGGTGATGAGTCAGTAATGACGATGAAGATTAGTTTTATAAAACGCATTGCGCCCCTTTTCACCCCCTTCTAGTTGGAATTTGTGAAAACTGGTTCTTAGTGGATCCCTCCATCACGGAATGAACACCCACATCAAATTTCACGCTTATAGACCCGGTGGTTTTGGCTGGGTGTTGATGAGTCAGTGATAATGATGAAGATGCCTTTTATATATATAGATATAAAAGTTATGTACTTTTATATAGTACTAAAGTTATGTACTATATATATATATATATATATATATATATATATATATATAACATCTCCCCATGCACAACATATATATATGTTATGTACTTTTATATTTAAAAGTTATGTACTTTTATATATAGAAGTTATATATAGAAGTTTTATATATATATTCCTATATATAGGAATATAGAAGTTATGTACCAAAGTATAGTACAGGGTCCACTGGACCCAGAAGTAATCAGTGATACAAAATTCATGCTTTTGGATTTATAACTGTCCAATTAGCAGTAAAAAAGTCTGAAGTTCTTATCAAATAAAAATAAATTCCATTAAAAAACACAACACTAACTTCTTACAGCATTGGTCAGGGAACAGGGGTAACTTACCCCAAATGGAGTCAAAAGTGAATTCCTGGGGGAAATGGACAGTTGCGCTGCCAAGACACAGCCGGGCATGCATATCAATCTATATGCATGCCCGGCTGTGACTTGGCAGCACAACCGTCCTTTACCCCTGGAATTTCATTTCATTTCATGCACAGCCTTTCCCTGCCTAAAGATTCCCATGGAGAGGCTTCTCCATGGGCGGAGGGTCCTCTCCTCACAGGCACTTTCCCTTTCCTAATTGGAGGCGAGTGCTGCTGAAGTCAGGATTGGACACTCCACCCACAGAGAAGCCTCTCCATGGGAACCTTTAGGCAGGGAAGGACTGTGTGCACATGCGCAGTCATTCTTTTCAAGATGGATGCCCCCAGTGCCTGCCCACTCAGCTGAATTGTCTCAGTTACCCCCAACTGCAGCCTGAGTCTCCCCAGCCAAGGTAAGCACCCATTCCCAGGTGTCTACTCAAGAGTAAGCCTATTAATTCAATGGAGCTCACTCCTGATTTTTTAAAAATGTAGAACAAAATGTAGGACATCCTACATTTTGTCCTACATTTAAAAAGTCCAGATTTTCAACTGAAAATTTTGGGTGACCATGTCCTACATTTTGAGTTTAGGATCTGGTCACCCTGAGTGCGTCAGGTCTTTGTGTATAACAAGCTTCCCTGTGTGATGCCCCGGGCCCCGCCTCCAAGTCCACCTGCTATTTAAAGGAATTTTGAATAGATTCAATAAAATTTTGAATTCAAATAATTAATATAATTTTCTTCCTTTCAAATTAATATGATTTCCTTCCTTCCTTTCCTTCCAGCATATCAAAATATATTTTGGGGTAAACAGTAAAAAAAGTTCCCTGACACCTGTCCTACAGGGTCCTATACTAAAATCTGATGCAACATTGGACCCTGGAAATAGTAGATGTTACAAAGATAAGTAGGTAAACGCCAGGTTAAGTTGTTAAAACAGAGGTTGGGAGAAGGGCCTGGGCAATGGTGGCGCCAAGACTTTGAAATCAGTGCAATTGAATCAGTGCAGTTCCTTCCTCTCCAAGGAATCAGTGCAATTCCTTCTTTTTACCATTTTCATCCCCCTCCCAAAAGAACTGTTTTTAGTCTTTGGAAATTATACCATTTCTACTAATCAACTCTGCTGTTAATAAAGACTTTGCGGTTTCATGGTTTGCTATTTTGTATTCATTTTTTAAAGTCACGTTAGCTTTCTTGTAAAATTTCTTGAATAGAAGGGAAATAAAAATGTTAAAAAGGAAAGCTCATACAATTAGTTCTTCCTTCCCTTCATCTCTTGGAGGTGGCCTGGTTTGGATTTGATGGGAGTTGCTCCCAGCTGTTCAAGAGGCAAGGTTTGGATCTGGCATAACTGCTGGTCCAAGTCCTGCCTCCTGCTCCCTTCCCTCTTGTCTCCAGGGCCACCCTTTTCGCACCCCTCCTGCCTCCTCCCTGCCCTCTCCAAACTGTGCTGGCCTGGAAAGACCAGGGCAAGACTCCCCTTGCATTATACCTATGAATCAACTTAACAATGCCCCTTTGTGCACCAACTTAAATGCCTTAAGAGTGGTTTCTTGGGCATCCATGCCTGGGCCAGAATGATTCACATGTATATACGTTATACATCCTGTTACAGTCTGAAATGGTTTCTGGTGCAGCCTGGGCTGGGGAAGAATGACAAAGGGGTGCCAAGTGATGACTTCCTGAGAGGAGATATGCAGATGATCTCTCAATGGGCCATTAGCTACAACTGGGTTATCTGGCCTGATTGTGCTAAAAGGACAGGGCAGGGTCAGGATGTTTCTAGATATGGAAGATTCTCAATGGTTCCACACAGCTGGGCGGTCTGGGTGGACACCCAAGGGGTGGAGTAACACACCTTTGAAATCCTTACTTGTCAGACTTTTGATTGACACCTAAGTGTCCTGGAATTAGATAAGAATTACCTGAGGGCTCAGACCATGCGGTGTGTGATCCCTTTGTGTGGAGCTGGAAGAAGCAGGAGCCTCGGGAGAGGAGGATGGAGCTGATGGAACTGACTACCACTGGCATTAAGCCTGATGTAAGCCCACACTGATGCTGTGTTTTGTGTTGCTGCTTAATTAGGGAACTAAGTAGAAGGGCAGGAGGAAGTTTTGTTTTTCAGTATTCTGAGATTTTAATGTGCTATTGCTGTTCACCTTAATTGTGTGATTTGGCTTTCCAATAAATTTGATTTCTATTCTTTAAGACTGTGGTTGTGTCACTACTTAAGGTAAACCCAAACAACGGACCCTTTAGGGGAGCAAATGTGGAAGTTGACCGAGTGGGCTCAGGAAGCGGTCTAAAGTCAACTTCTACTTGCATCTCCGTGCCTCTGAGCAAGTGCAGAGTGCTAAGTGATAGACTCTGACATATCAAGGGGCTTTCTCGTGGTCCTATGACTTAATGGGATGAGTACAGAGGCCACTCGGTTCTGAACTGAAATCCAGTCAGACCAGCACAGGTGGCAAAGACCTATGAGAGTGCTTACACTCACAAGCAACTCCTCCAAACACAAAAGCCTTATAATGTTCATATGAGATCACTTTACAGATTTTCAGTGCAATCTTATGCTTGTTCACTCAGAAGTCCCTTTGTGATAGATGGGGCTCTCATGTTAAGTTCAATTTCAAATTTTATTTCTTTCAGTACTTCTGTATGCAGGCTTTCTTCTACCATGGGGCTCAAAGTGGCATATAGAGGAGTTTTCAGATTCCACTCAATAGATCCAATCAAGTTTAGCTTTTTGCTAAAGTTTTTGCATCATACGTAAATTTCTGCACAAGTCCATTTGAAGCCACTACCTTCCCTTTTTAGAATAGATACCAATATTGGTCTATTTCTATACATAAAGCATACCAGCAAATGGTTATCCATTTTAAAAATATGAACATTCTCTTTTGGCAACAGCCATCGACATTTTCAATGTATTTAGCTTATTTTCACACTGAACATAATACATGGGGAAGGAAATCAAACCAACATTTTTTAATATATTTTTTAGAATATTTTAATGTTGAAGCCCAAATTGTTATTTTCAGAGGACTGGGAGGATAGAGAGCAAACAGAGAAGACAGAGAAAATCTTTTCACCTAAGTTTTATAAGTTTTGTGATCAGTAAATTTTGTTTGCAACAATGTTTTCTTTTTAAAAAGACACAGCACCATTGATGAAAGCATGATCCCTGAATTCCAAACCAAACACTGTATCATCTTAGAAATAAAAATAGTTATAACGCTTTTTTCCACTCAGTCACATTTAGTCAGGTAAATAAAACAAGGATAACAAGTAAACAATTGCAATGCCACTGAAATCAACTGCTTCCCCTTTCTGAAAATTTAAAGAACTTGTCCTATGGGGATTTTTTTAATTTCTTTGGTAGAGGACTGAAGGAAGGTTTTATTTTTCTACATGTAGAAGCAAAATATCTATGCATGGTAGGGGTACACCAACCTACACAAGTATAAGATCCTCATGCAAGTTTGATAAGGGTTGATTTCACATTGCTCTTAACCTGGGCAGGAGAATTACTAACCTTAAAAAAAGGCATTGAATGGCTAGCGTTAAAGAGATGTAAACATTCAAAATACTGACAAATTAAAAATATATACAAAACCTGGTTTGGAAAATGTCAAATCGATTTAGGTTTGGGTAAAGAAGAAAAATAATTTTACAGCAGTACAAGAGAATTATGGCAACCAAGTAAAGCACTTTTCTTGTAACATTCATGACCAGTACAAACACAACAAATTATTCTACAGGCTAAATTATCTTTTAACTATCAAATATAGTACAAAGCGAAATATGTGCTATAAAAGAAGCAGCTCCTTTAAATTAGATTAAAAATACTATTTCTGTTGGTTTTACAATGACAGAAAATGATAGCTGAAGACAACAGGACTTGTCCTCCTTCAATTCAGAAACATTTAGCTACACAGGTCCATGATAATCCACTGAAAAGCATTACTGGTCTTTCTCCCAGAGTAATATAGACCTGCTGATGCCACCTCCAAAAAGTCCTTCAGTGTTTAATGCATGGCCTTACATATGTAAGCTACAATGATCCTGTTAGGAGGAATTTCTGAATACTTGTTGATCCTTGGACTTCACATACTATGCAAAACCATAGGCTAGAACAACTTTTTCTGAAATTGTGCGCATGTTTGTAAGGGCTGCAGCATAAGATCATTTCACTTTAGAAACTGCATTATTATAAAGCATCATCTGCACCAGTTTAAAAAACAGAGCATGAAAATTCAGAGTCCTAAGGAGTCAGTAACTCATTCTGACATCACATACCACCTCTTAAGGGGAATCTATAGCACAGAAGAAAAACATTTTTGCTTTATGGCTCAACCTTCTTTTCAAATTAATTTCATGCACAAGATCATAGCAGGGATATGGAACACAAAATTGGGAGCACCCATTTCACCAAATCTTTACATTATTTCAAATAAGGGACTAGAGAATTTCAGTTTAAGAAACTCAGAAACACAAAAAAATGCATACAGCAAATGCTCTATTACTACATACAGATTTCAGGGTATGTTTAAAAAACATTAGAGTAGGTGGAAGAACACAATGGAGCATTATAATCTCTCCTTCAAAAAGTGCTGAAACTAAGGCAAAAAAACTTTGGATGCTTTCCAAAATTAAAAAAAATCATCTTCACACATTTTATTCTTCATGGACGAACAGGGATACACCATAGTTTTGCACCACTTCATTTTATATGGGATATCACATAAAGGAGCAAAAGTACCTAGGACAGTCTGCAACCTAGTTCATGTGGTGCCTCAATTTATTAGTACTCTACTTCCAGGTTTTTCATGAAAAATTCAGAGCAACTCCACACTTCAACAACTACGTTTTTCAAGGATACACTAGGCTTACCCACTGTCACCATAAAAAGTGCAAATGATAAAAATGCGTTTTAAAATTCCCAGGTGCTCATACCTTGGAATCCCAGCTGAACTTGGGCTTTAAGTACACTTATACAGAGGTTGAAGGGTGTAAATCTATCATCCACCACCTTACATGTTTGTTGCACAATGTACTGGTGCACCCATGAGAAATATCTATAGTGTTGTGTAAACTGCTGCTGAGCTGTCATGAGAAGGAAGGAATTTTCTATGAATATTTCCCCCCTCCCCAAAATGCATTGTATGGGCAACAAGAGCTACATCTAGATGAATGTTCTGTATCACAGTCTCTGCAGGCAGTAGCACCAACACTGAAGCACTGTGGGGAGGAAGTGTTGCCTTAATTTCCCAGGCAGAAAGGATGCATTCCCCCAATTCAGACTGCATGCAATGAAAAGGTGCCTGCAGTGACACAGTCATATATGCCATCAAATCTGACACTGTGACACATAACACTGTGACATCAACACATTCACTATACAATTCCTAATTTGCTGAGATCACACAGTGAATAAGCCCTTTCAAAATAAAATAAAAACGTCCTATGGGCTCTGAACAGGCAATAAAAACACGCAGAAAGGAGAGTTTTTCATGGAAATTCCCCCTACCTATATATGGCTCCTCTTGCGTGAATAATGAACACTACTCATTTTATGCAATACTAGTATAAATTGTTGAATCATTCCTAGGAGTGCAAGTGTTACTACAGCTAACTAACATGCAAATAACTGCATGTGCAAGTAAACTACACAGTAATATATCAGATAAGACTTATAGCAGATTGCTTCTTCTCCACCTGTGACACTTTAAAAAGTTTCATCTTGTTTTTCTTTTATTTCCAATTTTGAAGAAGTAGCAAACTTCAATGAGTCTTTTATCTCTGACTGTTTCATTGGGAGTTATCCAGATGTACCAAGGCTTGCACCAACTCTGTTCCATTAAAAAGGCAATCCCCCATGTTTGTCTCATTCATTAGCATATTCAGAACTAATACATACCTTGGTGGAACTGGCTAACTTCCCCACATACTTTACTGCTTATACAAGTTGTCTACTTGATCTGTAGCCAGTTCTCATATTGTTAGGAAACCTCCATGTTCTTTTTCCCGGACCTCTTCTCAGAGACACTTCACCTCTTCCAGACACAGACATCTCTTAGAATTTAGGGAGACACTTCAAGGATTCCATAAATAGTTGCCCATAGCCTCAAAATAATTTGGTGTTTGAATGCACGCACTACATTTCTTTAAGAACTCCATAATCCCAAGGGGGGAGTCATCTACATACAGGAAACTCAAAAAAATGAATACTGGAGCAATTTCAAAAGAAATGTGATGAAAGGTGCTGATGCAGACATAGTCAATCACAACCACATATCTGAGAACTTAAGTTGCATATTCTTCTTACCCTCTTCAGTGCATAAACCTTTCAAATCCAATGCCATAAACTGCTTGATCATGGGAGAGATCAGTGACATGAGACTGAAGTTTTAGGAAAAAAGAGGAAGACAAAAATATTGCAACATAAATGGCTAACAGATGCTTGTTTCTTTGTGATAAGAAACAATTAGAATAAATCTCTACTGCCACATGGCATTAGGTGTTTCAATAAAAGCAAAATTAACTCCAGGTGCAAAATCAAGAAACAGTGACTTGAATTCTATCAGAGAGAAGTTTGGACTGGCATGTAATAATATATAGCACCATACTGTCCAATGCCCCTTTATGAAGAACACTTCCTCATATGCAAAATCAAATGCAATCATGCTACTCTCAAACATGCACATACTAGGAAAAGAATTTGTCTATCATTAGCCACATCCTTAGTGTGAAACTAGATGCAAAAATGAAAGTTTCATGCATTTAATGGTGAATCTGCTGCAGTTGTGTAGAAAGCAAAGGGATGCATGTGGGTCTAAGAGCAGAAGGGAGGAAAGAGTCCTTTGTCAGTTGTTTCTCTTCTTGCTGCAGCTCTTCCCTAGGATCTTTCTCACATATAGACACAAGTTTGGTCTTGGTCTGCAGCTGAGAAGTGCACTTGGAAGGTTGTTGCTGTGAAAAGGAAAACTATGGTCTGCTGAGAGTTCAACATTCCTTATTAATTTGCCACTTTCAGTATGATCCTATGCATGTCTACAGAGAAGTAGCCCCCCATTTAATTCACTGGGAATTAATTTCAGGTAAGACTGTAGCCTGTGGCTGTTAAAATCAAACTTCATCCTCCGATTTGTGTGTAACCACAGCATTTCTAAATTTAAACATATGGAACTGCTGTTATAAAATCTAGTCTGGCCTGTATTTCAACATTTAAAAGCAGAACTATAAGAAATTTTAATGTCAGCCACAAGACCGAGTCGGGACTCATGTAGATGGAAGAGAGCCAGGCATGCTGAAACCCCATGTAAGTACATGAGAATTGCAGACCAATTTTATGCAAGCTTACTTCAAAGTAAGCCCTCAGTTCAAAGGCATTGACTCTCAAATAAAACTATAGAGGACTGTAGTCTTAAGTGCTTAACTTTCTCTGGATTGTGTCCAAATTCAGTATCACGTTTTTGGAAGGTTAATGCATCTATCTTAACTGTAGGACAGATAGAAAAAACACAATTCTAGCTAAAAATGGGCCACTGTGGTTATTTTAATAAAGTACTCTGACTTAATCAGACGTGATCCTGGTTCCAGTGGTAGAAGAAAATTACTAAAACCAGGATTTTATAATTTTGTTTAAATCATGATAAAATTCTAATTTTAAAATCTCCTGAAATTTAACAAAAAAGCAAGCACATACATGTTTAACAATGGCTCCATTTAGTCATCTATTCTGAACAATACAAAAAACATGCTTTTTCAAATGTGTATTTAAAAAATCTTTAAGGTACCTCAAAGTGCTGAAAATTTGCATTTTATTAATTCTCTACAGAGGACTGCTTTAACTAATACACCTCTGTCTCTTACTACCAGTTGTGGTAAGGCAATTATAATAACTCCCTAGTCTTTTCATATTGTAGGGTGTCAAGATAATCTATAGCTCTTGCTATGAAAACAGTCACACCGCATGGCCTCTGGCTAAAGGAATACACTGTAACTCTAACAATTCCAGCTACAGTATTTTTTAAAAAATGAGGGAAATGGCAGATTTCATTTTTAAACATGGTCCTGTGAGAACACTAACATGATTTCCAAATAGTAGAATCCCACTAACATGTATAAATGCCTGGAAGGTTCTCCAATTATGATTTAGTAACAAAAAATGATAACTCAAACACAGTACATCAAAATCCATATTTGTTGATATTTTACAACCCTAATCACACCAATACTTTGGAATAAAAATAGTGTAATATTCTTTGTTTCATACAGTAATATACCTGAATATAAACTCTAAAAAAAGTGCTTGAAGGGGCCAATGCAGCACCTTGGCATTAAAAATCTCTTAATGAATGGTGAGAGGGATTTCCCAATATTTTGCATGGACTGACAGGCATTACATTAAAAGGTTCTACTATGTGGAATTAGAATGTATTTATCTCCTAGTAATGTTGCTGTGCGGCTTAAATCCTTGTGACATCACACAAATTTCTATGATTTGTGTTCTTCTCATGAGGAAAAGGAATTACTTTAAAGGGAACCAAGCATCTCTTTTCATCAAGTTCCACACTTTTATCCCTTTACAATATTTTAGTGGAAAGAACTCGCAAGCTGCCATGTATCTTCTTCAAGATTTTGGTGACTAATATGTCTTGAATATAACACAAACCATTACAAAATACAATATTGAGAGTTAAAAGATGAAATATCCCTTTAAAGTCTCTTCATTCTTGCAGCCATCCTACAAATGTCTGTAGTATGAACATCATTTCATACAAATAAAGTTTACAAGTAAAAACTTTAAAATAATTCAAAATATTTCAAGCTGTAAACATATTTAAAAGGACTGTAAGTCACACATGATTCTATTTTGGGTCTGCACTGAGACAGAATCGAACAAGAATTCATTATAGTCTGTTGATATCATTGCCCAGAACATGCCTGTTGACTACATAACATGATCCATGTATATGAATACCTTCCTTCAGGACAAATTTATAGATGAAATTTGGGGACAATAAATGGATTAATACATTATAATAGATGCAGTTATTTTCCCATTCCCACCCCAGACTTCTAATATCATGCAGATTCAAATTTGTTACAGGTAATCTCTACTCCTGACTTACAGTGCAATCCTAACCATGTCTCCTCAAACGTAAGCCCCATTGTGTTCAGTGGGTCTTACTCCCAGGAAACTGTCTTTAGGATTGCAGCCAAAGTCTCCTCCAAGTATAATAGCTTATCAAACTCTCAATATTATGTTATCAAACTGTCCTATTCTTTCTTGCCTATAGGTCAACCATGAGTGGCAAATTTGGCTTCAAGACCACAATCATCACTACAAAGACCTCCAATCACCACTTGCTGTAACATTCTGCTAACGGTAATAGAACATTGTTCTCTCTGCCCATAGTCTCTTCTTCCTTGATTTTTGCACTCTTTCTTGTGCAAAAATCTTGAGATTATAAAACTCTAATTCCTTTAGTGAGAAGATATGTTATTTCAATAAAATGGGGAAAAATGTTCTGTACCTTGCACACATAAATAGAAATGAAAATGCAATTTTGTACTTTAAATACAGTAAGAAAGCCTGAAAGGTTTAACTTTTTTTGTGCACAGTACTAAAAGGTTTGCTCTTACCATGGAGAGCAGAAATAACACAATCCTAAAGAAAACCTTCCCCAGAATCATTTTGTATCCAGATACAAAATGGCCTAAAATATTCCAATTGGCCCTCCATTTCTTTGCTTTGTTCTCTCCCATGCTACAAGAGATCCTGAACCTTGGTTTCAGATGCTATCGAACAACTAAGCAGGCAACGCATAATTTTGAAGGGCCTATGCAGTCATCATGGCAAAACGCTCCGCAGCCTTTACACACGATCATGGCTTTCAGCCTGCAAGAGCATTTAAGTTCCAGTTCATCTGCACTGCTGCTGTCAGCAAATTTCTGTACTGGAATTTGAGTGTTCTGAATAGACAGGCCTGAGGCTGCATTTGAACTACTTCCTAGAATTCCAATAGATTTTTCAATTGCAGATGCTGCCCGTTTGAAGCTTGTGCTACCAAAGTGTATTGTAGGATAGTTTCCACAGAGCTGTTGCTGCTGCTGCTGAGTCTGTATTTTCTGAGCAGTTAATTGGGCAAAAGGCTTCTGTGGCTCAGAAAGTAAATAGGAAGGGAAGTCGGCATTTTTCAATGCAAAGGCTTTCAACTGTTCTTTTACTTCGTTCTGATCATAAGAAGCTTGTTTCATGCCCAGCTCACAGCTGCTGCTTAAACCTTCCTCAAAAGAAATAGGTTCGGATTTTATATTGCTACAGACACTTGCCGGCTGAGGCCAACTAAGTTTTTTAATGGTTTCCATAGTAACTGCCGGTTGTTTGTGATCAGATGGAACTTCTGCACTGGGATGAGGAGGAGGAGGGAGTGCGGGTGGCAGAGGGGGTGGGGGAGGAGGAGGTGGTGGTAGAGGTGGAGGGGGATGCACTAATTTATTCTGCAAAGTCTGTGAGGCACTAGAAATGTCATCACCTTCCTTAATTTGAATGTTAGGGGAAAAAACACTCCCCAGCCTCAGCTGGTGAGGCGTTGTAGACAAGTTGACCTCTCCCAACCCCTTCTGCTCTAGGTGCCTGCTGAAAGCAAAGGCACTACAGCCAGATGGGGCCTTTCCAGCTCCTTGCATCAAAGCTGCTGAAGGAACAGGCCCTCTTGCAGTTACAGGAATTTGGTAGAAATGCTGTCTGTGTGAGGTACTTGCTTCTGCATGGAAACTGCCATTTTTGTCCACATTGAACAAGTTCTGCTGGAAACTGCAAGAGGAGAGAGGCCTTTTCTGCTGCTTGATCTCGGGACTGTGTGCAATTCTGCTCTGAACAACGTGCTTGCTTGGCCATTCCTGTTTAAACAGCTGACAATGTCCCAGTTGGTTCATGCTGGAACCGATCACACAAGGTCCAACTTTCGCATCTGAGTCTGTTTGTGGCTTCCCAGGCTCACAATTAACTTCTGCTGTCCTTGCCATCCTCTTTTTGGGATGGTTTTCACGCTTCCTGATTTGCAAGGCAGCCATACTGGCTGCTGCAAATCCTCTTCCATCTGTATTTGGAGAGTGGGATGGATTGTCAACCACATTCCTCTCAGATGTTGATTTGCATACTGGGGTAGTTTGCAAAGGCAAGGGAAGCCTGTTAATTTCTAGTTTGGCGCCCAACCTGGGCTGCGGCAGAACTTTCTCTAGTGGCAGATTGCCTTGCAGTAACTGTGTCACTAGAGGATTGTTGGCTTCTACAGATGATAAACGACAACTTCCAGCACTAGAAACTCTTTTTAATGTTTCTGTTGTCAATGATAAAGAGTTCTCCATGGAATCTGGAACAGATGTCTTCAAGCTTTGTGCTGGTTGTGCACTTGTGGCTACTTCTGCAGTCTGGAGAGGCATTTCAGGTCTTGCAAAATCTTCCGTGTCCATCCGAAAGCATTTCTCAGATTCATTTGCTTCTGATTTAACAGGCACGCCCATGTTTGTCACAATGTTCCTTGAATGCATCTCATTCAGATGCGCAAAACCCAACGGTTCTGTTTTGACACTGTTTAAACAGTTTTGTTCATTGTATTCCTTATGCTTATTTGGATTCAGGTGGCTGATCAAAGACTGATCAGTGTTCATCGCATCATCGTCGTTCCAGCATATTCTGTTACTAGGATTATATGGATTGGTGCACATATTGTCTGCTTCGCTTTTGAAAGCCAAAGGACCTCGCAACTGCTCAGGAAAACTTTGGCCATGGGGAACAGCCCCAAGTCTTTTGTCTTGAGGCAGAAGAGGCACTTCTTGAATACTGGTACATGCTGCTTGTAAATGTTTACCATCTTGTTTAGCTGTAGCAGAGGTAAAGCCAGTGCTGTGCTCCAGATTTTCAGTAGAAAGCAGCTCCGGCCTGCTTATTACAGACACTTGAGGACATGCTATATTTTGTAAGGCAGTTTCTGCCCTAACAGGCCTGCTTTGCATATCTGTGCTGTTTTCTGAGTTTTCAAGAGAAGGACCCACTGACAAATTTGAGTTCATTGTTGTTGTTGTTGTGTGATCAACAATAACTTTACATGGTATAGATCTATTCATGGGTGCCTGTGAATAACCTGCTGAGGGTTTAGCAGACATATCTGTTCGGCTTCTTGATCCAGAACTTCTTTCCAAACCATCTGGGCTGATTTTGGCAGAGTTCTCAAAAGAATTCACAGCCATCATATTACCAGCAAATACTGAGACAGAAGTTCTGCCAAGAGAATCTGCCTCATCAGAATGTAAAGATGTTCTGACAGAGGTGATATTTGACAAAGAACTTGGGTCAGTGCACCCAGTTATGGAGATTTTATCAGAAAAGTATCTGTTTGTAGACCCCCCTGGAGGAATCAGAACTGAGCTACCAACAAGATGATTTGGCAAATTACTTGCAATGGAGGAAGTTGGCACAGAGGTATATTGACTAGAAATGGCACTATTTTCATTGCTGTTTGATTGCATTGGCAATCGTTTATCATCTACAGAATTTGACACGACTGTACCATCTATGGTGATTGGAGCAGTGGATTTCTCTACACATTTAGGCATAATGGCAATGCACGGAGACTCAGCCCCTTGGTTGGATTTTAGTGTATTAACATTGCAAACCTTTGCTTCTGTACTTTCAATGGACATTAAAACAGAAGATTTGTCAACAGAGCCTGCAAAAGGATGTTCCTTAATTGCTCCCGACACAGCAGTGCTACACACAGACATGGGAACAGAGTTTTTATTATATAGCACTGACACAGTGTTGCTTTCAGTAGAGGTAGATGAAAGAATTTTCTCACACAAATGAGACACAGAAATATTTTCATCAGAACTTTGCACAGAGATGTCAGTACTAGCTTCTGGTAAAGTAGTGGCATTAAGTGATTGCTGCAATAAAGTAGTAGCTTCACGAAGGTGAGCAGACTTGTTGCTAGGAGATCTGCAGTTTGGATTAACTATGATTACTCCAGTAGAACCTTCAATCTTTGTTTCAGAAGAAGCGGAGGTCTCCAAGGGTGATGGACCTTCCTTTGAGGCATGGTGAGACTTTGTTTCTTTATTGTTCTGGAGCATGTGGGCTCTTGCCTGGTGCTTCGCAAACAATTTGGCTTTTGTCTGCTCCTTGATGTGTGCCAAAGTCCTGGTCTTTCCACCTTCACACGGACTTCCTAAACTTCCAGAGACAATGCTTGCTGCTGCAGCAACTGCAGCAGCAGCTGCTGCCTCCCTCTGGGCTCTAGCTTGCTGGGCTCTTGCTTTGATATCTGCTAATGTTCTAGCTCCAGTGTTCCTCCCACTGCTAACTGATGTACCTGGAGAAGACCTTGATTCAAGTTTGGAGACAGGCTGGCTCTTTATAATAAAAGGTGGGCCAATTTTTGAAAGCTGAATCTGGAAGAGAGAAAAACAATCACATTAATAAATCATCATACAGGAAGAACTTCTATCACATCTTATTTTATGAAAACTCAGTGGAAACAAAGGCTTAATATTACGGATCCTATGAAGTTGCCAAATACTGAACAAGACCTAGGCTGCAATCCTAACCTCTTGTTAGAACAACATTAAGTTCTGGAATAAGTCCTATGCTGACTTGGGGGTGTCAAAAAAGTGCCATAAGTCACTTCTGCCCCACTTCTGGGAGCATTAGGCCAGTACACAGGCATACAGCAAACTTGCCACACTACCACAGAGTTATGCCAGGTGAGTTATGCTGGTCTATACTGGCTAGGATTGTGCCCCTAATCTAAGTACTGTTGATACTCACTAAGTGGTTTTCCCAGAATCACTGAGAGATGCCAGGAATTGAACCTGAGACCTTCTGCATACACACTGAATATGTAAGTGCTGCATATACTGAGCTTAGCCCATTGTTTTTAAATCTTGGACACTTCTGATGCTGAAGCAAAGAGCTGATTCTATGTTAAGTAGGAGATCTTTTTCAAAATATTCAAGGTACTGGAACAGTGATACTTTTAAGGCCACAAAGTTTATGCTGCAGGTGCTTCTGGGATCTCCTACTCTGATAAGATTCTACCTGTCAATTAAGGTAATCAGACACTCTTATCAGAGCATCAATCAATAGGGCATTCACTGTGGTGGTCCCAAGCTTTGGAATTCCCTCTTACAAGGGATTCATGCTGCTCCATCCAGGGGCAGCATGATTTGGAGTGCTGTCCCACACCACTGCCATGGCTGTTGCCTTTGCCATGGTGCTCTAGAACAGGTGTCTCCAAACCCTGACCTATGGGCCACATCTGGCCCTCCAGAGGATTTTATCTTGCTCACACTGTTCCTCAATCCCCGAACTGCTAAAAATAACTCCAAAGAAATACTTGTGCATCTCCCAGCATAGGTATATACCACATATAGCAAAGATTCTGAGGAAACTATTCCATTACATTATATTCAGCACCTTTAGTGACTGATTATACACCCTTACCTTTTCAATTCTTTTTTCAAAACCCATTCTTTCCTCTTACTGTCCAAGTCAATTTTGCCCTCTGCTCCCTCCAATATTTTGTTAAAATCCATCTCCCTTCTTCTGGTGCAAGTCAGTTTTGCTCACTGCTTTCTCCTAATATTTTTTTCAAAATAATTCCCCCCTTCCTTAAGCAAGCCAATTTTCCCCTCTGATCCCCTCCTCCTTTTACCCCCACTCCCTTATTGTATTCAATCAAACTCTCAGCACATAGTTTCTCTGTTTAATTTATTTATTTTCCGGCCCCTGACACCTTGTCAGATATTCGATGCAGCCCTCATGCTGAAATGTTTGGAAACCCCTGTTCTAAAAAAGAAAAGAGAAAGTACCTTATGCATTTGAAATTCATCACTTGCAGGCTTTAGACAGATATCAAGACCTTTTTAAAAACATATCTTCGGGGTTAAATAAAAGGTCTTTTCTAGACTGCTATTAGTTCTTATGTTGCACTAGTGAAATGATACAGGCATCTCAAAAAAGATTAGGTTCCACTTTTCAATTGTTTTTTTTCTTTTGGACAGTGTTGTGGTCACTAACCCAAGCAATAAGTGGAAGATGCCTATATCTCGCTTGTCTGCAAACCCTGTGGAAAAACACTACTTTCTTCCTTTCATGTTAGAAAGTGAACATCAAGGACCCAGACCTGGGCACCAGCAGGCTACATCAGGCAGCAGGGACCACCGGTGCCCATGGTGTCCAGGGGTGACCAGTGGTACCTGCTGCCTGACGGTGCTTGGTAGGGATGCCTGGTGATCAGTGGCACCCACTGCCTGCTAGTGGCAGTGCCTGCCACTGCCCCGGTACCCTCTGGTGTCCAGTTCCTGTTGGTACCTAGCAGTGCCTGTCAATACACACCACCAGTGTCAGTGACCAGCTGTGCCCGGGGCCCACAAATATCTTTGAAATTTTACACCCACAATGATGGGTAAATTCCACTAGTTTATTATATTTTGCATTAGAAGTATTGTCATTAAATACTAAGTTACACCTGCTTTGAAATTTCTGTTATCCTTTTGTCCTTCATGATTCTTGAATCTGCCAACACTTTTAACTCATTAAAAGTTAAAATACTGTTTAAATTTAAAATACTGTTAAAATACTTTTAACAGTACTTTTAAAATACTTTTACTGTTATTTATTTATAAGAAAATAAATAAAATATTTATTTTAACAAATAAAATGTTAAAGTTAAAAGTTAAAATACTCGTTAAAAGTTAAAATACTGTTAAAAGTTAAAATAAAAGTTAAAATACCAAACATACTGCTGCTGAAAAGTAAGAAAAGGATGTTGAAAGTTCTAATTGTGGACTTAGTGATAACAACTATTTTCATGAATGAATCCGTATTGGGGGAGGGGCCAGAACAACACTTCCATTAAAAAATCATTTTATATAATATAATATTTCATGTTACTGGTGTGCCAATTCCACTACTCTGATATAATGTGGAAATCCCCTTAACAGTAACTAAAAAGAGACGAATGCTCAATTTATGACAACATGTAATAATAATCATATGCATCTTATTTACTTTGGTAAATAGAAAAAGACAGTAGAGACATTTCTCTATTTGTATTCTTGAGTTAGCTAAACCTCAAGTACAAAAAAATGTTGGTTTCAATGTTCCTTTCAGTACATTTTACCCCAATACTTTACCTTAAGAGGTGGAACTCTAGGTTCCTCTCTAGGTGGTGGCTCTCTCTCAGATGAACTTGAAGATGCACTACGATGGCATTGTTCATCTTCAATTCTAGCTCGCTTCTCTTTGGAGATTCCAAGACCATGATGTTCAGCAGTTTTCCTCTTTGGGATCTCCGGGTCTCTATTTTCACCTCTTAGTTCAGGAGACTTGGTGGATTCTGACTTTGAAGAATAGGCACCCTCAAACCGACTCTGTGCTATCCCTTGAAGTTTATGAGATTTACTTCTGCCTACGTCTGAATACAACAGTTTTTCTGACGATGAGGTATATAGTTTATCAAGTGGTTTAGAAGGAAGAGAGTCAGAATTCTTGCATGCTGCCACTTCTGTTAGAACCGACACCTCTAATTGAGGTGCTGCATTCTTCTTCTCAGTTCTTTGCTGAGCACCATGGTTTCTAATTTTTATAACCTCTGGAGAAGTATGTTCTACAATGGGAGAAATGAAAGATTTTTCTATCTCTGTATGTGATCTACATGACTGATTAGTAAGGTTTCTAGCCTGAGACTCTTCTACTGTTGAAGTTTCAGGTAAGACAGCTTTCATAGCTTCAGGTGCACCTTGCAGCTGTTTCTGTTGTGAAGCAAGACTTTCCCCTTGAGATATATTAGCAATGGCAGGGGCTTCTTCTTTCAATGGTGACAGAGATTCCTCAGACAAAGACGGTGAATTTCTTTGCTGCAGAATAAATCTTTCACTCACTGGGGAATTAGAAAGTGGAGATGTTTCTGAAGGTAGCGGTAAGCTGTTTGAATGAGATGTTTCAGAAGCTAAAAGAACAGAAGACACTGAAGAGGTTTCAGATGTTAATGGTAAGTCAGACATAGGTGAGGTTTCTGATGGCAAAGGCAAGTTAGAAACAGGCGATGCTTCTGAAGTCAAAGGCAAATTTGACAGCAGAGATGCTTCTGAGGTTATTGGTGAGGCAGACATTGGCGATGCTTCCAAAATTAAAGATGTATTCAGATGATCATCAATAGGTTTTTGTTGACTATCAGTTTCAGTGTTTTCAGTGCAGGACACATCAGAAGAACACGCTGTTTCCAAAGACACTGGAGTACAAGGTTCCTCTGAAGTAGATTGTGTGTCACCTCCTGGAGATGCAATACTGACACATGGTTCCTCTGGGCTTTCAGAGGAAAAAGAAGTTTCAGAAATACAAGCATTTTCAGAAGACTGTTCATCAGGATCACTTTGTAGTTCCATGTGTACAGCAACACTTCCACCAGCAAATAAGGAACCATTGAGAATAGGGGAATATTTTCCATGAGGACTTAGTTCTTTTGCCGATTCCACATCTTTTTCTTCCATATTATTACTTAGAGAGTTAGTAGAAGAAGCAGATTGTGAAGGAGATAAACTGTTATCCAGCTGATCTGCCATGACGGACATTTCCTCTTGAGGATATTCTAATTTTTCTTCCACCTTAATTTCAACATGAGACAAAGTATCTACCACATCATTCATCACAACACAGGGTTCAGGATTCCCAGAAAGTGACAAAATTTCTGTTTCTTCATTTCTGCAAGCCGAGCTGATGGGCTCCTCAGAACTGACACATTCTGCTTTATGGTTTTCCTCTTGACACTCACATATACTGGTCTCAACTTCCTCAGCTATTTCTTCTTGAATAACAGATTCTTCAGGTATCAAAATGTCTTCTGCTTCTTCTATTAGATCCTTTGATGGAGCATGTTCCATTGTGCAAAGGGACTGGCAGAAATCTCTCTCTGGCAACTGTGGTAGCTGATTGTTTTTCTCTTCATGATCATCAAAAACTAACTCACTAGAAGGACCAGGCATATCTGAAGATTCACACAATGAACTATCTTCATCTTCATTATTGTTCTGTACAGATGTAAGCTTCACAGAGTCTTCTACTGACATTCCCAACCTAGATAAAAATAACAAAATTCAATTATTCAGTCATCACAATCATTTCAAATATATATCATCCTCTTTTCTTCCCTGAAGCTTGGGAAAGAAATTTGATTCAGTCATCTTGCTCAAACAGGCTTATGTGCAATTAAAAGGGGAAACCTCTGGGTTTGCTTACTGTTTCTCTTTCTGTTTGGCCCTGGTTTGTTTTTATGTTTTCACTAGTGAAAACGTTAACGCACTGCAGGAGTAAAATTCCCCTGTATGCCATCCCACCAACTGAACATCAACCTCCCATGTGCATCATCCGCAAATGTGTCTCATCCCCCATGCGCATCACCCCCATGTGTGTCAGGATGTTGACTTATAGTTGTGTCATGTGACTGTTTAGGTGCCGCAAGAGAGAAGATAGACACAGTGGAGTAAATTAACTATTTACTGTATTAACAAATTTAGAGTAGTCTAACACAATCCGGGTCATACACACGATTAAGTCCTTCAGTCTAACTCTCCTCAGAGCTAACCAATATGCTTCTGTTCTGATGAATAGCTGAGCTCCAACTGCCAAACAGTTCTCCAACTGTCACCAATTAACTGGCAGATGTTCAAATCTGAACCTTCTATTCAGCTTAGCTTACCTAAGCTGCACCTCAACATCAACCAACTATTAGATTCGTAATTCTAACTATGTGCAACACTCCCCATGCGCAACACCCCTCCCCTTTAACAACATTCCCCCAAGTGCAGCATCCTCCCCAGTGCAACCCCCCGTGCAATACTCCTCCCCCTGAACATCCCTCCCCAGTGCACCAGGCACCAAATTGGCTGGAAATTGGTCAGTCTTCCATGTTAAGTATAGGACAAAAACACACTGCACCTCTTTTCAGCCCCTTAAAGGTTAAATTTCTCAACATCGGTTCTTGGTGGGTGTTGTTGTCATAGAAGGAACAGCCTACCCGAAGTAGGGGCAGGGCTTAGATCAGTCAGGGATTCTTCAATGTAAAGTATACGGAGGAAAGCGCGTTGCACCCTTTTTCACACTCTTCCAGTTGGAATTTTTGAGAACCGGTTCTTAGTGGATCCCTCCATCACGTATCTGCATTGCAGGAGCAAAATTCCCCTGCAACATCCTCCCCAAATTTCACACTTCTAGGCCTGGTGGTTTTGGCTGGGCATTGATGAGTGAGTCTGTCAGTGAGTGACCTATTAGTCATTGTTAGTAGTTTCTGACTAGCACGAAGGAGAGTTGGAACAGGGTTTTAAACAAATTAAAATGCAGGTGTCTTGTCTTGTGTACTTGGACAGGTACACATCTGGTAGGCAACTGTGAGATACAGTAAGCTGGACAAGATGGACCTTGGGTCTTATGCAGCAGGGCTCTTCTTATGATCTTTAATTTGTTTGTCTCAAACCTCTTCTCCTTTAATTAATCTGACTTAATTCCTTAGTCAGGAGAGATCATTTGGATACTGGTAGCTGCCAGAGGCCTCTTGTCATTAAAGAGGCAAAAAAACCCATTTAATTGCAATCTCCAAGTCTCCTTTTATCTTTCCTTTCCTTCACTCCCTCATATCCAGCAGACCAACCACATCTTTGGTAGGTTGCTTGCTTCTAACATATCCTGCCATCTCTGTTATATTGCTCCTTGTGCCTGGTAGTTTAACCCACATGAAGACCTACCTTCAATCTTGACTCTGCTGGAGTCTACCCTTCTTTTGACGATGACTTAGAACACAATTCTAACCATGTGTACTCAAAAGTAAGCCCCACTGTGTTCAGTGGGTCTTACAGAAAAATATCTTTAGGCTTGCAACCTAAGTAAAACCAGTACAGTGATGCTAGGGCATCAGTTCATGGGGAAAAATAAGGGGGACAATTTGTGGCTGAAATGCCAGGGAAGTTCCCTTTTTTGGTAGGACCAGGATGAGGGAATTAGCAACACACTGGTCTTTAGGTTGTTATTAATAAAAGTGAGACCATGTTTTCATCCCTGTGAAGTTTTGTTGCCTCTAATTTTAAAAAAAGGTTTATAAAGCACAGCCCAAATGCTATTTAAATGAATAATAAATAAAATTTATGTAATTTCAGCTATGACAAAGAAGCACTTGATGGGTAGACTGATTTCAAAAAGCAGATTTCAAAGAAAACAGATTTCAACTTCTCTTGCCAAGGATAAGCCCTAATTCATTCTCCTTAATCGAACTTGTGTCACAGCCAGCTCCAGCCCTGCACTGGATATGGAGCAGACCAACTGGCCTGCATGTTCAAGAGCAGGTTAGGACTGAGCTCCGCATTACTTTGAATAAAAGTAGATTTAACTACAGGAGAACTGCAGCTGATTCTTCCCCACAGAATGAGCCTACCTGGTAGAAAGACAAGTTGGGGAACAAAATGTGGGAAGAAAAGCTGTGGATGGATCACAGGGGTCATTATGCCCTTCTCTTCCTTTTGCACTTTATACAGCATAAGAAGGAATCCTAAGAAATTTAGTATGGCTTAACTCACCTGGTCTATCTTTCCATGGTGTGGAGAGATCCGCATACATCGACCTAACCTCCCCAGTAGTGGGGTAGAAATTTCTTACTACACATTTCTGATACCCCCACATCAGGACTTACGCAGGAGCTTAGGCTGGTCTAAGTAGAAGTTAGGATTGCAGCTATAACTACTATCTCACTTAAGTTTACTGGTGATTAGGGCAGGCCTGTACTTTAAGGAGTGGGGTACTTTAAGGAAATTGCTGACATGCTGCTAAATTTTATCCATTATCTTCAATACCAGAGCTACTGCCAACAATTATCTCTTTTCCTCCACATTTATCACCAACAGCTTACCTAGAAAAATCAAAATCAAAATTTATGGGTCCCTACCCATAAATTTACAGTTTAGATAAGGAAGACAGGACAAAAACCTGAAAAATGAACAGCAAGATGGAATTAGGGGATAGATAGTTGGCCAAGATTGCAATTGTCCAAAGAAGATTTTTCTAAATATGTTCACTTTGAGGCGAGATATGAAAGATGCTATAAATCAAGAGTGGGCAAAAACAATCACAATGGTTGTTGTCAGATAAAGACGAATTATGAATTCGTCTTTATCTGATTTCTATTTTTAAAATTACAATAGCAGGCTGAACAGATGACCGGAAATGCCTGAACCCCTCAGGAAAAGCAGTGGCTATCTGGAAAGAGGAAAAAATCCTTCTCCAGAATTCTTAGGGCATTTCTGGGCTATCTGGCTCTTTAAATCATTTTTGTGCAAAGCAACAGCTGTATGTGGCTCTGACCGCCCCTCCTCAGACTTCCCTGCCTGGCGCGCCTTCTTCTGTGACTTCTTTGCTGCTTCCCCAGCTGGTGCGACTCCTTTGGAGGCTTCTCTGCAGCCCTCCAAGGATTCCCTGGCTGGCGCAGCTGCTCCACCACCTCTCAGCCTTGCCAGCCGGCCCAGCTCTCCCCGCCACCACTGCGCCATCCCTGGAGCAGGTGAGTGTATCTCTCTCTCTCTGTGAGAATATATGTTGTGTGAGTGCATGCTACATATGTGCATGTTAGTGTGTGTGCATGTATGTGCACTACATATGTGTGGAGTGAGTGCATGTCAAAATGACATGTATGTTGAAGTCACTTGCATGGGTTGTGTTGCTGCAAACTGCTTTGAGGGTGTCTTACATGTCTGTTTCAGAATCATGCAAGTTAAAAGGTTTTCAATTTTTAAAGGGTTGAAATTAAGTACAGGAAACCAATATGAGTATTTTTGCTTTATTTTAACATGTCCCACATTTTTCCTACATTTTTCAGGGTGTCCTACATTTTTTTTAAACCGGGTAGGAATTTTGACTTCAGGGGTAAGGATTTTGGTGTGCTTGAAGGGGGAATTTTGGGTTCGGCATCTGGTCACCCTGCAATTACTTACTTTTCTCCATAAAATCTTTCAAAGACCTTCTCTTTCCAGGATTCTGTTTTCTTTTCCTTTTCAATCTCTTGTCTGATACGCAACTGCATTTCAGGAGTAAATTCTCCTAAAAACATACAAGCAGTATACATCTGAATACAGGTTCTCAATGATGTGGCTAAGGGCTCAAACCTTTAAATAATTTTGGCTTGCATTTAGGTGGGACTCTGGAGAAACATCACTGAACTGAGATAGGGCACAAGTGTACAAACAATTTTTGCACAAAGATTACCTGGTCAAGTTCTTAAAACTCTGGTGTACATATTCAAGTCACCAACCTTTATACAAGTTTCATACAAATCTTATCAAATAAGACATGGATGGTGCAGAACAGCAGATTAAGACTGATGGAGAACTGGTTCAAAACCACTTAACTGGCCTAAATGAATTCAAGTCATTTGGACCAGATGAGCTGCATCCTCGAGTTCTTAAGGAACTCGCAGATGTCCTTGCAGAGCCTCTGTCAATCATCTTTGAGAAATCCTTGAGGAGTGGAGAAGTGCCACTGGACTGGAAGAGGGCAAATGTAGTCCCAATCTTTAAGAAGGGGAAAAAAGAAGACCCAGGAAATTATAGACCAGTCAGTTTGACTTCAATCCCGGGGAAGATATTAGAGCAAATTATAAAACACACAATTTGTGCACTTCTAGACAAGCACTCGGTGATCAAAACAACACAGCATGGATTTACCAAGAATAAATCTTGCCAGACAAATCTGATCTTTTTTGATCGGGTTACGAGCTTACTGGACAGTGGCAATGCTGTGGATGCCATTTATCTTGACTTCAGCAAAGTATTTGACAAGGTCCCACATGACATTTTAATTGGGAAGTTGGAAAAATATGGGCTAGACGAGGCAATTGTTAGATGGATCTGCAACTGGCTCAACGATTGCACACAAAGGGTTTTAGTAAATGGCTCTGCATCAACCTGGAGGTCGGTTTCAAGTGGGGTGCCCCAAGGCTCTGACTTGGGCCCAACTCTCTTTAACATTTTCATTAATGACTTGGAGGAAGGGAAACGGGGGAGCCTGATCAAATTTGCAGATGACACCAAGCTGGGAGGAGTAGCAAACAGAAGACAGGAGAAACCTCCAGGAGGATCTGGATAAACTAGAATTCTAGGCTGTAACAAATAGAATGAATTTCAATAGGGAGAAGTGTAAGGTTCTGCACTTGGGAAATAAAAACCAAAAACACAGATATAAAATGGGGGATACTTGGCTTGGCAGCACAACATGTGAGTGAGATCTTGGAGTCACCGTGGATCACAAGCTGAACATGTGTCTGCAAAGAAGGCAAATGCCATTTTAGGCTGTATTAAGAGGACTGTAGCTTCCAAGTCGTGAGAAGTTCTAGTTCTTCTTTATTTAGCATTGGTCAGACCTCACCTTGAGTACTGTGTTCAGTTCTGGGCACCTCACTTTAAGAAAGATGCAGCCAAAATGGAGCAAGTCCAGAGGAGAGCAACAAGAATGATCAGTGGGATGGAAGGGAAGCCCTATGAGGAAAGGTTGGGGGAACTTGGGATGTTCAGCCTGGAGAAGAGGAGGCTGAGGGGAGACATGATTGCCCTTTTCAGATACCTGAAGGGCTGTCATAGGGAGGAAGGGGCTCATTTGTTCATAGCTGCTACTGAATGCAGGACTAGAACCAATGGGTACAAACTGCAAGAGAGGAGATTCCGGTTGGATATCCAGAAAAAATTCCTGACGGTGAGGGCGGTTCGGCACTGGAACAGATTGCCAAGGGAGGTGGTGGACTCTCCAAGGGAGGTGGTGGGGGATCTTCAAGCAGAGGCTCGAGGAGCACTTGAAGCAGAGGCTCGACGAGCACTGTCGGGGATGCTCTAGGGGGATTTCCTGCTGCAGGCAGGGGGTTGGACTAGATGACCTGCTGAGTTCCTTCCAACTCTATGATTCTATGACATTGGAATCTTAGACAATTTCCTCTTCCAAATGCAGTTCCTTGCATTATATTGAATGTTGTTGTAGAAAATCCACCAGCTTTTAGGAGCAGATTTTCAGGTTTAGCTGGGGGCTGTAATGATAACGGGGACCTCAAAAGCCCTTGAGATTTAATTTCCCTTGAGATTTCCTATAATATTTAATGTTCACAGGTATATTATGTTGTTCTTCACAGTAAACCTTCAGTGATTCAATTATTGTTTCAACAAAAAATGAATCTGTGGGAAAAACAGTAAGGTTATCTATAGTGTAATTGTTGGAATTTCCAAAAAATAATGATGGAATTTAGTCACATGCATTTAGTTGTCCAAAAGTTGACAATGATGAAAATGCTTGTTCATCTATATATAAGACTTCCCAAATAAATTCCCTTATTCTGGCATATACAGTTGCAATTAAAATCAATTGGAAGGTGAATCAATGCAAATTTTTAAGTCCTGCCACTCTGTATTTTCCCTCACAAGGTATTTTAGTGCATGTGATCCTGGCTTGACACAAGAAGGCATATCTTCATGGGGAAAAAAAAATCACTATTTGGTTAAGTTCTAAAAATGAATAGAAAATTACCTTCTGCCAATCGTTGTTTCCACCCTTGTGCTGCATATGCAAAGAATTCATTATTTAGAGCAGAACTACTGAGGCGTAAAACTCCATCACTTCCCATCTAGAAAATAAGCCAGTGGTAGCAGAAGACACTGTCAGAGATAGTTTCAAATTAAAAGTACATAAGAACAGAGCTCCAATTATGTGAAACAGGAAAGGACAGAAAGTGGGAATAATAAAGGGGAAAATTTTCTAATAGTTAAATAGCATTTTCATTATAGTCATCATATTAAATGCAAGTGGCCTAATCCAGAATCAGTGCGCCTAAGTGAAATGATAAAACATAATTGATTCTAATTCAGTTTATATGATCTAGTGCCTTCTTCACATTAGAAAAAGCTTCTTTGAATCAGCAGCAATCAGTTTATCAAAAGAGTAATTTTAAAATTTATATCATGTTTAGAAAATCTTAAAACTATGAAAATTTAAGAGAAATTAATCTGAAGCATTGCTTTGATATAAAGTAGGTAAATTTTACACAAAACAGCTATTAGGAATGTACTGTTCCCTGATCCTCAACATCAACATTCTGTACTACCACAGATATTAGTTTTGTCTTTAGTCAAGACAAAATTTGGTCAAGAGACAGAGACTGAGGCTACAATCCAGAGTTACTATGGGCCCTTTTACACTGACATAGTTACGGTGCCACCTATGGAAAATGCATAGAACAATCCAGAGTAAGTGCCTCTTATGTCTTCCCATAGTTACTCTGAATTGTAGGGTAAGATCGTGATTGAGGCTTACAACAGGTGCAATGTAATCCTCTGCTCAAGGGGCTTGTCCCTAGTAAGGATTTCAGCCTTAGCCATGAAACCAACAGGAACAGTAGAAAGGAGTAAGTACTGCTGAGTTTGTTAGCAATGGTAGTTACAATAAAGGCCCAGAAAGGAGGACTGGTCCTGAAAAATCCTGGCATTTGAATTTTTTCATATAATAGTACAAGAGATGAAGGTCTCCAATATCAGAACTACTGTCCTTGGACTTTCAAGCTATGAGAGGTAACATTTCTAGCAGATGGGAGAAATAATATTCTATAGAATACTCTTTAGTGAAGGAATCTGAATATGGAAGCATCCACATTACCTTAAACAAAAAAATCTTTTCACCTCCCATTTTTAAATCATGCTTATTATTCTGCCAGGTCTGCTTTATGTAGGAAGAAAAGAATTCTGGTAAAACACACCAAACTGAATCTAACAAAATTTTGCAAAATTTTGAAAATAAGATTTTCATGCAATAAGCTTGCAAATTAAGTGGATAAAACTGTTTTCAGAAATCTATTTCAAAAATTTCTTTCAGAATATAGTATGTATTTTCATTTGGAGTGAAAACATATGACCAAGAAAAACTTAAAATCCTGGTGTTAAAGAAGATTTTACTTCTATGGTCCACAGTCACAGAGATGGTACAATAAACCACTAAACCTAAATTAGTATTTGGAGAAACATGCCAATAAAGCACTTTTTAAATACACTATTAATTTTTTTAGTCTTCAAGAAATGCTGTCCAACAGAGACAATGCTTTAACGAGCCAGAACAACAAATGTTTCGGGTTTTTTTCTGTTTGGCTTGGAATTCTGGTTTTGTTTTTCCCAAACATAAGCAATTATTTTATGAACAATCCACACAAAAAACATTAATTATTTTTTATTTTTTATTTTATTTTTTATTTTATTTAAAGGAAAAACACGTTTGTCATAGCCCAGTGGCTATTTTCGTGAGCTTTTTATTTTCTACTGGTGCCCACTTTGCTACTGGTGCAAATTTGCTACTTTGCTACTGGTGCAAGAGAATGTATCCACATGCCATAGACATTCAATTAAAATCTTAGTGCTCTTCAGAAAGATTATGACATTATTTTATGTGCAGATTCTGTTATATACCTGATATGTATTAAGAAGCAGTGAACCATCTTAAAACTACCAGATGACCATCACCCCAATCAAATACTATATTTTTATAAACACCTAATATTGGTTTGTCCTGACAAAAAACCAAAATCCTAGTTTTTTCACTATTACAGTGGCTTGGGGAGCCGTGCTGGGTCCCATGTCTCAGATCTCCAGCATTGGCTGGAGGAAATTAATTAAAGCCCTTCCATTGTTGGCAACAGTGCAGCCCTAGGTATCGCACTGCTGCAGTCCCTCTGCCCCAGCAAATACTGGACTTATGTGGTTCCTTCCTCATAGGGAGGACTTTGGAAATCATTGCAATATTATTCTGCATACAAATTAAAAGCATACATATCATTAAGACATTGGAGAACAGCTTGCAAAGTAATGCTAAGCAATTATATTTTCTTGGCCTCACTGTTTGGTCAAAATCTCCTGGAAGTCAATTTATCATATGTGAGAGATGTGAGCTCCACAGGTCATAACAAAGCATGGCCACTACAAACTTTGACCTTTAATCCAGGTACCTAGAACTTATGCTTATATAGCCAGAAAAAAAGATCTAGAGAAATTAAATCACTTGTTGGCTGCTATTATGTAAAATAAATAGCACATGCCATAGCCCTTTCCTGCCCATCTATCATTCCACTCTGGGAATTCAAATGAATAACAATTTTAGCAAATAAAAAGAAAAAATGTTCATAGACACAGAACAACCCCAAAACAAAAAAAAATACACAAACACTGCTACATGAGATTCAGAAAAATACAGAAAGTTTGAGGTTACTATATACAAATTGTTTAACTGAACAAGCTCACTGAAACAAAAACCATTCATTGAGTAACAAGTACAGACTATGGCTGCGATCCTAATGACACTTTCCTGGGCGTAAGACCCACTGGACACAATGGGGCTTACTTTTGAGTAGACATGGTTTGGATTGTGCCGTAAGTCACACCACAGGGGTGCATCAATGAGCAAACTCTTCTATAATAGCTAAATGCCAGGACATATATTAAAACAATATGTTGGACTAGTTCAGAAACTAGCTTATAACTAGAATGACGGCATTGCAGGGGTTTTCTATAAATCCTTAGCTTACTTTACATATTGGATAGGAAGTTTTTTTTAATGTCAAATACCTCAACAACCATTTTCCCTCCCTGTATTTATTTTTAATAAATACTAAGTAAGACTGCAAAATTACAAAAAAAGTTTCCTAAAAATTAAATGAGCTACTTAGGAGAATGACCATACTGGTCACAACACACTGACGTGCCAAAATAAACTTTAACATCTAAAGTGGTTGGAGAAAAATGGGGGCTAAAGAGGATAATCAAACCACCACAGCAGCAAAGTTCATAAAATGAATTTCCCTTCATGCAAGAGTAGTCTAAATCAAGGCAAATATCTGTACCTCAGAGCCAAACAAGCAAAGTCCAAAATGGACAATTTTCAGATTATTACTGTTTTACATGTATAATCTGATTCTGCATCAAGCTATAACAACGTAAGCCTGACAAGCATTAAGGAGAATGTTAAGGAGAAGCCTTGGACTAGGGACATTATTGTATTCCTGGTCCTATGTCAACTGGACGTCTGGAGTCAGATTCCTTCACCATCTTTTTCTCTCCTCTCAATGTAAGAGAGAGGAGGAGATGGGGAAGATGGGTAACCGAAACCTTCCAGGTTCTCAGATCTCATCTCCAGTTAATTTTAATGGGGATCATTTTGTGGGCGAAACTACTTTTCCAAGGGCAAATTCACCATCTGGGCAACTAACCATGGTCATAAAACTTTTGCTGCATAATTGTACATATCTTGTAAATATTTACTCAAAAATTCAGTTTGTGTTCTCACCTACTTCATATTAAAATTTTAATCTCAAATGTTTAACCCATTCTGGATGCCAATATCTCCAAAACTGGGCCTTTTTTGATGACAGATACTGAAAGCCTAAGCCCAAATTACTCTATATATCAAAATCTGTCCAGAAAACTTCATTTACTTCTGTGATTTTAGCATCCAAAAACGGGTACACAGGAAAATACACAATTTGTGAGCATCAAAAAAGGGGTATGACACCCTTATTTTGAAGGGCCATAGCACACAAATTTTTTCACCTAATATTTGGCATGTGGCCATTATATATATAGAAGTACCAACTCAATTATTTTCAGTCAAAACTGAGTTGGTGACCATGCAAGGTTTTTGAGACTTTTGTTGAATTCATATGGAATGACCACAGAGATGCTATAATGTTGAATATGAACCCAAGGAAAAAATGCAAAAGATGAAACAGAAGACTTTATGACCTGAAATTTTAAAACAAAATTGGATACTATTTTTAATGGTGTTAACATTGCCAGTTTAGCCTTTGATGCAAAGTAGTATATAGTCTGCCCTATTGCTTCTGGTACTCTGAATTTTTCCCACATTCCTCTGAACTAAAACTCAGTTCTATAAATTAGGTAAAACTTATAAGTCAGGTAAACATATATGCATTCAAATTAATGAACTCCAGAAGACAGAGATGTGTTAAATGACACCAAATTACAATGAATGAGAAAGTAGGTATTAATACAAACCAGCTACATATAAGTAAATGTCTAAATTATAATGCTTCTATTGTTACATAGATTCTGGAAAAAGAAACAAAATAGCGCACAAAGAAACAAAAGAAAAATAAACTTCTAAATTTAAAAGATCAAACCAATGTTTGGTGGGTTGTGAAACTGGCAAGGAAAATGCATATGAAAAGTGTAACTGAGCCATAATTGAATTTTTATGTATGAGCTGGCGAAAGTGTCTTGGCTCTAAAGAAGTTCAGATGAAGGTGAACACAAGGCAACCAAAGTGGTCCCAATCTGATAAATCTGATGGTCTCAAACCATACTATACTAAACCATACTAAAAAAGGATAGAAACAGAGATACAAGTAGCTGGTGAAGTGAAACCTTTTAAGTCTTATAAAGCTAGGTATGTCGCATAAGAACATAGGAAGAGTCCCAATGGTTCTGGCCAAAGGCCTATCTAGTCCTGCTTCCTGTAACTCATAGTGACCCACCAAGTGCTAAAGGGAGCACCAAGATGACACAAAGGGAGCACCAAGATGAAACTTGGTTCCCTCCCCTGCATCTGGCATTCTGAGGCAGCCAACATCTAAAATAAGGAGGCTGCACATATCCATCATGGTTTGTAACCAGTGATAGACTTCTCCTCCAGAATCCTTCTTAAACACATCTAGGCCAGATGCCATCTAGGCCAGATGCCTGTGCAAAACGTTACACATACTAATTATCTGCAAGATAAAAAATTACTTGCTTTTGTCTGTCCTAACTCTCCCAAAACTAAATTTTAATGGATGTCTCTGATTCTGGTGGTGTGTGAGAGAAAAAGAGCATTTCTCTATCCAATTTGTTCTTATCAAGTGTTGTTTTAAAAAGTGGTTCCTGAAGCACAAATGTTAGTTAATACTAATATCCCTGAGCTGCGCTTTATATCCTACTTTTTTTTACTTCACAATCCTCTAAAATCTTAAAAATTAGTCTTATTGAGTGTTTATACAGTTTTCAAATCTGTAATCAGTGTCCAGGGCTTTGATGAACAGAACAGAAACACTTCTAATTTTTTGTGCCATTTGGCTTAGCTGGCCAGCAAAAAGTTCATCCTTCTTAAACAAATGACATTCTCCTTCTATATTCACCTGCCAACTAGGCGAGAGACATTTTTCCAAGTGTTGTCCCTCATATATTTAGCAAGGGGAAAGTAACTTCATCCCAACAGTGTCATTTCTAGTGGCTGTTTGGTGTGTTTTTTGTACCTTTTTAAGACTGTGAGCGCTTTTAGCACAGGGATCCATTAAGTTATTTAACTTTGGCTACAATCCAGAGTAACCACGGGACCTTTTACACCAACATAGGTACAGTGCCACCTATGGCAAATGCATAGAGCAACCCAAAGTAAGTGCCTGAATGTTTATACAGTTTTCAAATCTGTAATCAGTGTCCAGGGCTTTGATGAACAGAACAGAAACACTTCTAATTTTCTTGTAGTTACTCTGGATTGTAGAGTTTGTCTAGAAACCACTTTGTGAACTTTTTAGTTGAAAAGCTGTATGTAATACTGTTAACAACAACAAAAATTTGAGCATGATCATTGAAACTCATTAAAATTCCATTTAGTTCTAATACTCTCTACACAATTTCTGATGGTGTGGTAACAACCCATGTGATCTGTTCATTTTCACCCACAGGGTGACAAGTGGATAGCAATACTGTGAGATGAAATCAAAAGAAAAGGCAGCTCCTAAACCATGATAATATAAAGATTCTATTCTGTGCTGTCATGACCAATAGCTTCTGTGACAACACCTCACCATGAATGGTCTAAATCCTATTTTGAAGCCTTGTATGCTACTGTTCAATACTACTTTTCTCTTAACTTGAAGTACATAACTGAGTTATGTATTTGGCAAGAAGCACTTACTTGTGTCAGTGAATCTGAAATTATGTACAACAGAAACAAGTTAGGCTGCATAAAAGCATCAACAAAAGGAATTATTATAGCCGCAATTTGTTTTACAAACTTACCTGTCTATCTACTTCTGGAAGTAAAAGCAGAAGATACTGTTGAAAATGCTGAGGTAAGGAAAGAAATGTGTGCTTGTTTATTAAAGCCCTCAGGTTTGTGTTCACAAGAATAGATCCTGGTGTTTCTATGTCAATACCCTCTGCTTTGGTCCATTTCAAATGTCCTAGATTAAACAAATAAGAACAAATTTAGCTTTTACTACAAATACAAGGGGAAATGAGAGCAAATTCTTCTTCCCAAATCTCAGAAATTATTATAATAATATTTTATCTATATACAGTATATAAAATTGAAGAGTCACTGACTGACTGACCGATCAATGCCCAGCCAAAACTGCCAGACTAGAAGTGTAAATATATTTATTTTCTGAATTATCAATAGAGCTTCAAGATTTAAAATAACTCTATGAAACAGGCTCAATTAAGAGGCTCAACTTCACTCAGTGAATACAATTTAAAAAAATTCCTCAATGAGATTACCAAGACATTTTTTAAAAACTTGCATAGTTGTTCCAACTTTAGAAAAAGCTTTTTAAAATGTACACTATCCTTTCTGTAAGTAGTTATGCTCATGGCTTGTCTGCCTCATGTTATGCTTTTATCAATCCAATGTTACTGTAGTTGGGTCAAGAGATGCTGACTGGCCCAATGTCATCTATGAACCAAAAACCATGTAAGCACAGACTTGAACCTAGGTTTTCCTGGTCTAACTCTGTAATTCTATCAATTACCATTTAACTTAATGTGTATAACCCCCTCCATCGTACAAAAGTTTCAACAAATGGGAGACATATTACAGTACAGGATGACCAGATACCAAACCCGAAATTCCTGAAAATCAACGCTAGAATTCCTACCTCCCAGGCCAAAACTCCTGCCTCCCAAAGCCAAAATTCTTACCCGCTTAAAAAAATTGTAGGACACCCCAAAAAATGTAAGATAATGTTAAAGTAAGCCAAAAACACTTGTATTGCTTTCATGTATTTAATTTCAACCTGAGAACTCCATCCTGGGCAGTTTTATGCCCAGGAAAGTGTGGCTAGGATTGCAGCCTTTGAGCTCCATCCTGTACAGGTCTATACACAAGTAAGTCCCATATCAGTCAGTGGGCTTACTCTTGGAAAAGCATGGCTAGGAGGGCAACATGAGAGCTTCAGTCAGGGCAGATCTACTCACAGGAATGAGTGGCTAGGATTGCAGCCTTTGAGCTCCATCCTGGGCAGGTAAGTCCTATTACAGCCAATAGACTTACTTCTAAGAAAGTGTGGCTAGGATTACAGCCTTTGAGCTCCATATTGGGCAGGTCTACTCACAAGTAAGTCCCATTACAGCCAATGGGATAACTTCTAGGAAAGTGTGGCTAGGAGGGCATCCTGAGAGCAGGTCTCCTCCAGTGGCAGGGAGTTGAGAACAGGCTGCATCCAGAGGAGGGTTCCTTTAATTACTTTTCCTCCTCCTCCTCCGCACAGCTGAGGCTTGTGGCTGTGACCTCCAGTCGGTGTGCAGCAGCTGTGGGGCCTCTGCTCGTGCAGCAGAACTGCAGGTGACAGACAAGTGCTGCTGTGGGGCCTCTGGAGTGGCGGCGCAGCAGGCAACAGGTGGCAGCAGAGCCTCCACTCTGCTATGGGATGCGGGCAGGCACTGAGCCTGCTGATCTGCTGCTAATTTGCTGCAGGGGCTGATGAAATGAGGCTGCTGCTGCGCTGCAGGCTGGCTGGGTGCACAGCGATGAGATCAGAGAGGCAGAGCGGCAAAGGCACATGCCCATCAGGACCATGGGTGCCTTCATTTTTAATTGTGTGCGCACCTCTGTGCACACACTAGCTCTGCGCTTTCCGGCACGAAACTGGAGGCGCGTCAGGAGGAAGCTCATGGCCGCCAGAGGTGGCACATGCACAGAGCTGAGCATGCAATTCAAAATGGCGACACCCATGGGTGCCGTTTTCACTGGATATGGCAGGGGTTTTTTTCTATCATGCCGGACCCCCTGCCGTTTACCGGACTAGTCTGGGTAATACCGAACGTCTAGACACCCTGTTACAGTATTTCACCAATAGGAAAACCAAGGAATTTATCCAAGGGGACGTTAAACAAAAACTATTCTTACTGTAACTGTGGTGGAACAGGTAGGCCACCTGACCTTCTTCATATCCAGCATGGGACTGGGGCTAGCTGCAGCACAAGTTAGAATAAGGGGAATGAATTCCCCTTACCTTTATTCTGCCTCAGCCAGTCCTATGGAGTTACTCAGATTTGTGCCAACAATATTGGCACTTGGATGCAAATTCAAGTGGTCCAGGTTGTCCTCACCTGATTGTGGGTGGAAAGGGAAGAATGAATGGACAGGAAAGAATACTTTGTACTGCAATTAAAGGTAAGTAAGAAATTTGGATGCCAAATTTATTTATCAAACAAAAACATATGTTCTTTAGAAAACAAAGGGATGCTTTCAGGGTATAATTAAGTGTATAATTTTAACAACTAACTTGTTAAAAACAAAAAGAGGGAAGATATTTTTTGCAACAAATAGAAATTCAATATCTGAGGGACATACAAGTTTTATGAGCTCATTTTTAACATCTCGTGAGATGACAATTCCATTAAGGCAAAACAAATCAAAAGACCATTCAATGAACCTGAGTTTAAGTACTCTGAAGTGTTTTTTTAAGAAACAGTTGTATAGTCAAGCTTTTAGAAGGTTCTGAACTGCTTTTCCGCAAACAAATGATGATGTGTGGATGAAAACTCTATTACTTGAGTGAACAGAGAATCATTCACCACCACAGTCCAGAAATGCTTTTCTTTCCAAATAGTTTATTAAGACATGTTGTCACATAATGTAAGTATTTGCATATAAATAGCCTACAAGAAAACAAACAAACATAGCATTCAGAAGTCTGACAACAGCACAGAATAATATAGTGGTTTATAAATCAATGTTAAAAACTCAGCTATCATGGTATCAGCATGGCAAAAAGAAAAATCAATGTAAGGAAATTGATACAGTCCGCCAAGAAAAATACACAACAGCATATTATTCCATTCAGAAATAGGCAACAATGTAATAGGAGAAAAAATAGATTCCCTGTTAGAAGATGAAGCAAGAAACAGCTGGCTACAAAATGGCCAATTTAAGACAGCTTGGGTCTGTCATATTGAAAAGGTCAACTGCATAAAGGCATGCTGGGGGGAAAGGTCTCAATAAGAGGGCACTCCTGCAGAGTACAGAGGGATAAAGAAACAGCTAAGAAAGGCACTAATGCACTGAAAATATCCAAAACATCAGGGATGCAATATAAAACTTCCTCTGGTGAGTTTACAGGATATATCTTTTCCATATCCTAAATGACCAATAGGACAATTTTGAGACTTACTCACCTAAACCTGATTTTTTTAATCTCTTTAAGTGCTGGCTCATTTGTTTTCCAGTTGGAGATTTTTGGCCATATTTCATTTCTTTATCAGAACTGTCTGCTTCACCATTTTTAGATTCAGATCCTTCAAAACACACACATACAAAATATTACACTGAAGAATCTACCCAATTGAGAAAACATAAAACACAAACAAACCTAGTACAGTGTTTTTTTTTAACATGTGAATGACATCTTCATCTGCTACTCTGTTTAAAACCAGGTAATGTTTTCTGTTTGACAATTTGATTCCCTATCAGTAGAAGCGACGAAGCAAATGCTCATAAATCCATTAAGAGAAGAAAACAAGTTTCTTGAATGTAGCAGTCAATAAAGATTTTTCCCAATCCGTTATAAATAAGCCTCTTCCCTGTTAGCTTGGGGACATCTTTAAAAATAATCATGCTGCTATGAAAGGGGGGGACAAAGGAATAAAAGGAAAATCCCTCTTTGTAAAGTTAATTTTCTCCTACACCTTGATGGGGAAAGTAAAATAAAAAGTCACACAGATCTCTGTGGTCTCCATTCACAATGAAGCATGTAACAGCCATAACTAAAGGTCAGTTATACTAAATTGTGGTTATTAGGAAATGCCAGAACACAAAATCTTATAAAAGGACAACTGGTATTGCAAAACAGAACTACGAGAGCAATTCATACTCTCAGAGGAGCTGTAGTAGTTATTTATTTTGCCCCCTGATAGCACTGAATTCCTGTACGTGGTTCTTGTATTATGAAAGAGATTCCCAAAATACTGCTGTGCATTCATGAATAGCACTTCCCTGTAAAAGTGTTTTTTAATGAATTGTTCTATTTAGAAAAAAATTTAAAGCTATCTCCACTTCTCCCCCCCCCCTCTTAATACCATAGGAGAAGGTTTGCCATTCTTTGAATGAAACTGGTCTAAAGAAGAAAAGGGAAACCAAAATCCATTCTATGGGAATAGTATTATTTTTACTCGTTTCAAATTTTGTTCACGATAGCTGTCACCCACAGCGAGGTCTCTGATTACACACTGGTGTCACAGACATTCCTTTAGCTATTTACCTGAAGGTGAGTCCGACTGCTCATCAGACACCTTTAATGGTGTCAAAACAACACGAGGAACAGTCTTGTTTACCATCATTGAGACTCCATTTCTTCTTTTCTGCTGCTGTCTCAAAGCCTATGAAAGAACAAACAAAAGAGAAAAGCGTAACACAAAATGCTGTTTACAAGTAAATTACACAGAACATTCCCCATCATTCAATTGAATCTCTTAGGATAACAGTATTTATCTAGCTGTAAGTTTGTAAGATTTGATATTTAGCTCTTCTATGCAATTTCCTTAAACATTATATTTATATTATATGTGGAAAACAGGCTATTGGCTTTAAAGGAAGATGAACCTTTAAATCGTTTTCCAGAACAATTTTGACAACAAAGAAGCATACATAACTGTTTGCTGTACCTTAGCAGCAGAAACATGAGAACCCATGGAATACAAGACTAATACATCCAAAAAATACATGTAAAATAAATGTTTCAGACCCAGACTAAAAATGTGTGTCTGTACATCTCTCGCAGGTGCATCTTCTCCGTATACTGCTCAGTCAATCAAGTTAACACAGTGTCATCAGTATGTACAGCATGTAAGGGCTACAGTATTGATGCACTCACTCAGCCGTGAGTAGCACTGCACAAAATCACTGCACATGGCAGGAATCATTTATTTCTGCGAAGGGAATCGGTCCTAATCTTGGAAAACCTTGCAGCACTTGGCTTCTGTCTGCTTGACTTTGGGCATTAACCTTCAGAACACGAACATGATGGTGTTCTGGCAAATCTGGGGGAAAATGATACAAGAATAAATATCTACAAATAGGGAGGGGGGCTTGTGTGCTTTATAACTAGATCAGCTCCAGGGATAATAATGCAATACAAAATATGAACAGAAACTGAATAGCTGCCCAGATATTTTCTACAGTAAACAAGTCCAGACTGGAAGGTCAGGAAATATATTCATGCAAAAATTTGCCCGTTAAAGAATTTACAAGCATAGATTTGCAAGCAAGACATAACAGATCAGCTTGCAGTTGATCATCTGGTATCTGCTTGTAATCTTCATCTTATACTCTCTCATCTTTGATATGTGTGTGCATTTTCCCCAAAATTATATCCCATTAATAGTGATTATAACTACTATGAATTTTTATCCTTTGTTTCCTTATGAGCAGCAATGACTACTTGTGAGGTTAATTTTGTAATTGCAGTACAGCAATAGCCTATTTAGCTGACAGTGCTTTGCACATAACACTTTAAAAGTCAAAAGAATTAAACACTATTCCTTCTGTTTCTTTGAATAATATTGATTCTACAAAGACATAGCCACAATAAGACACAGTGGGATTATTTCATGGGTATTTTAACACAGAGTTTATCAAAGGTACATGGGCAACATAAAGGAAACAGGTTTTTTTAATGACTGTAAACTGATTTAAGGATGTTTGTTAATCAACTAAATTTACATACAGGATGTGCATGTAATACATATGCTAATAATACTCAATACAAATGCCTTTTTAATTATATTGAAAGGACACTACTTTTCTTGAACACAAGGTAACTTCAAAATTCAGCAAACAAAAGCTATTAATTGGTAAGTTAAGCTACCTTTACTATTTTTTTTATCAATAAGGAATGTAAAGCACATTAGATTCTCTTACAAGAACATACCATAGTCATAACGGCTTCAAATATCAATGCTCAAGTCCCATCACTATTGTGGCAGAGCCAAATTTAAAAGACATAATGACAATGATTTCAGTCGACTCCTGTCAGCTTCACTTGCCTGTGGTTATTACTGCTAGCAGGAAAAGCTATGGTTTATAGCAGTTCCACCCTAAATACAAAATACTTGCTGGCTTTGGATATAAACTAAAGAAAAAACACTCAAAGTATATGAAGGGAATGGGGAAGAGTAGGGATGTAACAACATTCTCTCAATGACAGCTCCACTGATTAATCAGGGAGCAAATTTCATATGTGATTAAGAGACTGATTAACTTGATTAAAGGATGTGGTCCTGACAAAAACTGATACAGAGAATTCAGAATTTAAACATGTTATCTGTGTTATGAGATAACACAGAAAGGAGTCAATTTAGAAAAAAAGCTATTGACACTGACTACTGTCATCTCATCTCATGTTTTACCGGTATAATCCACAGAGTTTCTCACAATATCTAGCCTATGCAAATTTATGGAAGTACCATCAAGTGGTATTCAAGTATGCTCACTTTAAAAACATTATTGATATAATCAGAGAGCAGAAATGAATTTTTCTGGATAAGAGGTCATAAACCAGACAATGCATGTCTTATGAATCTCATTTGTTATAAGGATAGTGCTTCGTGGATCAGATGTGACAGAGGTCTGACTAGCCAGATAGTATGCTAATAGCATGGGGAAGTGTAAGAGGTCATAGTATAAAAAGGTGCCAATAATACTAGGAAATGAATGGGATGGATGGACGGACAGACCCAGAAGACAGAAAAGCCCAACAATGGCTCTTTAACCAATAAGACCCAATACAGAGAAAGAACAGTCATAATGATAGAAAATTATTACAGTGGTAACTTGATTTACGAGCACAATTCATTCTGGAAGCGTGCTTGTAATCCAAAAACTCTTGTATATCAAAGCAAATTTTCCCATAACAAATAATGGATTCATTCCACAACCCAAAAGTATTCATATAAAAATGATTACAATACTGTGATATAATACAAAATAATAGAGAAAATATAAAATATAAAGAAAAATAAAACAAATTAACCTGCACTTATGCTGGAGCCTCAGGATGCAATCTGCCCCCCTTACACAGGAATGAGCCCCACAAATTATAAAGGGGCTTACTTTAGAGCAGACATCCAGGGCTAGGTCTCTCAGGCTCCTTTCCATTGTCCCCAACATAGGAATAAACCCCATTGACTTAATAGGCTTACTTAAGAGTAGACATGCATAAGCTGGTCTCTCAGGAGAGACTGAGGAGGTGCTGGCGGAGCTCTGAAACTGGCCGTATCCCAGCCAGGACTATTTTCACTTGTTTATCAAAATATTGCTTGTATATCAAGTCAAAATTTATTAGAAATTTTTGCTGGTGTTGCAAAACTATCTCATTCCAAGTTACTCTCAATTCAAGGTTTTAATGTGTTAGAAGTCTCAATAATCTATTAGTTTTATTTAGTCATGTATCAGTAAAGGATTTTGCACAAAACAAATACCAGTTCTGACATACATCTCTATCACCAAATTCATGAAAGAAGCAATACATTATCAAGTCATAAAAATTGGGTATCAAGAATAGTTGTAGTGATAGTTGCATTTCCAAATATCAACAATGTGAAGTAAAATATTACACTTGCAAAATATACCATTTGCAAAATATACCATTTGCATCTGCAAGAAAAGCAATACAGTGGTATCTTGGTTTATAAGCATAATTTGTTTTGGAAGCATGCTTGTAATCCAAAGTGCTTGTATATCAAAGCAAATTTTCCCATAAAAATAATGTACAATTGTATCCCGCTGAGCGAGTGTCCCTCATAATGAGGGATCCACTTAACAAAGTCAAATTGGCCACGACCAATGAGCATTGCTCCACTTAACAAGCAAGCTTGTTGGGGGCAGACTCTAAGGGAAATTTTTTTTGGGGGGAGGCTACACTTACCTCTGGCTGCAGCTGGAGGGGGCAGCTGGGACAGGCTGGGCTGCCCTGGCGGCATGTCCATCACTTCCGGAGGCTCAGCTAAGGTTAATGGAGGGTTTTGGGGGCCTTTCCCCTCTCTGTAGCGGCTGCTCTAGGACTTCCACAGCCACTCTAGGGCATTATCTATGATCTGGAGTTTCCATCGAGGAAGTTCGTGGATGGTGAGCACATAGACTTAAGATGCGTAGAGTCAATATTCTATGGTGTGCACATGGACTATTGACTCTACACATCTTAAGTCTATGTGCCCACCATCTATGAACTTTCTGGATGGAAACTCCTGACCATAGATAATGTCCTAGAGCAGCCACTACAGAGAGGGAAAGCCCCCAAAACCCTCCATTAACCTTAGCAGAGCCCCCGGAGGCGGTGGACGGCACGTGGTGGCACACGAGGGAGGCCAGGGCAGCCCAGCCCGCCCCAACTGCCCCCTCCAGCTGCAGCCATGGGTAAATGGCAGTAATTTTTGGGGGGAGGGAATATTTTTTGGGTTGTGGAACCCATCATCTGAGTTTCCAATTTTCCCTATGGGAAAATCTGCTTCAATTTCACATAATGAGCATGCCTCTGGAACGGATTAAACTCATTATGTGAGGCACCACTGTAATATGTTTACTTCAAAGTAGATATGCATAGGCTGGTCACTAGTAGAGACTGAGCAGGTGCTGGTGGAGCTCTGAAACTGGTCATATCCTGGCTGGGACTTTTTTTGTTTTGGAAAACATTGTTTGTATTGCAAGTCAAAATTAGACATGTTTGCTTGTCTTGCAAAATGCTCTCAATCCAAGTTACTCTCAATCCAAGGTTTTACTGTATTTCCTTTTTATTTAATATTCACTAGACATCACATACTGATAGCAAATACAGTACAATTTCATTTAACACAAACAATATCACAAAAACCAGTCAAATCTCCATCAGCTCAAAGCACAATCCTATGTCTTTCTACTTAGAAGCCTCACTATTTCAATAAGACTTATTCCCAGATAAGTGTGTATAGAAATACAGCACTAATCAGTATTACAAACAATTATCTGCACTTGAATGATTTGGAATGACAAAGCCTATAAATAACTTCAAAGACTATACATAGGGAAATTCTGACCATGAAAAGTTTTAACAGTATAGATCAGAAAAAATTCTAGAATTTCCCCTCGAAGACCTTTATCACAAGAAAGCAATATCATCTTCATATAACCTAAACTAAAACAAATATTTGTTTCATCATCAATTCATCCCTCATATCCAAAGGACTTCGCTAACATTATTAATTGAAGCCTGAAAATGAATTAAATTTCCATTTGTCCCTTAAAACTTTCTACAACATATTTCCTGTAGCAAAGAATTGAAGTATTAAGCATAAAAGCCACATGATTCTGAAAGGCTACAAGCAATTTATTTAACACAGTAATAAAATATGCTGATATACAAAATAATAATTTATTAGCACTGCATTCTTAAACACAATTCATCAAATTATCTTCCCTTTAGTTTAACCTGAATGAAGGCCCCTGGTTTGATAATTTACAGGAGGGTTGCCAAAACAACAGCCCAGGAGCAGATGAAGCCTGTGATGAGACTCCAAGGTGAGCCCACAGCAAGCTCTCTTCAACTGGCTCATAGTCCAGCTCTGCAATTCTCCATAGGTAAACTCTACTCCAGACTCACCTCTGGAGAGTATTCTGAGGGCTGTGAAGGCTATGCGTACCTTTTCCCTGTGTGTAAAAGTATTTTTGAACTGAAGATCACCCTCTTTCTCTGTGTTAAAAAGTGTATGTGAACTTATTTGAAGCTCTGTCTCTAATATATCCATTAATGTATATTTCTGTATTTTTATTCATATTTAAAATGTAAATTAATTATTTTTCCCCTTAGTCCTGTATGCCATCCGTATGCCAAAAAGTTTGCTCACCCATTTTACAGCAACAGAGCTTGCTGTATCTAGGAGTTGTAGCGTTATTCAGGTAGGGTAATTCAAGGGATAAAAGTTCAGATTTCCATTTCTATCCATAAACCTGATGTATAGTCTTTTACCACTGCTCTTCCATGCCTATGCCGTGAATAGGGGGTCCTAAGTGATATTCTTCACATTATTCAGAATGTGGCAGTAGATGGGCAACCAAATTTTGAGCTGACCAGAACTGCCACAGCATCTACTGTGCTACCATTCTTCAAGAGAAATAAGTTTTAATCCCCTTCTCCCAAGTAAGGAAAGCAACCCCTTAATGGGACTACTTGGTTCTGCTGCAGACCTTGAACTGGTGAAGATTCAGAGAGCTCTGTGTTGGGCTGTGTTGGGCTGTGAAGTCTGACAAGAGTTTAGGATCTGGCAGAGCTGATCTCAAGTAGTCTCACCCTCTTCCTTGCCCCTACCCACCTCTCTATACCCTGAAATACCTCCTCCCCTGGTAGGAGGTAACACCCCCTTGGTAGGAGGTAACACCCCTTACCTTTCTGCCTGGTGGTCTGGGCAACCATCAAGCAGTGGACTGCCAGCCTCCCACTAGTGCTGGCCCAGTGCAGATTCATGCTGGGCTGGCACTAAGCCCTGCAAACAAGACTTATGGAACATTTGCAACAGTGTGCACAAGCAGTAAGCCAGCACATAGACCTCAGGATTGGTAGCAGAATTCTGGACTACAGTTATTGTTTTTAATGTGATGAATCAAAATTCCCTTAACTATATATATAAAATTGAAAAGTCACTGACTGATTCACCCACTGACTAATCAATGCCCCGCCAAAACCACTGGGCCTAGAAGTGTGAAGTTTGGGTCAGGGTTCCTTCTGTGATGGAGGGATTCACTAAGAACTGGTTTTCAGAAATTCCAATCAGAAGGGGGGAAAAAGGGGCGCAACACATTTTCCTCCCTATACTTTACACTGAGAATCCCTGACTGATCCCTGTCTCAATTCCCGGATCAAGAAGCGTGAAATTTGGGGAGGGTATTCCTTCTGTGACATCAACACTCACCAAGATTTGATATTGAGAAATTTAACCATTAAAAGGGTTGAAAAGAGGTGCAGTGTGTTTTTGTCCTATATTTAACACTGAAGACTGACCAACATCCAGCCAATTTGAAGCCTGGTGCCTAATGCACTGGGAGGGAGGTGGCACCGGGGGGGGGGGGGGGATAGTGCACATGGGACAGATGGTGCACATCGGGGGAAGGTGTGTATGGGACAGACGGTGCACATGCAGGGTTGATGCATGTGGGGGTTGATGTGCATAGGGTATGTTGCGCATGCAAGGTTGCTGCGCATGGGGGTTGATGCACATGGGGCATGTTGTGCATGGGGAGATATGCGCATGGGGAGATGAGGCAGGAGGTTGATGCAAATGGAGGTGTTATATGCATAGGGGGATGGCTTACAGGGGGTATTATATTCTGGCAACGCGCGCACATTTCGCTATTAATCAATAATCCAGGGAGTTGCTCAGTATAACCCTCATGATATGCTTGCATTACCATCTGAATAGAGCTTGTTAGGCTTGAAATGGTAGAGTCTAAAATTCTACCCTCAGTTTTGCTCTCTATATTGTACAAAATGGCTCTAAGTTTGGATGTGCAGGAGGTCATATTTCCATAGTATCTTGCAACAAACAGGCCAAATTTTAGTAGGATTAATAATTTCCACTGTACCACAAATTCCTTTAACAACAAATACATGTTCAATAACATGCACTACTATAATTATACAGGAATACATAGGTATTTTCTATATACCATAATTTCTTTAAGCTCCTTTTCTTTTGTTTCAGAAAAAGCTGAAAAAAGCTTTTTTCAGCTACAAATTCTGTTCAATAAAAAATCATTTGTTGGTTGCTTTCCAACAGCACAAAGAAAATGCGTGCATAAACTTGGATGTGTGGCTTAAATCATCATGCCAACTTTCACATCAATGAGAACAAGAAAGGCAAAATATATCAACTTGTCCATATTTTCATCCGGAGGTTTTTTTTCTTTTTTCCTTTCCTGTTTTAAAAAGGACAGACTTTCTCTCATGAAAAAGTGATTTTAGTATTAAGCTGTTAATGTGGTCAATTGAAAAATGTCCTGTAGGGAAATATTGTCTCTCTTCCACAACAGCACAAAGGCAAACAAGCTAACTAGGAAGCAGGTTGCACCCTGCTGCTTTTAATGGCACTGCTGTTTGTTATTTCAACAGTAAAACAAGTTTAGAATCAAAACAACATTTTTCTGAAACCAATGTCTCCAAGCAAGTGATGCATTGCAGGCCTCCGTCAGTCTTGAAAGACTATGGTATCGTGCTCTGCGCTGCATATGCTACATGCAAAGCACGAAAGCCTGGGTTAGGTTGTTATGGAGGATAGGCTGTTACCCAAGCAGCAAATCCCCCCCTCCACGCCACTGAATTAGTCCAATGGAAAGGCAGAGCCAATACGATTGGATCCAGCTGCGTCGCAGAGCTGGGCTAAGGACAGGAACTCACCCTGTCTTGTGGGGCTGACCCAGGTCTCGAACCCTAGCCTGGTTAACAGGCACAGTGTTTTAGCCTCTTGCGCCACCCACAGCCCAGTGATGCATAACACCAGAGAAATACCACCTAGTTACTTCAGTTAACAACTATGTTGAATGATCCATCAGTAAATAGGTGGGATAGCACTTTTTCTGGTGAAAAGAGTGAACAGCATTTTTCTTAGACATCTGGCCAAAATGGCATTTTTGTACCAGTCCACAAATATCAAGCCAAGTTATGATGCAAATTAACATGGATGCAAGTTAAGACATCACATCAAAGGATGATCAGCATTATTTATAATTTACAATAAAAACTAGTTTGAACTTCCAGATGTAAAGGCAAATCATGGTTTAGCATCGCCAGTTTACTTTAATTTTATATCTGTTCTATATCACAGTGACCATTATAAGTGAAGCTATACTCACTTAGCCATTTGCCAACAGAAGTATCACACTAAACTTCAGTTACCACAAACCGAGTTAGCAACCCCACTTAATTAGAAAAAAATTATCTCCTACCTTTCCCATGCCAAAACAAACCCCCAAGTCAGTTTACAAAGCTCTATAATACAGTGCGTTATACAATGTATAGCAGAATCTATAACAAGTCCAAGGTAACCAAAATCAAACCCACCCACCCCCTGCCCCCAAAAAGAAACATGCACCAAAGAACCCGTAAGAGGAGGTAACAACTTGGTCCAGAAGGCAGCAATGAAGCCATTACATTGCTAAAGGGACTGTAGTTTTTAAGAAGAGTTTTTAAGGGGCATCATGCAGGTATTCTGAGAAAGAGTTTCAAGAAAAAGGAGCAGCACAGGACAGAGTCATTTGAGGGAGCAAGAAATAGGGTGGAATGAGAAGGTGAGGACAAAGATTGTACCAGAGCAGATGGAAAATGAGTAAAAGGATTTGAAGAGGGGATTGCCCACCTATGGCTGGAACATCAGCTGCAGTCATACCTGAGCTTGTCCAACCTGCCATGCAGGTGTGTGTCTTGATGACATCTCAGTTACATTATGACATATGATCTATATGGGACTGTCCTTGAAAACTATTTGGAAATAGCAATTGGTACAGCATGCTGAAGCACAGTCTCCAAGACTTGGCGCAGACTATCAAACTGCCAATTTGTTTCCTAGATGCCAATTCATTTATAGGCACAATTTAAAGGGCAGTTCTTTAAAATGTTTTATAGCTTGGGACTGAGATTCCTGAAGAACCATCTGTCTGCATACTCACCCCTTAACATGAGAGAGACATTTTGAGAATGATAACTATGATGGAGGTTGGGGGGCATAATAGGGTCTTTTTTGCGGCAGAACCACTATGAAATTCCTTCCCTTGGAATATGATTTGAGAGCTGTCCTGTCCGGTAAAGATGTTTCTGTTGAATTGAAGAGTTTTTATTTTAGATACCTTTTTCAGTGTGGTAACGATGGTTAATAAGATGGGTCATGGTTATTTTTGCTCTTTACTGTGTTCCGCTTTCATTACTAATTTTTTACAGCTGTTTATCTTGCAGTGACCCTGATTTAATAAGCATTTTATGCTGTTATTTGATAATTTTAAGCTGTTGCTCTGAATTTTTAGCACCCTACTGCTTTATATATTTATGCAAGTTTTGTGCACCAGCTGCACTGAATTGTTGCACAGATTTTATTATTTCATTGTGATATTTTTATATTGGTTGAATGTAATATTTTGTATTTATGATGCAATGCTTGATGTTTGCCTTGGGTGCCTACTGCAGAGAAAGACAAATCTATTAAATAAATGAAGTTCTTAACATAATACAGATGTCCTTAAAGACGGGCCTCTTGCATGCTTTACCTTCTGGACCATTACAAATGATACTGTGCCAAGGAATATGTTTAATGACTTACTAGTATTTGCCATCCTCCTTATGATTACTGAGGTACAGTAAGAAAATTTGGAAAATTTCCAGTTGTTGCAATTGTAAAGCCTTCAAGGAAAACACTCAGCAACTGATCTTGAGAAGGCATTTCTTTGCAGAGCACTATGATTGCTCTAACATTTCATTCTCCTCCCTTGATTAAACACCATAATGAGAGTTTTTTTTAAGGATATACATTTATGGGTTCCTCAATTTAGAAAATTCTATTCATTTTACTCCCAAAACAGTTTTAAGACTATGGAAGACAGCAATTTTAACACTATTTATTTTTATGTATTGTGGGAGCCTATTCCATACTTGCATTCTGCTGACTCTGTCACTGAAAGTCAAAGCCAACAGCTCTGGGTTAGCACATGTCCAGACTCTAAGTTGTTAACAAGCTGAAGATTTCCCTTTTTACTAACTCTGGCAGACTGAAATCCAGTGCTCTTCCCTTCAGTCTTGACACAACCATATATATTACAACTGTGCCTTCAGCAGGCAGAGGTGGTAGAAGAGACCTTACTTAAGTGGTTACTCATGCTCCATCAATCTCTCCTTCAAGATTACTGAGGGAAACCTGGCAGACCATTACAGGGAAACTGAGGCCACAGCAAAACCATCTTTACCAAAGCAAGAGCAGCTTTCTCTTTCACCCCTACACCCCTTCTAGCTGCCACTGCAGGTGCTGCAGCTATGTGTTGGCAGCACAATTAATGCTTGGAGGTTTGCTAGGAAAGCTGCAGCCAAGATGCACAAAACCTGTTAATTAGGTAAGATGGCACTGTTATCAACCCAAAGCCACCCAGGTATTTGCCATCCTCCTTTTGGTTACTGAGGTACAGTAAGAAAATACAGTGCTGCCTCACACAAAGAGCTTGATTCATTCCAGAGGCATGCTCTGTAAGTGAAATGCTCTTTAAGTGAAGCCGATTTTCCCATAGGAAACAATGAAAACTCAGACGATTGGTTCCACAACCCCAAAAATATTCATATAAAAATATTAACTGGATGTAAAAATGATGACAAAACACAGGAATTGAATTCAAAACACTATAATATAATACTGACCACAATTACTGTAATAAAACATTGCAATATTCTAATACAGTAAAATATAATATAATACAGTAAAAAAGAAAAGAAAAAATCTTTAAGGACAAGGATGACTAATTTTCACTAAGAGTCACTGGTGTCTTTTGGAGCATCTTTAATAAGGAACCTCTCTCTGTGTGTGAGATCTATCTATGCAAACTAGATAGGCAGTCTGCAACAGCAAAGGGGTCAGATCCTATTCTGTCTACTCAGAATCAAATCCCATTAAATACACTGGGGCTTACTCACAGGAAGTATGCCCCATTGTGTTAATTGGGCTTAATCCCAGGAGAGTCTTTAGGGTTGCAGCCTAAGTAGCCTTCATGTGATCATGCACATTGAATACATATTTTGAATTCAATTCCAGTGTTTTGTCATTATTTTTACATCCAGTTAATATTTTTATATGAATATTTTTGGGATTCTGGAACCAATCATCTGAGTTTCCATTATTTCCTATAAAAACCCGCTTCACGTAAAGAACATTTCACGTAAACAAACATGCCTCTGGAACGAATTAAATTTGTTATATGAGGCGCCACTGTATTTGGAAAATTTCCTATTGTTGCAGTTGTAAAGCTTTCAAGGAAAGCACTCAGCAGCTGATCTTGAGAAGGCATTTCTGGAATCACTACGATTGCTAGTGGGTTGCAATAATTCACTACTGGGTTGCAATAATTTCCAGGCCCATTCATGTTCTGCTACTATTTAAAGAACTCCCACACCAGAGTTTGGCTTCCTAGTTATTCTGAGATAGACTGCTTTTTCTGAAAGCAGTTTTCTGAAGGCCATTTTGTCTGTGCTTTTTAGCTTAAGTGGTGGTGGCAGGGATTACCTTTTTCCAGTTTTCCAAATTAATATGACAAAACTGAGCAAGTAGGGAGATGGGTGCCACACTGACACTGTTATATACTGCACCCATCTTTCCTTTGTCTTCCCTTTCAAGGTCCATCAAGTTTAAATTATTTTGTCTGATGACCATTATCCCTCCTAGACAAAATCTGTAAAAAGCAAGTACACTAAACCAGTGTAAAATACTGTAACAGTTTGCTTTTATTTAATATACAATTTCTGAATTCTTTTTCAAAATATTTTAATAAACAGAATCCCAGTGTTTAAAGCAAAAATAAAAATACAACCAAGCCTACGTTGCTTCTGGCTTTCTACAGTATAAGCAATTTATTCCCAAAACATATTAAGGTTCACTCCACTCCTGTTATTGCAGAACAGATCCTGGAAGTTAATATCAGGTGGTGAGTGTCACATACAATTGCTTAACATCTCTGTGTATTCAGAGGAACTGTAGGCTATTTGTAGTGGAATGGAAGCACATTATACATCTATAAAAGCAATAGAAAGTCTGAAGAGTAGGTATACAGTAGGAGAACTAACTCCCAACAGCAATTTTCTGAACAAAAATTGCTGCTTAAAGTTCATTCACCTATCAGATAGATTTATAGTTCTGTATTAAATCAAATCCAGCTGCCTGCATCTGGTAGTAATGAATACTTGGAGCGCAAGTGGAAAAAGGGTGGGAGAACTTCCTTTTGCCAAAAAAATATTAACTTAAATGTTCAATATAGTGTGCTTGGAAAACAAAAACTTTTGGATAATATCTGCAATAATCATCTTTTTGAAGACTTATTTTTTAACTGAATAACTTCATTGATTGCCTGACAAGTACATGTAGTTCCTCCCTTATTTTGTATGCAATATGGTTCCTTGGTAGTTTATAGATATATCCTTCAATTTACTTTGCACTGAACATCCTCTTAATAGTTCTTTATGTTTCAGCTAACACATTGTCTCAAAATTAAAGAAATATTAAGAAGTTCAGATTCCTACTAGCGGTGGTAGAAGCAGCTCCCTATCCACTGTTAGTCTGAGTTGGTAAGGATCCTCAGCTACTTACATCCTCTCTAGCCTATTGCTTTTTCTGCTTGTAATGTCTTAAGGAGAATTACGAGGGGTCGCCCAGAAAGTAATGCACCACATTTTTTTCTCAGCCTACAGTAATGGTATGAATGTGAAACTTTAGATATACATTATTTGAATTTTCAGGAGTGCACACACAAATTTTTTGTTTCTTCAGACAGATAGCATAGCAACAGCAGTGTTTCAAAATGGCATATGTAAGTGATGTACGTTACAAGCAGCGAGTCATCATTGAATTTCTCACTGCAGAGAAAGAAACTGTTGGGAACAGTCACAAATGTTTGTGTACAGTTTATGGAGAATCTGCAGTCGACAGAAGTAAGGTTAGTCACTGGGCACAGAGGGTGAGGCCATTAGAAGGTGGTTCGGCAGAGCTCCAAGATTTGCAGCGTTCGGGGCGGCCATCCACGGCTGTCACACCTGACAAGACGCAGCTTGCTGATGTGCTCATTCGCAAGGACTGATGCATAACGACTCGGCAGTTGGCGCTGAAGGTGTCAATCAGCAAAAGAAGTGCGGACGCCATCATCCGTGCTCTTGATTTTCGTACTCAAAAGTGTGTGCATGATGGGTTCCGCACTGTCTTACGGTGGACCACAAATCTCTCAGAAAAAAAACATTTTTTCTGAGTTGCTGAAATGTTTTGAAGCTAAGGGAGAAGCGTTCTTGTCCAGGATTGTGACAGGTGATGAAACCTGGGTTCACCATTTTGAGCACGAAACAAAACGAGTCGATGGAATGGCGTCATCCTCAATCTCCACAGAAGAAGTGGTACCGACAAGGAATACACGCCCTTGTGTCTCGCTGGAGGAAGGCCACAGAACCGGACGGAGATTACGTGGTAAAATAGGGAGTGTAGAAGAAACATTCTTTCTTGTGTGTAAGTTTCATTGTGTTCAGTAAATAATTGTTGGAAAAAAAATGTGGTGCATTACTTTCTGGGCGCCTACTATTGTCATGGCCTAGAGAGTGCAAGGCCCGAAACTGGTTATGCTGAGGAAGAGTGCTGAAAAAGTCAGAAGCTGAGTAGACTGCAGCACAGGATTACCCAACCCTGAGGAAGTGAGAGAAGTATTACCTCAGGAGATGATGGAGGGCTGATTGAGGTGTTTAGGCTTTGAAATGTGGACTGTGAAGGAACTGAAACTTGAACTCTAATTGGACTTTGATATTGGACTATCTCTGTACATATGATCTTTGGACTGGAAACTTAAATCTGTTTTTGTGCACTCTGTTGAAAACCTGGAAATATATAACTTGTTTATATAATTTGTAGCATACTAACTGGAGTGTCTCTCTCTTACTGAAACTAGTGGAAAGCTAACTGGGCTGACTTTCTGCTGTGTACTGGGTCTGAATATCACTACCTAGATCTGCTCTGCAACTTCCCTGTCAACTATAAAACAGCACGGGCAATTCAAAGTCATAATGGCTTATTACCTGAAATTTTATGGCTGAGTTGCACAGAAAAAGGCTAAGGAAGCTGGAGTCCCTTGCATTAAGCCCACTGGCAATGACAGGCATATCCCCAATGAAATATTGGGTGCTATCACCAGTACAGAGGGTTCACATGGGCCTTTTTATTGGACTGGACCCTCAGCAAATAGTGCTATCCCTGCCCTATGTGAAGGCGTAACTTTTATTGCACCAGCTTCCAGATCCAAACTTCATCAGAGTCATCCAGCATATCAATGTCAAAAAGGAATAAGCACAGCCAAGTGGTCCCACTCTACTCAGAATAGTTTATGAAATCTGATGAAAGGATGTTCACAGACCTCTTGCTGATCTGATGCCTTCACATGTGGCACTGAGATGTAATGGCATTATAGCATGTCCTGGGGATACCCCTGGGAGAAAGCTACCTAACATGATTTTTCACCATAAAAAGCCTACAAGCATATAATAAATTTACCACACTACAGACACCCTTACTGTGCATGGAAACTGGACTGGTGGGTCTTGGTTTCATTCCAAAAAATATTTTCATGGCAAACCATGGCAATTCCAATCCAGATGTCGGCTGTGGTGGAATTTGGTAGCATCTTCAATGTCACAGGGAAAAAGCACTTACCTGTTTAAATATGATACCACTGCAGATAGATTGGCACTAACTTTAGTTATAACTTAAAGTCTGATTGACCTAAAAACTTGTAACTTAAACAAGTTACAGACATTCAAGTGATTGCAGTTGACATTAGGCCTATGTCAGCTTACCTGTTTAAGTGCCTTTTTGGTGTGCTGCTGAAAGGAAGACACTAGCTTGCTTTGCATTGGTGCATTTGTAAGGCTCAAGTCCCGAATGGAAGACATTTCTTCTGGTGCTTGCTTTTGGCAAACTATGAATGGAGAAATAAAATAAAGCACTGAGAACAGAGGACAGATAGTCTGTGCATATTACTTTCAATTCATTTGAGATCTTTAAATACCACATTTCTAGTTGAATGGCGAAGTATTGACCAATATGAAATGTGAAACATGTAATATATGAAAGATTACTGATGGGCAAATGCTACATAAGAGGCAACTACCAATACCAATTTAAACAATCAGAGTTGCCTGATGTTTCTGCAAGAAAATTCCAGAGACCTGCCTAAATAAGTCTGAAATTTTCCTGTTTCTAGTAGAATATTGATTTGTATCTTCAAAATACATCTGGCTAGGGGCAATGAAATTGCAAAAGGTTCAGTTCTGCTAAGATGTAAATATTCAACTGCATGCTGCCAACCCATTCCAGATTCAGTAAATGCTTGAATACGTAAAAATTAACATCTATGAAATGTATTCCACTAAAGTTTGAGAAGATACTCTTCTGTCTGCAATCATGTTCAAAAGCAGCCTGAACCTAACAAGGAGCAAAACAATCCATTAAGAAAGTAATACCTGAAGGATCATAATCATATGAAATGTTATAGAACATAATAAATATAATTTAATAGCCTAAAGAGATATTTGACCTAGCAGTTTAATGGTACACCTCAGCCTGAATGAAACAAGCACAACACTATAAAACTTAATTCTGTCAAAAGTGCTAGTTTCTGCATTGTAGTGAATAAAGCTAAATATTTCTAACTTTTGTAATAAGAAAGCTGAAAAAAGTATCAGAGGGCATTCATTCAATACATGCTCTACTCTTTCAACCTATCTTTACTGGTCTAAAGGGAAAAATTGCCCTCCCCCATCTTGATTTGCAAATGACAAGGTGTTTCAGAATGTTTTTATGTTTATGTGATAGGAAAAATGCATGCACATCAACTTGAACTCCAGGTTTATTCCCATTCCTGAAAGTATCAATGATAGTCCTTTTGTAGAAATCTTTGTGTGACAGCAGAAAATTGCAAGATTAAAAAGGCACTTGCAGTTTGCTAGCTAAAAGAGAAGTGGAAGCAACATTTGTAAACTAGTAAGATTCTGGGTTCCACTTTTCAACCATTTCAGTTTTTCACCACAGCTCAGGTTCCTAACCTGTCATATGTCCAGGGGACACCTGTTGCTTAATGATGATGTGCTTCCTGTCCATGATGTTCTCCCACTGCTCACAATGGGTTTATATCCTATTCACACAAATGTCTTTGCTGATGCAAATCATGGATCCATGTTAACAAAAGCCTGGTTTAAAATAAAACTCAATGAAATCAGTTTTGTGTTAACACGTGTAGTAGTTAACACTGAGAATACAGAAAGAAAATATTCTGGAAAAAAGAGGGAGCCGATGCCAAGTTCCTTGCAGCATTGCCAATGTGCCATAAAGCATATCTGTATAAAAAGGGAAGACTGGTGCAGGGAGTTGCACTAGCCTCTCCATGCCATGTAGGGTGCCAGAGACCAGTAAGTTGCACTGGCCAATCTCAATCTGCATAGGGATCAAAGAGTGGGGAAAGGGCAGGCAGGAGGCATTTTGTGGCAGGCAAGAGGAGGATGTGTGGTAGCGGGAGATGCTGCTGGGATCCAGCCCTGCTGTCTGATCCAAGCCCCATTCCTGGACAGCATAGAGCAGTTTTATGCTGCTCTATTGTACTCTATGGGTTGTGGGTGGCACAAGCGGTTAAGACGCTGTGCCTGTTAACCAGCAGGCCAGGGTTCGAGACCCGGGTCAGCCCCACAAGACAAGGTGAGCTCCTGTCCTTAGCCCAGCTCTGCGATGCCAGCTAGATCAAATCATATTGGCTCTGCCTTTCCATTGGACTAATTCAGTGGTGTGGAGAGGGGGGATTTGCTGCTTGGGTAACAGCCTATCCTCCATAACAATCTGACCCAGGCTTTCGTGCTTCGCGTGCAGCGTATGCAGCACCGAGCACGATACCATAGTCTTTCAAGACTGACAGAGGCCTGCTATTGTACTCTGATATGTGCTTCCAATTTTGGTGGCTTAGATCCGCGTAGACCCACACAGAAAGGAACTCCTTTTTGTGTGGGTCTACTGAGATCTCCACCACCCACTGAAATGAGTTTTGACTTGTGCTACAACTAGTTTGTTAGAAAGACTCAGACCTAAGTTAAGATGACTTTACAAATTGCTGAAGGCTGAGTTGCAGCTTGCTCATTATGACTCACAAGTAGAGATGGGGCTGGCAAGTCAGTGGGCCTAACTCTCAAGTGAACATATATAAGACCTGCTTTCAAGAATAAAAATAAGGTTAACATCTTTTGCACCCATGATCTGTACCTACACCTAAAATACAACAATAACTTTGGTGCTAGTTGTTTTCAGGTTTTATCCTTACACAATCCAATGGTGCAACAGCTTCACTTCTCAAAATGGCTTTCGAACACATAGCCCAATTATATCTTGGTAGCCATTCCCCACGGATGCATTTCAATCACATGCGTCAACTTGATCATTTTTTCAGAGCTTGATGGAGCCCACAGGCTGATCCTTTGAATATTTTGGGCTTTTATAAAATTTTACTATCAAATGAAACATCTGAATTTTGTACTTGGAAGACAAAGTGCAGGAATCAAGCAAAGCGCCACATTGAAAGGAACAACGTAATCTCATCTATTTCAAGAATCAAAACACTTTGGTGTTTGCAGCTTTCCAGTTTCCCTTTAATACCCTTTAAGGACATATTTGATGTCATTGTTATAAAATTTCAAAAATGAGAAGCTGAACTATCTACAACTCATCATATATATTAATACTGCTTAATACTGCTTCCCATGCTAACAACTGTTACCTATCCTAAACTGTAAACATCTATCTAGCATTTTTGAGACACTGAATTATAGATCCTCAGGTATATAAATGTACATTTCTCTGGTTTAAACTCTGGTTTTAAATATCCCATAAACGCAATACTTTTTACTTGGATGACACAGATCTATACATGTATTGACATAAATGGTCATGCTCTGTCAACACACATAGCTCAAGTAATCACCTAAATCACTTGGATCTCTAGAGCTTGACTTGCAAAATCCCAGCAGATTTTCTACAGCCAGTCAACACGTTAGTTTAAAAAAGAAAGGAAAAGCAAATGGGGACATAACATGGTAGAATCAAAAACAGATGTTTGCACCTGAGAGTAACAAGGACCTTTAAACAAACTGTGTAAGTTGTTTTGTGCAAGCTACTAAATATTATAATTAACAATATCCAAGTGCCCCTTTGGGAAAAATAATATGGATATATTCCTTAGGAATACATGGTTACATTAATAGAAACCAGTACAGCAGAAAAATAATTCTGTTAATGAAAATAAGAGGGAGATATTATATATTACCATACTTAACAAATGGCACTCTATAAAATATTTTCTATTATGGATCATTTTAATGACTTGATAACCATAAAACTGGGAATGAGGGAACAATACTGGGAATGAGAGGCTGCTGGGCACTTGTGCAGTAGTGCAAATTTTTGTTGATGCACACAAATATGATAATCCATGGTGGCAGAACCCTGCCTCACATTCCAAAATGGGAATGATTCCCTTGCATTCTCTCATCCCCTTACAGTACAAGAACCACTATTTGAAAAACAATACACATATTTTTGAAAGCAATGGGAGGTAAATTCCCATTTAGTGCTATTCTGGTGCTAGCGCTATGCTTATATTTTCCCTTGCTAACTGGTACAATGCTTGCAGTACAGTGGGCCCTCAATATCCAATCATCATCATCCCTCCAAAGGGACACTACCTTTCAGTGGTGGTGGGGCTTATGTGCTTCAGTGTGGCAGGGGGCTAAGCTGGAATGGGTCACCTATACCAGACAGGACTCTACTGAGAAGTCAGACTAAATGTGTCCCAACCCATTCATAATATGGTGAGAAAGAAAAAGAGAAAGTCTATACAGGTTCAGTCATTACCAGGGTCAACAAGGACCGCACCAGGTGCTGAAGTTCTTGGCACCTGGTGAAAAATGGGCTGCAGGATTCAGGATCTCCAGTTGAGCAACCAGGACTGGGGACTGCATGGCTACTGGAAGTCCAATCACAACCCATGCACAACCCCAATGCCCATCAATCCCCCATGTGCAACATGCCATCCTGTGGAACATCCTGTCTTCCCATGCAACATTCCTCCACAACCGTTGGCATACCTTCCGGGCAGATGTAGGATTTGGGGCTCGGTGCTGATGAGTCTTCAATGTTAAGTATAGGCCAAAAATTTGCCCCTTTTCTGCCCCTTAGGGGTTAAATTTATATACATTGGTTCTTGATGGGTGATCCTGTCACGGAAGGAATATGCTCCCGGAATTTCATGCTTGTAGGTCCAGGTATTGGGGCAGAGCATACATCAGTCATGATTGAGCGAATCAGTGACTTTTCATTTTTATATATATACTAGCGAAAAGCGTACCCGCGTTGCGGGTGTAACATTTCTCCCTATGCCATCCCCCCATGGCGCAGAAACACCCCATGTGCCACTTCCCCCATGCGCATCTTCCCCCCATGTGCATCGTCCCTCCATGCGCAACTTTTCCCCATGTGCAATTTTCCCCCATGCGCATCAACCCCAATGTGCAACTTCCCCCATGCGCAACTTTCCCCCCATGCACGTCATGACCCCATGTGCATCATGTCTCCACGTGCATCATGTCCCCATGTGCAAATTTCCCCCATGTGCAACTTCCTCCCGTGCGCATTACCCCCGTGCGCATCATCCCCCCATACGCATCATCCCCCCATGTGAAACTTCCACCCATGCGAAACTTCCACCCATGCACATCATCCCCTCATGCGCAACTTTCCCCCATACGCATCATCTGCCGATGCACAACTTCCCCCCATGCGCAAGTTCCCCCATGCACAAGTTCCCCCCATGCGCATCATCTGCCGATGCACAACTTTCCCCATGCGCAACTTCTCCCCATGCGCAACATTCCCCCATGCGCAACATTCCCCCATGTGCAACTTTCCCCCATGCGCATCAACCCCCATGCACAACTTTCCTCCATGCACATCATCCCCCATGCGCAACTGCCTCCATGTGCATCATCCCCTCATGTGCAACTTCCCCATGTGCAACTTCCACCCATGTGCAACTTCTCCCCATGCGCAACTTCCCCCATGCGCAACTTCCCCTCATGCGCAACTTTCCCCATGCGCATCATCCGCCGATGCACAACTTTCCCCCATGTGCAACTTTCCCCCATGCACAACTTTCCCTATGCGCATCATCCCCCATGCGCAACTTTCCTCCATGGTCAACTTTCCCCCATGCACATCATCCCCCCATGCCCAACTTCCCCCATGCGCATCATTCCCTCATGCGCAACTTTCCCCATGCGCATCATCTGCCAATGCGCAACTTTTCCCCATGTGCAACTTTCCTCCCATGCGAATCATCCTCCCATGCGCAACTTTCCTCCATGCGCAACTTCCCCCCATGCACAGCATCCTCGCCAGTGCAACCTCTTCCTCCGGAAAACATCCCCCAGTTCACCAGGCACTGAGCACCAAATTGGCTGGATGTGGTTCAGTCTCCCATGTTAAGTATAGGACAAAAACACGTTGCCCCCTTTTCAGTCCCTGAAGGGTTAAATATCTCCAGATGGTTCTTGGTGGGAGTTCAGGTGACAGAAGGAACTCCCAGAATTCCATGCTTCAGGCCCAGCAGTTGGGGCGGAATGTTGCTGAGTCAGCAATTCTCACTGCAAAGTATAGGGAGGAAAACACGTTGCGCTCCTTTTCACCCCCTTCCTGTTGGAATTTCGGAAAACTGGTTCTTAGTGCATCTCTCCGTCACAGAAGGAACACCCACCCCAAATTTCACGCTTCTAGGGCGGGCAGTTTTGGCAGGGCAGTGATGAGTCAGTCAGTCAGTGAGTCAGTGAGTGACTTGACTTTTCTCTTTTATATATATAGATAGAAGATACACAGACACACACATACACGTGTGTGTGTGTGTGTGTGTGTGTGTGTGTGTGAGAGAGAGAGAGAGAGAGAGAGAGAGAGAGAGAGAGAGAGAGAGAGAGAGAGAATGATTATACCATGTTTGGTAGATTTGGTATAGGTATGTATTTTGGGGGGTATAAAACACACTTTATTCCCCAAAAGTGGGGTGAAAAGTCAGTGGGCCCTAAAAAGCAAAGTATCACCTCCGTGCAGGGCCCCTCATTCCATCCCAAGAAGCAAACCAGTTGAGGTCCCATCCTATGGAGCAAATACTGCCTTTTGTCAGTGTTTGAGGGCTCCTCAGGAACTCCTCCAGGAACCCCCATTCCCCAGGGGGTCCCTGCAACCTGCAGCAGTTCTGCCAAATAGCTTATCTTTGCAGCACAGGGCAGGAAGGACAGATGCATTAGCCAGGGGGCTGGGTGGTTTGAGAGCCTGGTTTGAGAGTCCTCTGTGTCCTAGCACTGGCCTTCTTCAATCCCATCTGGAACACCAGGTGGGCGACAGAGGAATGCAGCAAGAAGACTCTGCAGGCTGGACTCCTCACAGCAATAATCTCCCTCCCCTTGCCAAGAGGCAGAGCTGGACTGCGAGGTTACTAGGTGCATGGCTCCAAACCTTCAGCCCTGTCCAGACTTTCCTGAGAGTAAGCCCACTGACTGTAATGGGGGTTACTTCTAACAAGTAAAAGGCTTGGATCTCTCTCCCTCCAGGACTGTCCACACTTTCCTGAGTGTAAGTGGACTTACATCTGAGAAGACTGGCAGGGATTTGGATCTGTTCCTTCAGCCATTTCCACACTTTCCTGAGAGTAAGCCCCACTGCATACAGTGGGACTTGATTCTGAACAGGCATGGGGGAGGGGAGAAGGCGACCATCACCTGCCTGGGGGCCTCTTCCAAACTGTGGATTGCAGGGAGGATACTTACTCATCCACACTGACCTTGGCGTAAGCTCCATTGACTACAAAGGGACTTACCTGGAGCAGGGTTGAGCTCTAGCCTCTTAGGAAGAAGGTAGTATTTTTACAATCTCCATCCTTAGGAAGTCCCACTGAGTTTATATAAGGGAGGGAGGTTTGCAAGAAAGTCTGCCTGATCTGGGAACGTGGGTTGCAATATACACATGTACTCAGAAGTGAATTCCATTGTAGTCAATGGGGTTTACTCCCAGGAAAGGGTGGCATCTCCCCCTTTTCCAGGACATGTCCTCTTTTCTATCCTTGTGTCCTGGAAAAAAATCTTCATTGTCCTCCTTTTCCTTGCAGCATGTAGCGTTCTCTTTCCTGGAAGTAAGCCCGCTGACTGTAATGGGGATTACATCTGAGGATACTGGCTAGGGTTTGGATCTGTTCCTCCAGAAGCCTCCTGGACCTGCCCATCCCCAAAAGAAGCCCTACCATCCTTTTCTGCCTGACCCTGGACGCCCTACCTCACTTAACCACCTGCCTGGATCCCTCCCTACTCACCTGCCTCCCTCCCCACAGACTCACCTCTTGCCCTCCCCACTCTCTCACCTGCCTGCCTACCTGGACCCCACACTCCTCAAATGAAACCCACCTCCCCCAAACCTACCTACCTGTCTGGACCATTTGCAATGAGATTTGTGCAAAATATTGGTATCTGGTCATGTGCAAGGAAATTTGTGCAAAAGACACTGTCAATTCCCTCCCTCCAAGCTGTAGCCACATAAAGGAGAGTGGGAAAAAGGAGCCCCCACTCTCTGGGCCTGGATGTGTTTTGGCTGTGTTGTTTGTGAATACACTTGTGTATGTGTGTGAAGGTATTTGTGTGAGTATATGTGTGTAAGGGGGTTTGTGTATGAGTGCATGTGTGTGCCCAGTATGAACATGTACTGGTATGTGAAGGTGTATGTGAATGTGTGTGTGCATTTGAGTTCATGTGTGTGAAGCTGTGTGTTGTGTGTATTGAGAATGCATGTATGCAAAGATGTGTGTGTCTGGGGCCTTGGGAGACACATTACTGACAGTTCACTGACTTTACATGGTTGAAATATTCTGCTATATTTTATTAAATATATTAGTACACCATTTGGTTCAGAATATTCTTTCCTGTTTTCCTCCTTTAAATCTAGGTGCACCATATACGGAGGGACGCCCTATAAGCCGTGAAATACGGTATTTTTTAACATATGTGGACATAATCAACAATGAAAATGAGCTGAGACAGCAATGTATAACTGACCCTGAACATACATGTACCAGTAAGATTAAACACTTACCTCCATTTTCTTCTCCATTGCTATTGTTTGTCTCAGCCATCTCAGTGCCATCCAACTCTGATTCACAGCCTAAATCCAATGTTCCATTTGCTGGGCATGTAGAGTCTTCTTTCTGCATATAGGAAGGAAAAATGTGATCATTTCAGTTTCAACGGTTCAAAAATTAATCAGCAATTTCATATCCTTTGAGGTTCCCCGTCTGCCAAGTCCACAACTTATCCCTTTCTTAAGAACATTAGGAATCATACTGAAATTACTGTATATACCATAGATACTCAAATATAAATTGATTTCACTGGTAAGTCGAGGGCAGGTATTGAGCCAATTTTAGCCTTTGGATAAACCAGGGTTAAACTTAAGAGGGGTCTATGATTATAGTTTTGTCTCATTTTACCCAAGGCTAGATTCTTAAAAATAACTTAAAATATACTCTGTTTTACTCTATTAAAAATATAGTGGAAGACTAGTAAAAAGTACCCACATTGCAGGAGTAAAATACCCCATATACTCCACCCCCATGCACATCAATCACCTCCACTATGCACATTAATCCACCATGCTCATCAATCCCCCATGCCCATCAACCCCCCATGTGCAAGATCCCCCCATGTGCATCACCCTCACCCCATGCATCATTCACCCACCACCGTGGGCTCCCCTACCAGGCAGGTGCAAAATTTAGGGCTGGGTACTGATCAGTTGTCAATGTTAAATATAGGACGAAAATGTGTTTTCAGCCCCTTAGGGGTTAAATTTCTAGAAATGGGTTCCTGGTGTCTGCTCCCATCACACTGTCAGAAAAACTTTCAGATGATTCCCTCATCCAGCCTCTTCGAATCTAATTTGTTTACCTTTATGTTTTGCTAAGACTTACATAAATAATCTTCTTACTTTGAGTGGACTTACTTTGAGAGCATAAAGCCCTGCCTTGCCAGGGATCTTGAAGAACGTCCCATCACCTACACGAGTGTTAGTATGAAGCATTGCATTCAGACATGCTAATGGAGAAGTGCCACTGAAAAACAAAAATAAAATATGCTGAAATTGAGTGCTCCTTGAAGCACTTTTTGTTTAGTTTTCTAAACACATACTTCTTTCTTTTCTATCAGAAAACAATCTCTCCCAACTCTGAAAACATCTACATCACAATTAATCATATGCATCTGTCCTTTTGGCTTCAAAAAGTCTGCAAATCATAATTATGCTACTTTCACACAGTAAACACCTCATTTTGAAAAGAACTACAGTCCAAATATTTATGTGAAATTATTTTGCAAACACAAAGAAGCATTATTTTTAGAATATTAAAGAATGCGGCTGATGCACGTGAATGATCAAAACTTTACCAAGTTCAAGGAGAGCTACATCCCATAGGATGAAAAGAATAATAAAAACCCCCAGAAAAATGTATTTAAAACTGCAAGATTAGATAGGAACAAATATGAGCAGCATTTCCTTAATATAGCCAATACAAACATACATATCTTATATACTTGGTACTCAAACTGGGGGTTGCCAACTACCTCGGAGAGTCACAACCTCATTTTAAAAGGATCCAGAATACTCAAGGTTCACCATCTTGATTCCCCATGACCACAGTGTTCCTCTAAGATCGCTGTGTATACAAATGGGGAGGGGGCTATTACAGCCTCAAGGCTGCATGGCACCATTCCAAGGTAACCCAAAAGCCCAGCCCTTGCTACAGGAGCACTGGTAAAGGCGCTGGGGAATAAGTGAGAAAGGCACTCCTCACAAGGTTTAGGCTGCAAAGCACCTCAAAGAAGCCCAAGCAGAGAAGCAGGAAGGCATGGGAGTGAAAGATTTGTGTGTTGTGTGTGAGAGAGTGTGAATAGGGTGAAAGGTGTGTGTGTGTGTGTGTGTGTGTGTGTGTGTATGAGAGTGCATGGGAGTGGAAGGTATGTGTTGTGTGAGGAGCTGCACTCCAGCTCACACATTCCTGGGAGTAAGGCCCATCTCCTACAGTCAAATTAAGCCCTTTGTTCCGAAGCAGTTAAGGTGATTTTCCATAAAATAACACTAGAGGGTGACGTAACTGCGCGGACCCGTAACTGCTCTGGATTTTGCCCTAAGTCTCATTGAACACAGTGGTACTTCTAAGTAGACATGGAGGAGGTCTGGCACCACAATAATGTCACTTCTGGTCATTACATCACTTCCAGGTTGATGACATCACATTCCTATCCTGGTAAGTTTGACGGGGCCCCAGACAGTTTGAAAGGGGATCCCAAAACCTGTAGCAGACTGTTGGCATAACAAATGCACTGAGATGATTGTTTGCTTAAGAACCTAATCACATAACAACAGTAGTCAGATAACAGTATATCTGATGTGAAATGATGCACTCCTGTAGTGGTGTTTTAGCTAACATGAATTTCTGTAAATACTGCTTCTAATGAATTACATTAATACAAACAGTTATAATTCTATTGCATTGGCTAATGCTTTGTGCATTGTCTCTTAATGGGATTCTTGGTTGGCAATGGCCTCATTGAGCCAGAAGGCATTTCCAGAGTTCCAGTGATAGATCCTACCAATGAAGACCCTCAAAAGCAGACATGGGGGTCCCGGAGTCAGTAAAGAACTGGTCAACATCTTTATCCCCCATCCCATATACAGTAAACAAAATTTGCATTCAGCTGGGAAGCAACTTGTGGTATCCAGTTTTATGATCACCCTGAGAGAAGGCTTAAGCCAGAGGTATCAAACTCATTTCATACAGTAGATCAAATAGCATTCATGGCACTCCTTGAGGGCTATAACCGACATCATTTAGCAGGAAGCAAAGTCATCATTTAGCAGGAAGTAAAGCATTTTCTCCCAGAGAAATTATGAGCACAATCCTAACCCTGTCTACTCAAAAGTAAACCCATTGTGTTCAATGAGTCTTACTCACAGGAAAGTGTCTTTTGAATTGCAGCCTATGTTTTCAAGATATTGTCAATTATTGTGTGGGCTGCCCTTCAGCAGTAGTACTCTGCTGCAGCATTCCTTTGCAGCTCAGCAGCTGAGGGGTGATTTCCAAACTGATATAGCAGCAGAAGCATAACAGCTGAAAGAGTGGCCTACATAATAACTCGGCTCTCCCAGCATGTAGTCCATGGGCCTTGTGTTTGATGCTTCTGGTTCAAGCTGAAAAGTAATTATTTGTCAAAATTTGATTCGTAAATTCTGAGGATACAGACCAAGGTCTTACCAGAACAAGCCCAGCATTTCTAACATTTATTTCTTTTCTTTTGAAAAGAAATTTTTTCATAGTCTTCCAACAGTCATCAGTATAACTTTTATAACATTCAACATAGCCATCAGTATTATATTTATTTTCTGTGATACGCATATTCAGGCTGCAATCCTAACCCAATTTGGCCGTAAGTAAAAAAAAGTCCTGTGATTGTCTGAGAGTGTCGCAAAAGTGTCAGCCTCTCCACACAACAGGACTGGGGACCTGATGAGTTATGCTGGCATAAATTGATTAGGATTGAGCCCTCAGTCTTCTTTATAGGTACTGAAGTCTTCATGCAAGGAACATCTTAAATTGATTTGCAATATAAAGAAATTTGCTTTATAAAGCAGGGTCTTAAAGACTATTTCATTTCTAAATTCCAATGACAAATTCCAGCCTGGTTATCATATTAGAAAGCCAATGAAGTTAATGTAGCATTCATAAAAGATTATGCATTAAAATGCTTTGTCATTGTTCAGCAATTACAATGCTAAATGAAGAATAGCATGTGATCTTCTCTAAATGTTTCTGAAGAGTCAAGCAGGCCTCAGCCAGTCTTGAAAGACTATGGTATCGTGCTCGGCGCTGCATACGCTGCACGCGAAGCACGAAAGCCTGGGTCAGATTGTTATGGAGGATAGGCTGTTACCCAAGCAGCAAATCCCCCCTCTCTACCCCACTGAATTAGTCCAATGGAAAGGCAGAGCCAATACGATTGGATCCAGCTGGCGTCGCAGAGCTTGGCTAAGGACAGGCGCTCACCCTGTCTTGTGGGGCCGACCCGGGTCTCGAACCCTGGCCTGCTGGTTAACAGGCACAGTGACTTAACCACTTGCGCCACCCACAGCCACTAAAGAGTGAAGATCTGATATGTAACTACATGTAGTTTTAGCAAACCAACAAGACTGATATTTTTGCTTTTCAACTAGAGTTAGAAATGAAATCAGCTTATTGGGAAAACTAATGAAACATTGGCATGGTGCAAGGAAATCTGAATAAAACAGAATTTTGATTGCCATAATAAAACATTAAAGAGTGAATTTCTGCTTCATTACTTTGGCTTCTTTCCGAGCTCTGTCTAAAAGCACTAGTATACACACAGATTACCATGACCCATAAAACTGCGATTATGACTGTTTCTGTCTCTCATCCTCTTCATGTCATCGTTGCTATCTCCAGGTAAAACAGGTCTGTTGTTGTTTAGTCTTTAAGTCATGTCCGACTTTTCATGAACCCATGAACTGCAGCATGGCAAGCCAGTCTATCCTCCAGTAGCTTTCAAAAGTCTAATCAAGTATCATTACTATGTTCATTGCCTTGGTGACAATATCTAAGCACCTCATCCTCTGCTGTCCCCTTAATCTTTTGCCTTCAGTTTTTCCCGGCATCAGGGTCATTTCAAAACTCTTCTCATGCTGTGGCCAAAATATTTGAGCTTCAGCTTCAGTATCCTTCCTTTCAGTAACCAGTAAGGGTTTATTTTCTGCCGGATTGACTGATTTGATCTCCTTGCAATCCAAGGGATTCTCAAGAATCTTCTCCAGCACCATAAGTCAAAAGCATCTATTCTTCGCCTTATGATCCAGCTCTCACAGCCATACATTTCCACAGGGAAAACCATAGCCTTAACAAAACGGATCTTTCCTGGCAACATGTCTCAACTTTTAATTAATGTGTCTAGACGTGCCATAGCTTTAAATTCAGCCATATTTTTAATTCATGGCTGCATTTGCCATCTGCAGTGATCTTAGAGCCTCTTCCCCCCCCCAAAAAAAACAACACTGTCATGATTTCCATTTCTTCCCCTTCTATTTGGCGATGCACTGATGTGACCAGAAGCCACGAACATGTTTTTTTAAATTAAGTCTTAAGCCATATTTGTCTTAAGCCACATTTTGCCCTTTCTTCTTTCACTCTCATCAAAAGGTTCCTTAGTTCTTCCTCACTTTCTGCCAATAGAGTGGTATCGTCCACCTATCTGAAGTTATTGAAATTTCTCCCAGCAATCTTAATTCCGGCTCGTGATTCATCCAGTCCAGACTTTTATATAATGTACTCTCCATTTAAACTAAATAAACAGGGTGACAATATACAGCCTTGTCATATAACTTCCACGATTTTAAACCACTTAGTTGTTCCATATTTGGTTCTGACTGTCGCTTCTTGATCCACATAAAGTTTCTCAGGAGACCAATAAGATGATCAGGCGCTCCCATCTCTTTAAGAACTTGCCACAATTTGTTGTGATCCACACAACCAAACCATTTAGCATGGTCAGTGAAACAGAAGTGATTTTCTAGAATTTCCTTACTTTCTCCATGATCCAGTGAATATTGGCAAGTTGATTTCTTGTTTCACTGACTCTTCAGAAACCAGCTTGTACTTCTGGTAGTTTGCGATTCCCATGCTGCTGAAGCTGAGCTTGTAGAATTTTGAGTATTACCTTGCTAGCATGTGAAATGAGTGCAGCTGTGCAGTAATTTGAACATTCGTTGGTTTTGCCTTTCTTTGGGATTGGAATAGACTAATCATTTACAATCCTGAGGCCACAGTTGAGTTTTCTAAATTGCTGGCAGATGGAATGTAATACTTTGATATCTTTTAAACATTGCAGAAGTCAATTAGACTACACTCACCTTCACTAGCTTTGTTGGTAGTGATACTTTCTAGGGCCCACTTGACTTCACACTCCAAGATGTCTGGCTCAAGTTCAGTAATCACACCATCATGATTATCAGGGACATCAAGATCTTTCTTATAGAGTTCCTCTGTATATTCTTCCCATCTATTCTTAATCTGCTCTGCTTCTTTTAGGTCCTTATGATTCTTGTCCTTTATCATACCCATCTTTGCATAGAATTTTCCTTTCATATCTCCAATTTTCTTAAAGAGATCTCTAGACCTTCCCCTTCTGTTGTCTTTTTGAATATCTTCCTCAATTTCTTTGCATTGCTTATTGCTTCTTATTTCTCCTAGCTTCTTCAGAAGCTCCATTTTAACTCCTTGCCTTTCTTCTTCAGGATGGTAATAGTTGCCATATCTTGGACCATATCACATTCTGACCAGTGGTGGGCTGAGACCAGTTCGGACCGGATCGGCCGAACTGGTTGTTACCGGGAGGCCGCCAGTCGCAAACTGGTACGGGGGCTGCCAAACCGGTTCTTTAAAGGTTTGCGGCCGCCGCGGCTGCCATTTTAATTCTGTGCGCGGGGAGGTGCGCGCACAGCTAGTTGGAGGCGGGTGAGGAAGTCCCTCCTCCCCGCCTCCTATTAACAGCCAGCCGGCCAGAGCGAGCGGCCATACCGCACGCTCTTCAGCCAGCCAGCCAGGCTTCCTTTGCCTCCCAGCGAGGCACCTTCTCCCTGTCCCTGCCTTAGTACCTTGCCAGCAGCACCCCTTGAGCACCCTTACTTCTGAGGAGACCTGCTTAGGCTGCAATCCTCTCCACACTGGCCTGGAAGTAAGTCCCATTGACTTTCATGGGCCTTACTTCTGAGTAGACCTGCATAGTAGTGGGCTCTGAGGCTGCAGTCCTATCCACACTTTCCTGGGAGTAAGCCTCATTGACCATACTGGGACTCACTTCTGAGTAGACATGCGTAGTAGTTAGTGGGCTCTGAGGCTGCAGTCCTATCCTGGGAGTAAGCCTCATTGACTATACTGGGACTGACTTCAGAGTAGATCTCCATAGGATGGGGCTCTGAGGCTGCAGTCCTCTCCACACTGGCCTGGAAGTGAGTCCCATTGACTATACTGGGACTTACTTCTGAGGAGACCAGGATGGTCAATGATGCTTACCCCCAGGAAAGTGTGGCTAGGACTGCAGCCTCAGAGCCCACTACTATGCATGTCTACTCAGAAGTCAATCCCAGTAATGTCAATGAGGTTTACTCCCAGGAAAGTGTGGATAGGACTGCAGATTCAGAGCCCACTACTACGCATGTCTACTCAGAAGTCAGTCCCAGTATTGTCAATGAGGCTTACTCCCAGGAAAGTGTGGATAGGACTGCAGCCTCAGAGCCCCATCCTATGCAGGTCTACTCAGAAGTAAGTCCCATGAAAGTCAATGGGACTTACTTCCAGGCCAGTGTGGATAGGACTGCAGCCTCAGAGCCCCATCCTATGCAGGTCTACTCAGAAGTAAGTCCCATGAAAGTCAATGGGACTTACTTCCAGACTAGTGCGACTTCCAGTCCAGACTAGAACCTCTGTCAATAGTTCTTCAGGCAGTCTGTCTACCGGATCCAAACCCTTTAATCTATTCGCCATTTCCACTGCGCATACAGATAGGATGATGTTTAGGTCATACCTAAACAGCCTACTGGTTTCTCCTACTGTTTCAGTTTGAATTTTGCAATAAGAAGCTCATGATCTGAACCGCAGGTTTTTACTGACTGTACAATGGTACCTCGCTTAACAAGTGCTTCGCTTAACAAGTGATCCACATAACAAGCAAAAATTTCTCTAGGATTCTGCCTCACATAACAAGCATTGCTTCACTTAATGAGCAAACTCATTGGCAGTTGGGGCAGACGTGCTGGCCAGCAGCCCTTTTAAAAAGTGTCAGGGCTGCCTAGCGCGCCTGCCCATAACGAAAGCAACACTTCAGTGCTGTTCCTCCTGTGGCCAGGCGTCCACTGGGCAGAGGGAGAGAACAGCAGTGGAGAAGAGGGAAGCAGTGAAGGGCTAGCTAGGTGGGAGCAGGGGAAGGAGAGGCTAAGGAGAGGAGAAAGTGGGGAGACACTGAAAGTGTCTTTCATTGCAGCCTCCTAAACATGTCTATCCAGAAGTAAGCCCCATTGTGTTAAATGAAGCTTACTCCCAGGAAAGTGTCTTTGGGATTGCAGCCTAAGTAGACTTCATAGAATCATGCACACTGAACGCATGTTTTGGATTCAATTCCAGTGTTTTGTCATCATTTTTACATACAGTTAATATTTTTATATGAATATTTTTTTGGGTTCTGAAACCAATCGTCTGAGTTCCCAATATTTCCTATGGGATAATCCGCTTCATATAAAGAGCGTTTCACATAACAAGCATGCTTCTGGAACGAATTAAACTTGTTATGTGAGGCAACATTGTATAGAGCTTTTCTATTTTTGGCTACAGAGAATATAATCTGATTTCGATGTATACCATCTGGTAACGTCCTCATGTAGAACTGCCGCTTGTGTTGTTGGAAAAGTGTTTGCTATGACCAGCATGTTCTCTTGACAGAACTCTATGCGCCTTTGACCTTCATTGTACACTCCAATGCCAAACTTGCCTGTTATTCTTGGTACTTCTTGACTTCCTAGTTTAGCATTACAATACCCTCTTCATAAAACTGGTTAACTTCTTTCTCTTTGGAATCAGTGGGGGGGGGGGGGGGGGCACAGACTTGAAGTATTGTGATGTTGAGAGGTTTGCCTTGAATTTGAATGGAGATAATTCTATCATTTTTGGGGTTATACTTAATACTGCTTTTCTCACTCTTTTATTCACTGTAAGGGTTATTCCATTTCTTCTTTGGGATTCTTGTCCACAGTAATCAACAAAATAATCATCTGAATTAAATTCACCCATTCTTATCCATTTTAATACACTACATCCCAAAATGTTGATGTTCAGTCTTGCCATCACCTGTTTGACCACACCCACCATACCTTGATTCATAAATCGGATACTCCAAGTTTCTATGCAAATTTGCTCTTTACAACATCAGAATTTCCTTTCACTTTTAGACACAACCAGATCTGGGTGTCTTTTTGGCTTTGGCCACCTCCTTCACTCTTTCTGGAGCTTCTTGTAACTGCCCTCTGCTCTTCCCTATTGGACATCTTCCAGTGTCACATCTGTTAGCCTTTTGATACTGAAGTCCACAGGTTTTCTTGGCAAGATACTGGAGTGGTTTGCCATTTCCTTCTCCAGTGGATAACATTTAGTCTGATCTCTCCAATATGATGAATGAAAAACCTGAGATGTATTATCAGACCCCATATTAGATTGTAATGGGTATTCACAGCAGAAAATATATGTAAAAGCAGTTAAAATACATAGGATGCAGATGTCCCACAATTCTCTTTATTTTGCTGTAACAAACAAAAACCAGTATGAGCAGATAAAAAATGAGTAAAATACAGAAAGGCCCCCACATCTGTGAATTCAGCTATCCATAGATCAGGGACTTCCTACAACCTGCCCACCTGCCCTCAGCCATTAACATTGTTGAGAAGCTTACCAGGGTAATTTTTTTTGTTTAAGCAGGCTGCTGTAAATATTTAAGAGCAGGCTACCGATAGATTGCATACTTGATAAAACTTGATCAAATGCTAAACAGGAAGTTAACAACTATTTGTGCTACCAGCAGCACTATAAGCTTAAATGCTTTTAGCAACCTGTTTAAAAGAGAAAACTTTGCCCCAGTAACCTTCCCAACTATGATAATAGGTATGTGCATTAGTTGCAATAGAATCAGGGAAAGTGGCAGGCTGGCATGACATGTAAGGCACTCCTTACAAATACCACCCTAACCCTAGCCCAAGCCCTTTACTGAAAGTAAGTGGTTCAACCTGCCTCACCAACGGGGCCACCCACCTCTGCTCATAGCATTTCTTAGAATTTCAACCAGAACTGTCAAGTGTAAGCTATCACCAGGGAAAAAGGAAAAGAATAAAGCATTCATGGAACTATGAAATGCATTAATACAAACTTACTTTCTATAATGAAGAACAGTGGCCAGTAACCCCACCAGATGCCAAACATGGAAAAAAGCAAAAACAAAACTAGTTAGAAAGCATTTCAGAATGTCCTCCTAGTTTTAAATATGGCACTGATTAGTTCCTTACCATTATACATTTCTAAAAATGTCTTTTACTTTTGAACCAGCTTCATTTTAAATTGTCACTGTGACTTGTACTGACAAATTCATTTCAAGCTTCCCGTCATTCTCCCTCCATGTCAAACCCTCCAATATCTTGTGTCTTTGAGCACCCTCTGCTGGGCTCTGCAGCACAAGTTGATTAACATAAGCAAAATGAACAAAGCAAAGCCAAGAACACTTTCACAAGAATTATATTTCAGTCTAAAATCTGAAAAAATCAGAAAAAATACAGTGTACTGTTATGAGTTCCACAAAAAATAACTGAAATGAAACTGACATGTAAATTCAAAGCAGATGTACTTTAATGACAAATGGAATCGTCAAATGGATTTGTCTTTAGTCAAATGGATGCTTAGTAGTGTACCCAACATCTAGCTTTAAAATTATCAAGATTATAAGCTGCAATCCAAAAGACACTTTCCTGGGAGCAAGACCCATTTAAACACAATGGAGCTTACTTTTGAGTAGATATGGTTAGGATTGTGCCCACAGTCTACTTAAGAACATACCTTCAAAGAAACTATGCCTCCAGTACCGCATGAGTGTGTTACTTGAACCACTGGGACAGGAGATCACTTGCAAACCTTATCACTTATGGTGGACTGAGTAATTGCACATGGCCTATTTCACAAGTGCTAATGAGAGCATCAACTTTTGAGACTCAAAAGTAAGGTTCTATCACAATTCAACTGTGTAAGTGGCAATGAATGGATAATTGTCCAAGGCCTCTGAGGTTGAAAAAGGAACACAAAATGGATGTCCTTTATCACAACTGTTGTTAATATCTGTGCTTGACATTTTATGTACAGAGATTAGACAAGACAAAAGAATACAATGTGCAAGGACTAAAAATGAATATTTCTTAAGAAGAAATTTGCAGATAATGTGGTTTTAATTTTAGAAAACCATTAGAAGACGTTGAATTGTTGATGGTTGTTGAAAGAATTTTGTTTATTTGCAGGTTTTCAGATAAACAGAAACAAATACTTTCAAAAAATGTTAATTTACAAGAAGAATTAGGACTGATGAATAAGACTGGGGTGAAAGTGGATAAAAGTTAAATATTTGGGCATTATATTGACAAGTATGAACTGTAGGTTATTTTAAAACAATTATGACAAAGTTTGAAATGAGATCAAAAGATGTTGTAATATGAGAAAGATTAAAATTATCTATTTTAGGAAAGATTTCTGTAATTAAGATGAATGTATTACCAAAAAATGTTGTTCCTCTTTAAGATTATACGAGTTCTACTCTCTTGATAAACCATTTTAAATAATGGTAGCAAGATATATGGCAAAATTATGGCAAGGGTAAAAATCCAAGGCCCATCTAATCCAGTTTCCTGTATCTAACAACAGGGCACCAGATGCCTCCGGGAACACACAAGACATCTGTCCATACCTTGCATTCTATCCAAACTTGCAAACCAATTGTCAGTGGTTTTTATTTTTACAATATAATGTTACTACAATTATTCATTATCAAAAAAAGGATCTGATAAACTGACTGGAAATTTCCTACTCAGGCATAATTTCAATTTATATTATTTTCCTGCAACACTAAACATTGCAAAAGAAATGTTGTCCTTTAACATGTATGGCTTCCTTTTTATGCCGCAACATAACACAACTCAGATCCAAAACACTATTTGGAGGAGCAAAACTGAATCTCAACCTCATTCTCTCTGCTTCCAGCTCACCAATTCACTTTCAATTTCCTGTTTAGCACTGCTAACCAAAGTAAACCACTTAAGGGATTTAGTTTTTGGAGAAAGGGGTTGAAATTACATATGTATTTTATTAACAGTCAAAAGCAATAATGCATAATAATATGAATACATATAACTATAGCTTGTATTTGCCATTGAAACCAGAATTGGAAGCTTTTTTAGAAGTTTCTTTCCAATCAAGACTGAGTAATATTTGCACAATATTATACATCTACCATAATTTGGCACCTTCTCCAAGAAGGGCAGTATAAAAATATAAAGATTTAGCCAGCCCTTTGCTAAAATAAGGGAAAGGTTCTGAAAATGAATAAACCAGCAGTCAAAAATGATGCTCCCCTGTGTAAGCAGCAAAAAAAAAAAAATCCCTGACAAATGCATTACACAGGTCATCCAAAAATTCAATATTTTATACGTAATTATTGAAAAGATCTCAAAAGACCATTGACTCTAACGCCATTGCCATAAAGATAGCTACAGCACACAGAATTATATTTCTCCAAGAATTTTTCCTCCCTTTTTATTTTAAAAAAAATCACATTTTCTCAGCAAGGATTAAAAACCATTTCTTTGATTACTATTTTGAATGTTCAAGTTTTAATTGCATGACTGATTTTAGTAGGAGTTTTACAACAAGAAGGCTGCAATCCTAACCTCCAGTTAGGCTGACATAAGCCCTGGCCTAAGTCCTGTGTTGGATGTCACAAAAGTGCCATAAGGTACTTCTGCCCTACTTATGTGGGGGGGAGAGGTGGGGTGAGAGTTCGGCCACTATACAGGCATATGGTGACCTCCTAATATCACCATGGGTAGATATGCCAGATCAGTGAGGCCAGCCTAAATTAGTTTAATATTGCACCCAATAATTGCGCCTGTGCTACTGCTGAGGCATTTATATGAACTCACACTGTAAGTTTTTCTTTCACATATGTTTATAGATAAAGTATCAGTGGATTAGTGGTTCTAAAACTGGGATGTCATGATGCCCAAGTCTGAGGACCTTGGCTTTTGTCCCCTTAATGATTGGGAAGGCAACTTTGGACGGGCATAGGCTTCTGCTTTACTTAGTAGAAGGTGTAGCAGTCTCCCAGGGATACAGTGTACCCCACACCAGACTATGAAGGGTTCCCCATGCTGCAGAGCCCCTCAATAATGCAGTCACAATCCTTTCTGGTTTTGCATTCATGAAACCAGAAATGGTTGCAATTGCAATGTTTACTGTTACTACAATGTGTTTACATCATTATTTGTCTTCAATGTATACATCACAATCACAATGTTTACTGTCTCTGCAGTGTGGGGAACCCTGCTAAGGCTGAGGTGGGGCTTCTTGCACCCCTGAGAAGCTACTACACCTTCTAATAAGTACAGGCAACCGATGTGGCCCTCCAATGTGAAACAATCCTGGGGGTTGTGTCGCTGCCTTTCCCCTTCCCCAAATTACTTTGGGGCTTCAACTCCTGGGGGAGTTTAAGAACTGCTGGATTACATTGTAAAAGGGAAAACTGAACATTAACCTAGATAATCATGGAGCAAAAACAATCCAATTGCAAATATCCCAACATGTCTCCTCCTTGACTTTAGGTTTGAGGACAGTATTGCCAGCCCAGCAGAAATCTCCCAAGAAATTCTACATACTACAGCAGAAAATTGAAATATTCTTCGTCTTCATAAAAATCAGAGCCACTTCCTGCATCTGACTCACATGCTTTCTGTCTCACCTCAGTTTTTCTTATAAAAACCTTTCATTTTTTTGAACAAGGTCCCAACTAGGTCTCCCAACTCTTTTAGGAAATTACATTACTGTTTCAAAACCAAATACCAGTACTTGTAAAGCCAAAATGCAGGATACAAAACAAAGCTGATTTTTCAGCTCTTGATACACTGCAAGCTAAGATTAGCAGCCCATGAGAGAACAGCTGTTCATTTCAAGCTTAGGTTTACAAATTTCATTGCTGTTTCTCTCTCATTTAAGAAATACTGTATAAAGCTCTTCTTTTGTTTGGACTATTCAGAGTATGAATGTGGAAATATGTGTGGCTAGGCCTCTATTGTTCCATTTTAAAGAACCAGCCATATAAACATCTTGGGGCTTTCAATATTATCATAAAAGCTTGAAGTTGTTTCACAGGCTGGTTTATTTCATTTTTCTGGTGGTTTTCTTTATGATTTGATCATTTTGCCAGAAGTTTCTGTTTACAAAGGAATTGAATCCACAGTATTTTACAGACACACCTTATTTCTCTACATAATAGGCCAGGACATATTAGAGCATGAATGAGAATGAACAAGCTGAAATTAAATCCTGACAAGTCAGAGATAGTCTTGGTTCAGAAATCTTTGATGCGGGTGCTGGACTATCGCCCTACAGATTGGGGTTACACTCCCCCTGAAAGAGCATATTCGCAACTGGATTTGCAAGATGCTTCTGGATGCCCAAGTGTCAGGTGTGGCCAGTTCCTTTGCCCAGCTGCAGCTGTTGCACCAGCTGCAGCTGTTGCACCAGCTGCAGCTGTTGCACCAGCTGCAGCTGTTGCACCAGCTGCAGCTGCACCTGCCTCAGACAGATCTGGCCATGGTGTCAGCAATATTAGATTATTGTAACACACTCTATCTGGGGCTGCTCTTGAAGATAGTCCAGAAGTTGAACTGTAGAGCTCTCCACAGATCCACTGGAGTCCTAGAGATGAGAGCTGTGTCATCCGCATATGGTGGGTTATAAACAGATACCATTATTTCATAAAAACAACATGAATAACTACATGAAGCCAGGTCTGATGCCACATTTGGGAAGGACGGGTAGCGGTTCTATGTAAAGCACTTGGTGGTACACATGATTTCTGCCCCCTTGTGTATGCATATACCGTGTCACAGCTCAAGACGCGATTACTGCAAGATGAGGTGAGCTCCCATCTTTAGCCCAGCTCCTGCAAACCTAGCAAAAGCAAGAAAATGCAAGTAGGTAAACAAGTACCACTTTGCTGAGAAGGTAACAGAGTTTGGGGCACCTCAGCGTATAATGTTGGGCCACAATACTAGGAAAGCATTTTTTGAAAACCCCGGCTCGTTAGCCTAGAAACAGGGATGAGCACCAGTCCCTAGACTTGAACACAACTGGCAGTACTACCGTGGGGGACACCTTTACCCATGTCATTAAGCAGGTCATGACCAGAAACAACACTTTTCTCATTTAGAAATTTATTAGTTGCAAACATCAGAAAAAAATCAAAACATGGTCATATTTTCTAGTATGGGAGAGCCCAGTCCACTCACAAGTGGCCCTTCCATTAGTGACACATCAGTACAGCTCAGAAGCTTATAGTGCTGTTGGGAGCAATTAATGGTGATGTTGGGAGAGCCTGAAAACCACATGAAGAGCTTCCATGAGCCACTTCCAGCCCACAGGCCTCATGTTTGAAAGGACATGGACCAATAAGCCTTTCCCAGGCCCAGTGTCATCCCTGAATGAAAACCAAGGACAGTCAAAAACTACAAGACTTACAGCCCAAAGTTAAACCAACATATTTAAAGAACACTTTACTACCATCAAGAAAACATCATCAGTCTTTTTACAGTTGGCTCCAGTACACTTTGAATTCTCCCACCCTTTCTCTGTGGACAAAATGGATGCAGCCATCAATAGTCTGAAGTCTGGTAAAGCCACCAGGTTTTGATGGCATCCACCCTGAATTTTTAATACATTCTGGGAGACTCACAAGGAATTTGCTTGGTAAATTCTTTTCAAATATACTTTCCAGCAGACACCTTCCACTAGATTTCAGAAAAGCCAAAGTAATCTCAATTCTGAAACCTGGCAAACCACAAGACAGACAGCTATCACCCAATTGCCCTCCTGAGTTTGTAAATAGAATTGAGATTCTATTATATTAGGCTCCAGAATAAATATATTTCTGCCCATGTAACAAGCTGGCTTTCGACATAATCATAGTTGTGTTGATCAGGTTCTGAGCCTAATATAACATATCATGGTTGATTTCCAGCGAGGTCTTAAAACTATAGCTGTGTTCATTATCCTAACTGCAGCACACAATATTGTGTGGAAGAAGGGACTGCTATACAAACTGTGTCATATTATCCCTTGTAAGATCCTCTATTGTCTAATCAACAACATGCTCAATGCAGTGGCGTCGTCAGAATGGGGTGGCTGGTGTGGGCCACACTGGGAGACACGCCAGTGGGGGTGACATGCTGGAGGAATCTGACACTCCTCTGGTGCATTCTGGCCTCAGTGCACCCACATGGGCTTGCTCCGAGACAGAGCAGCGGTCAGGAGCTGCTGCTCCACCTCAGCGCAAGCTCAAATGGCTGGATGAGGTGCACTGCACATCTCCAGGCCTCTGGCCATGCGCAGTGAGAGGCACCCTCTGTGCATGTCCAGAAGCCTGAACATGTGCAGTACGCGCCTCTGCCCGGCCATTCAGCCTTACTCCAGAGGTGGAGCAGCAGCTCCAGGTCGCTGCTCTGCCTCTGGAGCACGGCCGAATGGCTGTGACCAGTGCGCATGTCCAGAAGCCTCTGCCCAGCCATTTGGCCTTGCTTTGGAGATGGAGCAGCAGTCAAGAGCTGCTACTTCGCCTCCAAAACAAGCCTGAGTGGCAGAGGCCAGGACTGTGCATGTCCATGCTTCTAGAAATGAGGAGTCCATTCCTCTGCTCCTCCTTAGAGCAGAGGAAGTTTTCTCTGAAGTCGATCGGAGTTGGCACCTGCATAGTAATCTTTTGAAATAACCTACAGATCATACTTGTCAATATAATGACCAAATATTTTTAACTCACCCGCCACACTGGTGACATGCACTGTCGCTTCACCCCTGGCTCAGTAACAGAGTCTTTCAGATTATAATGGGAGACAATGTAAGCAAGGTAAGAAGACTCATCAATGGAATCTCACAAGGTTCTGTAATGACACCTACACTATTCAATCTTTATATCTCAGATATGCCATCTATAAGAGAATGTATATTTGGCTTTGCTGATGTCCTGCTCTAGCAGTGCAAGATAAAAACATGGAGTTATTAGACTACCTCCTCACTGAGGATCTTAAAACCTTGGGAAAATTCTTTGCTGACTGGAGACTCACACCTAGTGTCTGCAAAACAGTGACTACTTGTTTCCATCTTAACAACAAACTTCTCAATGCAGCCTCCAAGGTCTACCGGGATAACATCTTATTCCCTTATAACCCTCACCCCAAATACTTTAGAGTAACCTTGGATTTGACTCTGTCTTATAGGAAACACCTAGAGAATACATCCGCAAAAATTAATACCAGGAACAACATACTCCAGAAACTTGGAGGATCCAGATGGGGAGCCTCACTCTCTACTCTCAGAATATCAGCACTAGAGTTGGCCTATTCCACAGCAGAATACTGTGCCCCTATGTGGCTTAATAGCTGTCACTCTAGGAAGACTGATGCAAGATTAATTAAACCATGAGGATTATAAGCGGTTGTATAAAACCTACTTGCTGGCTCTCTGTTTTGAGTCACATAGCACCATCAGCTCTACAAAGGCAAGATGACGATGTGTTAGTGAAAGAATACGACAAAATGAGCAACCCACTTCTACCAGTGTACACTGATCTTCCTCATCTATCAATAGGATGTCTCAATCCAGGAAGCCCTCTCTGACATGTGTGCAACAGCTATCTAACAATTTTAATACCAATGCAGAACATAGAGCTAAATAGGCTACTGAATGCCCAGATATAGGCAGTTACATAGATGACCCTACACAAAAGGTGCCAGGTTTTGACCTACCTCACCAGCTTTGGTCAACTCTGAACAGGATCCATACCCAACACGGTGTCTGTCAGGACCCTTTGTTTAAGTGGGGTCTTATGACTGTGGTGCTCCTCAACAAATATTCATCACTAAAGAAATGACTTTGCAGTAAAAAAAAATTCCATTTCTCCAACAATGAACATTATCATTTAATCATTTATATCTGTTCAGCATTTAGTGGATTATTATTTTTAAGACATATGCAGCAATGTAGACATTGCTAAATCTCCAGTTAGCCTGTAAATAAGAATGCAGAAAAGACCTAGGAGGAGAAATTTCATTGTGAAGTCAGTTTTCCTTCTAATAATTGATTGGCTTACACCTGCTGAGATGACCTTGTTTTCCAAATATATTATTAAATATAATATATTATTATATTATGGTATGAAAATTGAATAAAATGTTTAATAGGTATGACAAATGGAGCAATGCTTTAATGCCAATTTTATGTGTGGGATAGTGATTTCTACACAATTTGTCTCAAAATTGCTGAAGAATGGATACTTTCACATATCAGATAATATCCTGGATGGAATTAAGAAACATTGTTCCCAGCAAGCCACTGCAATGCTTTCACATTCCAGAATAAGCAAAGAGAGACTAAAGCAATTTGATCTCACAGCAAGAACGAACACCAGCTGTAAAAACCCAGGAGTCATATGAATATCCCCACTAGCAAGCTTTTAATGAAACAAAGAAGCTGCATTTAAAGCATCTCATTTGCACTGAAAGTTGCAACAGTATACGATCCATATCAAGCTCCTTTTCACTGAAGATATCTGCATCTATTTCACTGTACATTCAACAGAGAAAGGTTTGGAAAACTGAATCACAGAATCTCACTGGGGATATTAAAATTAGATTCAAAATGTTATTTATTTAGTATTCATTCTTCCCAAATTTCAGGAAACTTCATATACACTGTAGAAACCTCTCAAGTTAGTCACCTTACAAATCAATTTTTGTATTATTCCTATGTCCCGTGAGCATCTTCTTGTCACCCAACTGTGACAACACAGTGAACAGTTGTTTTCACAAGCTATGCCTGTTGTCGTACAGATGCTTCTTCTGAAATGCATCACTGCTTAAAAACAATAGACTCCTGAAGCATCTTAAAGATGGGAAGTGCAATCCTGACTTGTGCTGCCTGTGCTGTATCTAGCACAAGATATAGAAGCTGCCGCTGCTTTTTCCTGAAGAGGGAAGGCTTCTCCCCTGCCCCAGTGTAAGACTGTAAGGAGGTGGCCTAGGTCTAAGCAGACAGGAGTGGTGACGCGCCACTCCTGCCTGCCCTCGGAATGCCTACCCTCAGGATACAACACACAACACCCCCTGGTCCCCTCCCTTCCCCCTTCCCTCCACCTGCTCTCTGCCCTTTCCCTCTTCACCCAGCTCTCCTCCTGGAATAATAGTTTAATAATATAATGTAAGAAAAAAACTGGTGTGCCCTAGCAATTTTAGTGCCTTGTTGAGACGAGAAAGACTGAAAAAGATTGGACTATAATAACAGGGTTCCTCCCTCTCACCTTATCACTTGTAGCAGCGCTCATCTTTTCTCTCTGTGTTACATCTGGGATATGAGCATCCCCTGCATTTGTTGCTATCATGGCCTGAAAGCCATATGTCTTATCGACTCTCAGCAATTGCCTGCCTGCCTAAGCATGGTGAGCAAAATCAAGAGGCTGTTACTGGTGGACTGTGAGGTAACAGCTCTGGAAGTGAACTGACAGTGCTAGCCTTAAGTGAGGCAGCGATTAGCCTTGTTTTCTGTAACAAAAAGTGCCATTGCTGTTTACAGGTTTACATTACATTTGCATTACAATTGCAAGTGTCTCACTTTTAGCCTCATAGAAGCATCTGAACATGCAGCCCAAGGCTAAACAAGAAACATGCAGTGGCATTTCCAGTTTCCTACTGCCCCCCTCCCAATTGATGCATGAACTGCAGCAGGTGGCTGGGCATGTCACAATTGCTGATTGCCTATGCTGTTTGTCTCTTGGAGACATCCAAGATCAAAAGCATTGGCACCAGCTTCACTTGATCCTTACCAGCCTTACCAGCGTTAAGATAACACGCAGCTATCAGGGTGCTGATTGCAATACAGGTCACTCCCTGGTGTGCAGCAGAGTAAAACTGAAAGCAAAGAGGCTGCATCACTCAAAGAAGGAAGGAAGACCACGAATTAACATCAGCAAGACCCGCAGTCTGGAAAAAGTGAAGGTATGGCCAAGCACTCAGGGAAACTCTCCCAGGTCCAGCTGAGGCAAATGCTTCTGAAAGTTGGGAACATTTCAAGAATGCTGTTTATAATACCACCTTGTCAGTTTTTGGTAATGAGGTTAGAAAGACAGCAGATTGGTTTGAAGTCAACTCAGAAGAGCTGATGCCAGCCCTTGAGGAAAAGAGGGGTGCTCTAACTGCATATAAAGTCTGTTCTAGTGAGCACAACCTAAAGGTCCTGCAAGCTGCTTGTAGCAAAGTCCAACAGACTGCCAGGAGATGTGCTAACAACTATTGGCTGCAGCTTTGCTCTCAGATCCAGGTAGCTGCCGACACAGGCAACATCAAGGGGATGTATGATGGCATCAAGCAGGCCCTTAGTCCGACAGTGAGGAAATCTGCCCCCCTGAAGTCTGCTACAGACAAGGTCATCCAGGACCGAGCACAGCAGATGGTACGCACTACTCTGAGCTATACTCCAGAGAAAATGTAGTAACTGAAGAAGCATTAAATAACATTGAGTGCCAGCCTGTCTTGGAGGAGCTTGACAGTGAACCAACTCTAGAAGAAGTAAACGCAGCTCTAGATTGCCTTGCTTCTGGCAAGGTACCTGGGATAGATAACATCACCGTCAAAATCCTGAGGTGCTGTAGGGGGACCATTCCCACTGAACTATATGAAATCTTCTGTCTCTGTTGGAGGGAAGGTGGAGTACCACAGGACATGAAGGATGCTAATATCGTCACATATGCTAATATCGTTACGATATGCTAATATCGTAATAAGAACAAAGGCGACAGGGGCGACTGTAACAACTATCGCGGCATCTCTCTTCTTAGTGTTGTAGGGAAGCTACTTGTCCGCGTTGTACTGAAGAGGCTCCAGGTGCTTGCAGAGAGAATCTATCCTGAATCACAGTGTGGATTTCGAGCCAACAGGTCTACCACTGATACGGTATTTTCCCTTAGACAGTTGCAGGAGAAATGCAGAGAACAGACAACCACTTTTTGTAGCCTTCATAGATCTTACAAAGGCTTTTGATCTGATTAGTAGAGACGGCCTTTTTAAAATTCTCCCCAAGATTGGATGCCCACCTAAGCTCCTCAACATCATCAGGTCCTTTCACGATAACATGAAGAGCACTGTAGTTTTTGATGGCTTAACATCAGATTCCTTTGACATTCGAAGTGGAGTAAAGCAGGACTGCATCCTCGCGCCAACTTTATTTGGGATCTTTTTTGCTGTCATGCTGAAACAGGCTTTTGGAAACGCAACAGAGGGAATTTATCTCCGGACCAGATCAGATGGAAAACTCTTCAATCCCTCCAGACTAAGAGCAAAGTCCAAAGTCCAGCTGAAATGATTGTGGGATTTCCTCTTCGCTGATGATGCTGCTGTTACTGCTCACTCTGTTGAAGACCTCCAACAACTTATGGACCGTTTTAGCAAAGCCTGCCAAGACTTTGGACTAACAATCAGCTTGAAGAAAACACAAGTCATGGGTCAGGATGTGGATTCACTTCCCTGCATTACAATATCTGAACACGTACTGGAGGTTGTGCATGACTTTGTGTACCTCGGCTCAACTATCTCCAACATTCTCTGTTTAGATACTGAGCTAAATAAACGTATCGGTAAAACGGCTACCACATTTTCTAGTCTTACAAAGAGAGTATGGCTTAATAAGAAGCTGGTGGAACATACAAAGATCCAGGTCTATAGAGCCTGTATCCTGAGCACACTCTTGTACTGCAGTGAGTCTTGGCCCCTTCATGCGCAGCAGGAGAGAAAGCTGAACACATTTTATATGCGCTGTCACCGACGTATTCTTAGCATTACTTGGCATGACAAAGTTTCAAATGGTGCGGTCTTAGAACGTGCTGGTATCCCTAGCATGTTCACACTTCTGAAACAGCGACGTCTATGCTGGCTTGGACATGTCGTGAGAATGGCCGATGGTCAGATTCCAAAAGACCTCCTTTATGGAGAATTAGCGCAGGGAAAGCGCCGTAGAGGGAGACCACAGCTGCGATACAAGGACATCTGCAAGAGGGATCTAAAGGCCATGGGAATGGACATGAATAACTGGGAAACCTTGACCTCTGATCATTCAGCGTGGAGGCAAAAGACGCAGCATGGCCTTCTTCAGTTCGAAGAGACATTCATTCAGCAGGCTGAGACAAAGAGGCAGTCCCGGAAACAGCAAAATCTGGGGGCTGGGCAGGGGACTGACTGTATCTGCCCTCAGTGTGGAAGCAGACAGCAGCGGGCACAGCAGACAGCAGTGCACCAGCACACCAGCAGACAGCAGCGGGCACAGACACCTATGGACAGTGGGCACCACTGGGCATCACCAGGCAGTGGGCACCACTGGGCACCAGTAGGCAGCAGATACCACAAGGCACTGGGCACCACCACGCACCACTGGGCAGGGGACAGCAGGTACCACCAACCATCCCTACTGGATACCACTGAGCATCAGGCTTCCCTGCTGGGCACCAGGTACAGGACACCGGGCATCACTGGGAAACCCTCCCCAGCACCAGGTAACACTGGACAGCGTTCACCATTGGGCCAGGCAGCATAGGGTACCAAACCACTTCTTAGTTTGTCCTTACATATCAGAAGAAATATGCTCCCCATATTTCATGCCTCTAGGTCAGGGTTTTAGGTTGGATATTGATGAGTCAGTGAATCAGTCTTCAATGTTAAGTATATGGACAAAAACACATTAAACAACAGCCAACAAGTAGGAGTAGATTTTATACAACCGCATATACTCGCCCTGGTTTCATTTAATCTGGCATTGATCTTACTAGTGTGGCAACTATTAAGCCATACAGGGGTGCAGTATTCAGCTGTTGAATAAACCATCTCAAACGTTGATATTCTGAGAGTAGAGGCTGATTCTCCCCATCCTGATCTTTTTGGTTTCTGGAGCATGTCTTTCCAAGTATTAATTTTAGTGAACATGTTCTCCAGGTGTTTCTCATACTGTAAATGGGTTTCAAAGAAGGACAGTGGGACAGATCTAATCATCTGAAATGAGGCACTGTTCATTGCAAAGAACTTTAATATATTAATCCAGCTATTTTCAACTTGCAAAAGGTCCACAATTGTGTCATGGTAGTTTGGGGAAGGGTCACTTGGCAGGACCACTGGAGAATATGAACCCTTGACAGCAATTAGGTGTGCCTTGTCAATTAGCAAGAACTGAAAGTGCGCCTTGCAACTTAATGCCTTCTTTGTGTGCAGTAATATAAAAAAGATTATAAACCATTGTATTAAGCTAATATTTTCAACCCTGAACTAGAGAGTGACATGGAAAATGATATGGACAGTGTAAGATTTCCCAACTTGCAACTAACAATCTGAATTAAGTTGTGATCTAGGGAAAAGGGACCCAATTTAATTCTGCTGATGTCTTCACTAGCCCTACAATCCAGAGTAACTACAAGAGCACGTAAAAGACATTTACATTAATGTAGTTACGGCACCACCTAGTGAAAACCTACGGGAAATTGATATTACAATCTAGAGTAAACTGTTTTTATGTAGGAGCAAGGACTCCCCGTAGTTACTCTGGATTTCTGTTATGAAAGGTTAACTGATCATTAAAGAGGTTTATTTCCAGAGAGTAAAACTGGATGACAACTCAAGTCATACTGAGCACAATGGGCTTTTGAATAAAGTAAATAACACAATTTTCAATAGTAATCACAGAAGTCATACTTTTAGAATCATAAGCAGTGGTGGGCTCCAGCAGGTTCACACCTACTCTACAGAACCGGTTGTTAACAAGAGATAGGACATATAAAGTTTAAAAATAGCCATTTAAAAGTGGCTGCCAGATGGGCAGAGAACCCGTTGTTAATTTCTTTGAATCCTATCACTGATCATAAGCCTTTCATAATCATAAATACAGTGGTGCCTTGTAAGACAAACAATTCATTCTGGAAGCATGTCTGTCTTACAAAGCTATCTTTTTACAAAGCAGGTTTTTCCATAGGAAATAATGGGAAGTCAGATGATTGGTTCCACAACCCAAAAATATTCATATAAAAATATTAATTGTATGTAAAAAAAGATGACAAAATACTGTAATCAAATTCAAAACAGTATAATATAATACAAAACAACACAATTACTGTAATAAAACACTGTAATATACTGTCCAGTAAAACAGAAAAGAAAAACCTTTATGGCCAAGGGTTCAAGACCTGGGTCCCCACAAGATGAGGATTTCCTGCTACAGGCAGTAGGTTGGACTAGATGATACACTAGGTCCCTTCCAACTCTATGATTCTAAGGATGACTGATTTTCATGACAAGAGTCAAAGGTGTCTCTCTGAGCAAGGAACCTCTGTGTGTGTGTGTGTGTGTGTGTGTGTGTGTGTGTGTGTGTGTGTGTGTGTGTGTGAGAGAGAGAGAGAGAGAGAGAGAGAGAGAGAGAGAGAGAGAGAGAGAGAGAGAGAGATCTATCTATCTGTCTATGCAAACCAGATAGGCAGTTTGCAGCAGAAGCAGCAGCAAAGGCTTCTGCCTACAAAAGTGGGGTGGAGTGGGGTGCAGGCAGGGAAGACTGGGGGGAAGAAGGGTGGTTGTGGTGGGTTCCAGGCAGGTTAGGCTTCTTTGGGGGGAAGGGATTTCTTTTGAGGTGGGTCAAGAGGGGGTCCAGAAGGGGGTTTCCCTCCTACCTGATGGTGACTGCTGCAAGGGCTCAGCTGGCTGGTTTGAGGCCACATGCTCGCTGGGGAGGCTCAGAGAATGCTGCTGCCTGTGCGTCCCTCTGCTGGCTGGTCACTGGTACTGCATGCAGGAGGAGAAGTCCCTCCTCGGCCACGAGAGCCCAGCCAATGGGCATTTGTCTTACAAAGAACTTTGGTCTTACAAGGCAGAATCTCATAAAAACTTTAGTTCGTCTTTCAAAGCATTCATTTTACAGGCCATTCGTCTTACAAGATATCACTGTATTAGCAAGCTTTCCATAAAATAATTCAATTGAAGCAATTCTGAGGAGATTTAACTGCATTGGGTTGCCAAGGAAAACATGAACTAGAAAAGCTGAGGTCAGAAATAAATCAAGGATTGAGCCCAACATATTTAACAAAAGTAAGAGTACAGGTTAGGCTGCAATTGTTTGTTCCTTTGTTTGAACTTTGTTTTGTGTGCTTTGCTTTGAACAAATCATCACATACAACTACCTCATCACCCATTTAAATTCCTCAGGTTTTCATCTACATTCATCATCATTCATCTACATGGCACACTGAACCCACATCACCAGCTTTTTATCTGAACAACAGACCATGAATCCCAATTCATCTATCTGCTAATAGTGCTGCTGATGCTAAAAATGAAACCATTTGATTACATATACTGTGAAGTGGCTTTTCACATGGTTAGAACACTGCTTGCTGGGACATGTGAATTATAATATGTATGTTGTTCAAAGAGGCATCCAAATAGATGCTTCTCCTTAGCCTCTATTTGCAACCCTTTGTCATTACTTCTTCAGTTTGTTCACAAGCTCATATAATACACTAGCAAAAAGCGTACCCGTGTTGCGGGAGTCAATTTCCCCATACGACATCCCCCACGGCGCATCAACACCCCATGCGCAACTTACCCCATGCGCAACTTCCCCCCCATGCACATCAGTCCCCCATGCACAACTTCCCCCATGTGCTTCATCGCCCCATGTGCCTGAACTCCTCATATGCAACATCACCCATCTGCATCAGTCCCCCATGCGCAACTTTCCCCATGCGCATCATCCCCCCACGCGCAACTTCCCCCCACGCGCAACTTCCCCCCACGCGCAACTTCCCCCCACGCGCAACTTCCCCCCACGCGCAGCATCCTCACCAGTGCAACCTCTTCCTCCAAACAACATTCCCAGTGCACCAGGCACTGAGCACCAAATTGGCTTGATGTTGGTCACTCTTCCATGTTAAATATAGGACAGAAACACATTGACCCCTTTTCAGCCCCTCAAGGGATAAATTTCTCCACATGGGTTCTTGGTGGGTGTTCAGGTGACAGAAGGAACTCCCTCCCAGAATTCCATGCTTCTAGGCCCAGCAGTTGGGGCGGAATGTTGATGAGTCATCAATTCTCCAATGCAAAGTATAGGGAGGAAAACGCATTGCGCCCCTTTTCACTCCCTTCCGGTTGGAATTTCCAAAAACTGGTTCTTAGTGCACCCCTCCATCACAGAAGGAACACCCACCCCAAATTTCACACATCTAGGCCCACCAGTTTTGGCAGGGCGGTGATGAGTTAGTCAGTGAGTCAGTCAGTGAGTGACTTTTCTCTTTTATATATATAGATTTGGAATTTGTCAGCCTCTGATTTATAAAGCAAAACTAGCAGAATGAAGTTGCCATTGTGGGAGTAAAATTTCATGAATATTTGTAGGCCTCAGCCATGGCTGGGCACTGGGCAGTGGCACTGGTGTTGGGCACTGTTCAGCAACAACAGCCACCGATCACTGGATGCTACCAAGAGGGCAATGGTGGACAGAAGCAGGAACCAGCAAGCTTCCCTACCAGGCTCCAGGCATCCCTACTGGACACAAGACACCAATGAGCTGCACCAAGCACCCCCATGCATCAGGCTGCGAGCACCAGTGGGCAGACCTTGTGCCCCTCCCACATCCTCTGTGCATTCCTGGGGATTTGGAAGGGGTGATAAGGTTCGTGGCTGTCGTATAAAATGGCTGGCTATAAAATCCACAAAAATTTGCTCCATGAAAGAGTTAAGGATTTCAACTAGTGATGTCACTGGAGGTGCTGTCACCTAGTGTGAAGCATGGCAACCAGAAATTTGACCATGACATGAGGATCACGTTACTTCTAGGTTACCTAGCCTCTGTTCCCATAGGAAGATGTATGTACAAATGTATATTGACTGGAGCGATGCTAGCAGGCTGTTTGCACCCTCTTTTGTCTAGTGCAGACCACAATTCCCCCTCCGTTGCTATGCAAGAGTTGCTAACTATAATTTTTTTAAAAAACAATATATTCAAAGACTTTGACCAAGCTAAAATTAGTTGTGACCAAGACCTTTTTAAAACAAAAACATGGTTCTCAATCTGATACAATTTCAGAGATTTACAGCCCAATCCTACTGGTGGACAGGGCTGGCAGCCCAAGAACTGCCCTGTTTTCAGCTGTTGCAAACATGCCACACAAGACATGTGACTAGATGATCCACTGGGTCCCTTCCAACTCTATGATTCTATGTTGCATGGCTTAGAGCACAAACGTGGGGGGGGGGGGAGGCCAGCACCAGTTAGAGTTCCGCCAGTATTGGTTGGACACCAAGAGTGGCATCGCTACCATTTGCACCATCTAGTGTGGGAGGCCAGCGCATCTCACCCATGTCATGGGCAGGGCAACAACCTGGATGGTGAGCATGAATGTGCCAAAGCCCCACCTCTTTTGATTTTTTTGGCCATACATTTTGATAGAATAAGAGTATTTCAAAGTGGTTTGTTTCACTGCATTCTGCTGTAAATTATACATCCATTACATTGTGGAGTATATGCTGAACAAGTTCATAGGATCAGGACCTCTCTGGAAGCCTTGCACTCCCTGGACTAACAATCTACACCAGCCAAGGCATGCTTGCTTGCTTACTCGCAACTAAACATGAATATGCAGTTTCATTTTCAATAGGGCTCCATACACATGTAAACTTGGAGGAGGGATTTCCTTCTGGGGCTGCAATCATTGGATAAGGAGCAGATTCTTAGCCTGACCTTTCCAATGATCGAAGGAAGGAGTGTCCAAATCCTGGCCCTGTGGCCAAATGCAGCCCTTGGCAAGCCTCAATGTGGCCCTTGGCAAGACCCCTCTATCGGGCCGCGGGTACTGCATCTCAGATTCAAAATATGAAGAAACAAAGGACCTAACACTTTAGATCAGTGATTTTCAACCTTTTTCATCTCACGGCACATTTAACAAAGCACTGAAACTCAAGGCACACCATCAGTTGTTTTTATCATTGACAAGGCACACCAGACTGTTCAAATCCCCTAATTTTCTTATTTATTAATGACTCTCCAAATTCCCATGGCACACCCGAGGACCATCTGCAGCACACTGGTGTGCCACAGCACACTGGTTGAAAATCATTACCTTAGATATATGAGATAAATATATGGATCCATAAAGCCTGACATATTTTTAACTCCATTTGATTCTGACTAGAGTCATGCACTGAAGTAGGCTTAACCCTTAGATTCACATGCGGGTCGATTCGATCCGCATTTTTAATTTATGCAAATTAGGTTATTTTTAGATGGGAATCTAAGGGTTAAATGGGTTGGGTTGAAGAATCCTGTTTCTTGCCCAGCTCCTGCCAACCTACCAGTTCAAAAGCATGTAAACGCAAGTACATAAATTGGTACAACTTCAGTATCAGTTTCACCTAGAGGTCCAATCTTGTTATAAACGGATTTTTTTTATACAAGGATTCAACTCAACACAAATGGCCACTGCAAATTAGTTTTAAAAACGTCTTTTCTTTTGTTGTAGAGGTGCAGTCATGCAGTCATTTGATTTTTCAGTCATATACAACCAAAACCCTGCTGATATTGAGGCACTACCTTGTTCCATAAGGTGCAATGGAGAAGCAAGAAATCTGGAATTGGGTCCTTATTTATTTTTCCATTGTTTTAGATATACATGGAATTTTTTTATCCATGGAAGGTTCCAGAACAGAACCCTAGTGGATAAGAAGAGACACCTGTATTTTCTGTCTCCATGTTTCTTCAGTTAAAAATATAAATATCTTTATATCAGCTTATGTTCAGATCATATAATAACTATTCTTGGAACTTGTTAGTGTTGAACTTTACAAATACATCAGTATAGCAAGTCTGAATTACAATACGAACTATACCACAATGCAGTTCATGCAGGAGTAAACTTTTTTCCTTTCTAGCTTGACTTTGAGAGCTCATATATATTTCCACCACACTGATTTTATCTTTCATCTTTAACAGAACTGAATGGATCATTTATTCTAGCTAATGCTTTCCCTAAAATTTTATTTTTAAACACAGTTAACTGCTTCCTTTTCTCCCCTTCTGTTCCAATTACTTTTGCTTGCCATTTTCCATGTGCATTCTCTACACAGTGCTTTATAATTGCAATGGGTTGTGGGAACAATATGGTGAAGACCATATTGGTATCATTACCAAAAGCACTGCTTTTCTAAGAGAAATATTAGAGAAACTATGGAAACCAGAATTCAGTGATCTCTTGTCACAAAACAAAAAATAAAACAGCAACAAATTTCTTCACATGGTGCAGTGTAAAAAACAAATGACTGCTGAATGGCACTTCATTTTCTTGTCTGCATATTAAGTAACTGGACAAATACTCTCATTTTTATCTTTGTTTTCCCAGACTCTTGTGCACTCACATCAAAGACCAATACTGACTGCAGTACTACTACAAGCAAAGCTCTGTCACTCTCTCTATACTTCAAGAAAGTCACTGCAAATGTATGCAGTCCTCCGTTCCCTCACACACACACTTATTATAGTTTATTATACACAACTATCTAATGTACAAGTAAATTGCTTAGTTATGTACTGTGAATGACTTACTACTCATTTTTTCCTCTTACTACTGTACTACAAGTAAATGCAATATAATCTCTTTCTCTGCTATTTTCTTCAGAAGTAAAGGAGTAGGGAAGAAATTGAACCTTAAGAAGACTGTCCCAAAATAAATCTGTTCCTCTTTGCCTTGCCTTTATATTTAGGAAGAAACTTATAAGACAATCACTTTACAGTTTTCAAATACACATGAATAGTATTCATTTGCTGCATCTCCATCAGGTTTGACCAAGAAATCTATGGCAGAAGCATTTTTGGTTTTAGTTGGTGGTTTAAGCTAAGTATTAGTAAGCTAAGTATTAGCGTCCATCAGTTTTGAAAGACTATGGTATCGTGCTTGACGCTGCATGCGAAGCACAAAGGTCTGGGTAGATTAATATGGAGGATAGGCTGTTACCCAAGCAGCAAATCCCCTCTCTCCACACCATTGAAATAGTCCAGTGGAACGGCAGAGCCAATTTGATTGGTTACAGCTGCGTCAAAAGCAACAAGTTTATTCTCTTGAGCTAATTGATTTCTTGAAGGCATTTGTATTTGTATATTGAAGGCATCAACCAACAAGTATTGATGGTATATTTAGGCATGTAGCAGGAGTGGATCTTTCTAGAGCTTTGTTTCCCCACTTCTTTTGGAGAGGAAGCAGTAATTTCAACCAGTTACATGCTACCACTGCTCCTCCTTTGTCCTAGCCAGCTAGTTCTAACCTCTGCTACCCATGCTTTTCCTTCTTTGAAAAAGCGCAGGTCAGGATGGAAGTGGGAAAAAGCAGTAGAGACCCTGCTATGCGCCTGCTATTCTAGTCTCTGCTACTCCTCTCCTTTTTCTTGTCTTTTCAAAAGAAAGTGTGCAAAGTAGTGGCAGTAGCAGAACCTGGCCAGAAGGATTTGGAAAGAAAACACATTGCTTTCAGCCCTTTTTGTTTGGGGTTTACATTGCTATCCATTTGAAAATAAAGCCATTTTAGACTGCCTCTATCTTCAGGTCTAAACTTCTACACCTCAAAACCCATGGAGCAACAAATAAATACAAGAACCTCCTTTCAACATCTTCTGGATCAAAATAGTGATCCAATTTTGTGACAAAAGCTGGCAAGCATTATTCATGGTTTTATAAGATTATACTGTAGCAATATGTTCTGAATGAAGGCGGCCTTGAAGACTGGAAGTTTCATCTTTGTCCAGTTTCTGCTTTTCTAAGCAACAAGAACAGATGCATTAGAAACATGGTAAGAATTGAAAGGCAGGAAAAATGCTATCATCTTCAATTAGAAATTAGGAATTGAAGATGATAGATTGAAAATACATTAGTTGAACATGACAACATATTTTTGGCCTTTTTGATCTCACTAAGATCTAAGGCTGCAATCCTAACCTCCACTTAGGCCAGCATAAGCCCCAGCACAAATCCCGTGCTGGCCCGGGAATGTCACAAAAGTACTGTAAGGCACTTCTGCACCATGCCTGAGGGGAGGGTTAGGCCAGTGCATAGACATGCGCTTTCCTCTCTACATCACTGTGGGAATGGAAGACCAATGAGATGTGCCAGCCTAGGTTAGGATCAAACCCTTAGTCCTTATTTTGTTTGAGATGTTAGTGAAATACTTAAGATTTCCACTGTGATCACTGAAAGGCCCAGAAAATATATTGTTTATTATGAAAAGATATAAATCACTAATTCCTCCCCACAAAGGTTTTAAAATATATACTGACCTTGTTTCTTTCAGCCCCTCTTTCTGAATTACTTCCAATATTTGCTTTGCAGTCATTGGTGAGTTTGGATGTTTTTCCAATGCCTAAAAAGAAATACAGGTATGTAAGATGATAAAAAGTAATTATTACATACATTTCAACTATTGTGTTGTCATGCATTCTGTGAAATATTCTGCTCGGTGTGGAAAACTGTATTATCAAATCTAGGGTCTTCAATCAATTGCTGAACAAGCTACTGTAGCTTATAGGAAGGATTAAGCTGATAATCATAGGCATCTACCTACTGAAAAGCATGGGAAGAATCTTGCATAGCAGTGATTTAGGAGTATGAAACCTATTCAGGATTACCAGTACAAAGTCATTTTTTTCAGGTGGAGAAGTAGAGAGGTAGATTTTTGTGACCACTTGAACAGTTTAAGGTCACTAGTACTGCAGTTGCAGAAAACCCATCTATTTGGAATAAAGGGGCTACAATCAGAAATAACTTGACAGGCATCAAAATTTTTACATGTTAAGTTATTAATATTAAAAAATCAAAGTTAATACAAGATTATTGTAGCTTATTGCTGATAAACTTTCCAGTTCAGCTCAGTTTTCCAGACATTTGCCTTCTATGAAGAAATCCAATAAGCAGTCCATAGTTCTGCTTAATTAGTATGATTGTTTCTACTTCCTTTGCTACCCTTTGCATTCTGCACCTCCTCCATGTTTTTTCCCTCTTATCTAAGCACAATACCAATAACAGGAACTTAAAACAACCAAGCATATCCAGTGGTGACAGTGTACATTGACTCTGATCATACAACTGAGATTTCACTATTATAACTTAATGCATCAACATGAAGATCTTCACCTAATAAACAATATGCTAATCACTTTTACATTGCTCTCTAGTAACGAGCACTATAACAACTTTTCATCAGGAACTATAAAAGCTATACCAGAATTTACTAAATATAATTGAAGTAGAGATCAGAGTTTTTTTTCCAATAAGGCTTCCCAGCTGGGCTAGCAAAATACAGCTAACAAAGTGGGCTAGCAAAGTACAGCACTGCTCATTCATCAACATCAACACCTTAGTATAGTTATGCTTCAAGAATCCAAGCCTACCTTACCCAGCTTCTGCAAACGTTTAGAGTATGCCGAACTGACAAAGCTGCAAACATAATTTCTTAGCATTTGCTATGCTTGAAAATGTAAAGATTAGAATGCATTCTTATTACCTCAACTCCAGACATGAAATCTTGCTTCCACTTAAATCAGAAGTAAATTACAACTTAAACATCTGCTGCAGTAACAAGAAAATTTGCCAAGGAGCATTTTTTCATAACATTCAATTCAATTCAGGTTTTTGCAGCTATCCTGTCCTCTGCTTTTCAACACACAACACAACATACCATAACATTACCCAGCATAATATTCAATAACAGTTCATATCTTTTCTCATTTTGTTTAATGAAAGGGAAGGAATTCATAGATTCAGTGTGAACCAAGTCGAACTGAACTTCCATAGAAAGAACCTTCACAGTTTAAAACAAACAAAATCTAAGTTAGTTGCATACAGAGCAATGCACGGGTAAATTGGGTCTAGGACCCAAAATTATACAATATTACAAAATTATAAAGAAAAGCTTTATAAAAATTAGGAGGAAGATGAAATGAAGGCTAAGGCAAGAAAGAAGAAACTCAACTGAACTGGAAATATTCCAGGGTTTAAACTGAGTTGAATTCAAAAAGAGAGCAGGAACTATACTGGACTGGTCAAGGCTATGAGGGGTAGTGGGTATGCTCAAATGTGGGGTTACTCACTGTGGAGGACTCCCTGTTTCTCTTCCCGAGTACAGGCCCTCAGCACACCTGGGCAGCTCCTCCCTGAAATTGAGAGAATTTGGGTAGCCCTGTCCCTTACTCTGTGATATCACAGCCTATACTACAGAGGAAGTTGTAGCATCAGGTGTTACAGCACAAGTTTGATAGAAAAGGAAAGACAATTTCATGTCAAACTCCTGACGCTGAAAACAAAAGAAGGAGGGCATAAACTGCACTGAACTGATGGGGAAACAACAGGGAAGACACGGGGATGAACACAGAAGATAATTACAAAGACACAGCACAAACAAAATGAAGCTGACAAAGCAGTATGCACAACACAAAGATTTAGTCAAGCCCACAAGGCAGCATTGCAGCTGCCACAGGAGGAAGCATATAAGGTATGATACCATAGTATCCCTGGGTGCAGGACTTATTAGAACACTGCAAGCAAAGGAACAAGTAGTTCAGTGTATATCTCGCTGCAGCACACTGTATATACTTGTGTGGGCCAGAATTTAAAATATGTTGAACTTCAAAGTTTTATTCAAAGACCATTATCACACATATCCCAAAAAATGTTACTTTTTTATAGCAACAGGCAATGATTTATTAATTCTGGTTTTTTGTTAGTTTTTAAATTAGGAGCCAAAATAAATTCTAAAGGAAAACAAAGGTACATCAAATGAGATGATCTGACAAGATAGTCAAATGATACAATTTTTCAGAAAAGAGCAAAACCTCAGTAATTCAATATATTGCATGTGAGAAAAAGTAAAGTACAAGATAAACACTTCAGGCTACAATCCTAATCTCCAATAAGGTTGGCATAAACATGGCATTAAGTCCTGTGCTGACATGGGGATGTCACAAAAGTGCTGTAAAACACTTCTACCCCACTCCTGGAGGAGGGCAGGTAGGCCAGTGCAGGCATAAGCCAAACTCCCCACACCACCATGGGAAGATATGCCAGATAAATTATGCCAGCCTAAATTGGTTAGGATTGCACTCCCAGTGATGTTCAAAATAAGGCTGAAAGTGTTGCCACAGTACAACACAATATTGGAAAGATGCCTTGTAAATGACCGACTGAAAGGCAAAATTCCTAATCTTCCTTTCTCTTCCTCTCAACTGCCCTTTTCCCTTTATGTTTAGTGTGTTGAAAGCTCATTACAATTAGAAAATCAGCAAGGTAATAGATTAAAGCAATTTTTCATTAAAATAGATGGCAAAAGAAATATTCCTTCACACATATTTCATTTTAATATTGTCAGTTCATAACCTTACTATATAAGTATCTGTTTCTTTACATATTAAAACAGTTCATCTACTTCATTATTATTCAGTTGTATAATCGTTTTAAGATTCAGTTCAATTAAAATTCTTTGCTACACTTAACACTAAAATCATTTTACAATCAAACATATGACATTATTCATTTACGGTATATAATCAAAATTGTTTTAAGGATGACAAGGATATGAAATATAATTTATAACAGCACCTAAATCTTTTACTATCAATCAGCAAATTAATAGTTAAAAAATAATGTAAACTTACTTGCAAAGTACTTTTAAATACAGTTAGAGTAAAAGTTGTATACCTTGTTTACAAGAACAAGAGTTCCTTAAAGATAAGCTGCGAACGAGGCACTTTCTTAAGTGGGCACTGAAATAGACATAGTTAGAAAGAGGAAAAGTAACTGTCCCTTTTCATCCCAGTACTGCATCTTTATAGTGGTTTTTGCTGGTGTCCCAACAGTACCTCTTTTTAGATTGTGAGTCTTTTTGGGACAGGAAGCATTTTAATTACTTCATTTTGTCTGTAAACTATTCCTGTGAACTTTTTATTGAAAGCAATGTAGTGTATAAAATATGAAAAATCAAAAAGTGAGAATATCCGTTCCCAGGGGATCTGTTTCAAGCCCACCCCAACTATGGATATAGAAATAATGAATACAGAGGATCCTATCTCCATGGCTTTCCACATACCCATTAATGTTTAGAGGTACATAGCAGTGAAATGTTTCTTTTTTACAGGCTATTATAAGCATTCAAGCTTCTAGGGAGGGATGTCAAACTGTTTTCATAAGGAAGGCCAAGTAGCATGCATGCCTGCTGTGGGCCTAAAGAAGTGATATTCAGGCATTTTGGGACACGACACCCTTTCAAACCTAAAAAAATTAGTCCAGGACTCACTGTCAAACTTACCAGGATGCTACTCCATTTCAACTCAGAAGTAAGTTGCATCATATTCAATGAGACTAGCCCTACAATCCAGAGTAACAAAGGGAAGACTTAAGAGGCACTTACTCTGGATTGCTCTATGCATTGCCCATAGGTTTCCCTTAGGCGGCACCGTAACTACATCATTGTAAAAGGTCCCATAGTGACTGGATTGTAGCCTACTTCCAGGAATGCCAAATGCCAGATTCCAAGATGGTGGATCCCTACCTTTCCTGACCATCCTGACACAGAATTGCAAACCCCCAGGTAGTTCCCATTCCCCACTTTGAATACTACTGGCCTAAAGCGATGTCATTCAGAATGTCATGACCTTCTTTTGAGATTTTAACTTGTAGTTCTATTATATATTTGATTCTGAAAACTTTGCAAGCCTCTTTAGGCATTTGTTTTGGCATGGGAAAGAAGGGATATAAATTTCTTAAATAAATAAAATTATTAGGACATTCAACTAGGAAAAAAAGACAAGCCAGTTCTGGCTGATCAAAAATATATGGCATGCTATCCTTAAAGCACACAGAGCACAATCCTAACCATGTCTACTCAAAAGTAAGTCCCATTGGGTTCACTGGGTCTTACTCCCAGGAAAGTGTCTTTAGAATTGCAGGCACATAAACACTGTTACAGAATCACTGTTGAGCTTTAAGAACCTCAGGGCCCAGTTCTATCCAACTCTTTCCAGCACTGCTGCAGCCATGCCAATGGAGCATGCACAACATCCTATGGTAGGAAGGGGAGTGTCAGAGACCTCAAGTTAAGGGAATGTTTGTTCCCTTGCATCAGGGCTTTATTGCAGCTGCATCAGTGCTGAAATGTTGGATAGGACTGGGGCCCTTGGTCTTGTGCTCATACCCAACCTCTCATATATAATCCTAGTATATACTTCATTATTTTAATTCTTAGTTCATTCTCTCCCTGGGGACAGGAAACAATCTGAAGAACATTCATAAAAATGCAAACAAGAAACCAAGAAGTAATATCAGTTAGGAAAGAACCATCCACTCATCCAAAACCATAAATTGCTTACCCAGATAAAAAGCTCTTATATTGCTTTCAGAACACACTCAAGAGCTTGAGAACTGGAAGAAAGGGGGGAGTTCTAAATCTGGATACCATGCCTTTACCATTCAGAGGATGCCTAAAAGAGCTACTATGGCTTTATAACAAACAAGACAGACCACAGTTTCCAAAGTGTACGGAATTGAGCCATTAGGACTTAAGAAATTTCAACTAGCAGTCTGAAATGTATTCTAAATCCTTTAAGTCAGAAGCCTGTGCAGTTTTAAAAGCAATCAAGTGTTACGCTCCTGCCAAGATCAGGGTAGCTATGTTGAGCATTATTGGAAGTATAAGCATTATCTGGAATTTCTATAATTTCCACCCATCCATCCATAGTGTCATTTGTAGTCATCAAATTATAAGGTAGTGAATGCATGTAAAATGGTTGCTGGGGAAAAAATTGAAGGCTAAAATCGTCAGAAAGATCCTAAGGAAACCTTTTCAGGTGCTATCATGCAGTTTGAAGACTAACTGCAAAGAATCCAGGATGACCCAATGCTGGCCTGAGTGACTGAACCCCTGAACCCCAACAGTAACCAATTTATATTCTACTTTCCTCCTTACAAAAATATTATACATATAATAGTATCCCTGTTTGATACAGTGCAAGTGGAGGGTCTTAGCTTCGGCAAAGTGGGCAAGAGGCATTCTTTCAAGTGGATGTTCCACTTCCATTTGGCAAGGAAAGATTACCTGGCTCTCCTCACCACAGCAATGTCTTTTATAGTGACAGAGCCATTTCTCTGTAAACCGCTTTATGAACCTTTAGTTGAAAAGCTGATTATTGATTGATAGATCCCTCTAACGAGGCAAGAGGCAGTCCTTCAAGTAGGTGTTCATCTTTTATTTAGCAGGGAAAGAGTAAATGGCCCTCCTCACCCCAGCAGTGTCTTCTCTAGTGGCTTCTACTGGTATCCTTTGACATCTTTTTAGATTGTGAGCTCTGGTGTCAGGAAACCATTAGTTATTTCATTATCTGTAAACTGCTGTGTGAACTTTTTGTTGAAAAGCGGCATATAAAATGATTGTTTGTATAAATGTATACCAATATATAGAAATCTATAAATATAAAACTATCAGTTATGCGCTACACCACTGTGTAACTATGTTGTAGAAGAAGCCTGTCAGAGCTCCCAGACTGTGGTAGTTTGCTTGTGGGAGAAAAATGAGGTGGCACTCAATAGATTCTTTTTAGGAACCGAACTCTATTTTCATATATTTATTGCAGCCAGTACTGCAGACAGTACTGGAGACAGTATAGCGGTCATTTCTCCAGTCCTTTTGTCAAATTCATACAAACCACTATTCAAATCATTTCATAATTATATGGAGCTCTGGCGAGGTCTCAACTCCTTTCTTGAGGAGACTCTCAACTCACACGCACTCTTCAACTCACATTGAGTTAAACTGAGACGAAACAGCTGAGGTAAAATTCTTCTCAGGAATGAGAGATGCCTCCTGGCCAATCAGAGCATCTCCCTCCATTTCACCTCAGCTAGGCAGACAGGGAATTGCTACCTTTCATAAAAGCTGACAATAACTGAAAAGTCAGACTGACTGACTCACTCACCAAAGTCCAGACAAAACCGCCAGACGTAGAAGTGTGAAATTTACAGAGGGTGTTTCTTCCATGGCAGAGGCACCCACTATGAACCGGTTTTCAGAAATTCCAACCAGAAAAGGGTGAAATGAAGCGTAACACGTTTCTTCCCTATACTTTACATGAATCCCTGACTGATGACACCCTGCCCCAACCCCTAGACCTAGAAGCATGAAATTTGGGGAACATGTTCCTTCCGTGATGGGAACACCCACCAAGAACTGATGTTGAGAAATTTAACCCTTAAGGGGTGAAAAAGGGTCCAACGTGTTTTTGTTCTATACTTTACATTGAAGGCTGACTGATCAACATCCAACCAATTTGGTGACAGGTACCTGGTGCACTGATAGGGAGGGTGCACTGGGGGGATGTTGCACATGGGGGGATGGTGCCTATTGGGGGGGGGGTGGAAGCGCATGAGGTAGGATTGCCATAATTCTCTTCCACAAAATTGGATCAGGACCCTCTGTCCCATTTGCCAGTATGTGAACACAATCCCCAAAAACCAAGATTATCCCTCTTTTTCAGGACATATAACAACCCTAGTATGGGAGATGGATGTGCATGAGGGAGGAAGCGTTGCACAATGGGGATGGTGTATGTGGGGATATTTTACTCCTGCAACACAAGTAGTGTTGCAGTAGTAGTGCTAGAAAAGCAGCACTACAAAATCATCAGTTAACAATTAAAACATAGAGAATCATAAAAAATCAGATTGGAAGGGATTCTAGAGATTCAATCTAGAGATTGCTTCTAGAGATTGAGCAGTTCTTAGCCCAAAGGCAAGGGAATTTCAAAAGAGGTGCCACTACTGAGAAAGCCCTATTTCTAGCCCTATCTCTAGCCTTCTCCAACCTCATTTAGTAGTACATTCAGAAAGGGCCTCTAAGATGACTGAAGAGGACAGTCCAGATTTTCTTGAAGTAGGCCATTTCTTAAATACATTGGTACCAAGCCATAAAAGACTTCAAAGGCCAAAGACATCACTGTGAATTGGGTTTGGAACCACACCAGCAGTCCAACAGCAGCAGTTGGATATCAGCAGTCCAACAGAATCAAACCATTAACCTCCAATGTTATCCAACAGCTTCTTTATAAAAGACAATTCATACTCAAGAATTGAGATCTTGCAACAGTGACAATGGATAGAGATGTTTACAGTTTTTTCTCCTTCAAATCAGAAAATGCAATCCTGTTTTGGTCATTCTTTGCCTGCTTTTTGAAGAAGGAAAGGCTTGTTATACTTGCTTCCTAGCAATTAACATGGAACTGACATGAAGGGTCAACTAGATGCTATCTAAAGTGTATGTGTTGACTTTAGGTTGGTTGGTTTAGGAAGCAGCCTGAAGGGAGAGAGGTGAAGCTGGCTGAAAGTATGGCAGAAGGGGAGAGGGCTTTAATACTTTGCTCCCATATAATATAGTTTTTAATAGAAAAACAATTCTATCTTCAGAAGGAGTTACTCCCAGCTCAGTGTGCATAGGACGGCAGCCTAATTACCCATCTTGCCTTTCCTATGCAATCTGAATTATCATCAGCCCTTATTGTATTCCCAAGTTGCAGACATAGAGCACAATCCTAACCATGTCTACTCAAACGTAAGCCCCATTGTGTTCAATGGGTCTTACTCCCAGGAAAGTGTCTTTAGGATTGCAGCCATAGTGAAGGATTTTGGAACATAACCTCAGAGTACACCTTGAATAAAATACCAGTACTTTTTGGTGCAGAAGTCAGTTTAAAATCAGCTATTTTATTGCAATGCTACTGGCTCTTCATGCCTAAAATACATTCCTGCCCTAGTTCTATTACACCACCATTACACCACATTGGTTCTCCAACACTCTAGTGCAGTGATTTTCAACTTTTTCATCTCATGGCACACCATTTGTTTTTACCATTGACAAGGCACACCATGCTGTTCAAATACCCAAGTTTTCCTAGTAATAAATTCCCTCCCCAAATTTCACACGGCATACCTGAGGACTATCCACTGTACACCAGTGTGCCATGGCACACTGGCTGAAAATCACTGCTTTAGTACCTCAACCAATCACAGTCTAATCGACTGGGAGAATGGAACCAAGCATTTTTGAAAACACTATTTTGGAGTTCTTTGCTACAAACATCTTGTCTAATAACTGTGTATTTTATTTCAAAAATTCTCATTTACATTTTCAGGGTGTGGTCTCTACATGTAAAAAAATACAATACAGTATACAGGAATTTATATACTGCCTTTCTGACCACTGGATTTCTCCTATGACTTTATTCAAGGCAGTTTTCATGGGTAGGCTTCACTAATTTTTGAGAGGGTTTTACAATCAACAGAGAGGTTCTGTCTTTCAAGAACTGCTAGTCTTAGACAGATCTATTTTTGATCACAGGGCACAATCCAGAGTTTGGGCAATGAGGAGAGCCCTAGCTGGGCTGGCCCAACTATTCTGAATCCAGAGCAGAAAGTTATGCTGCATCCAGAGAGTCAAGAAGCCTGGGCTGCCTTAGCTGCACCAGAGCATGTTCAGTAGGCACCAAGTAACACCTGGGGAAGGCTTGGTCCCAAGGAAACCCACCCTCAGATCACACTGAACATGGAACAGCTGTGGTGCCTGCCTTATAAGGAGTCTTTGATGAGACTGCCTGTACACTTTACAGGGAATACAAGGGGATTCTTGGAGTGGCCACCTGTATCTCCAGGTTAGTGGGCTGCCTGTAGTTGTGCCACATCCTGAGGTTGAGAGGCAGGGGTTGCAGGTAGGATGGCCAAGAACTCAGTTTTTTGGTCATCACTGACATTCTTACTCTGCCTTACCATGGAACCCTATGGGTCTACTCATTGCTATACCTGCTCCTGAGGTGATATAACTCTGAGAAACTGGAAGAGGAGATTTCTGCTCTGGAAACAGGCTCTGGATACAGAGTAACTGTTCTGTCCTAGGCAATGCTAAACATGCCCTCAACATGCCTCTCCTGAACTGCTTAGACTGTCCCAGCTAGGGCAGCCCAGATCCACCTGTCCCACCTGGGGCAGCCTATGTTGCAGAATAACTAGTGCAGTCCATCTTGCAGTTGGGTCAGCCCAGTGATAGATAGGGCTGACCTATCTAGGGCTGACCAAGTGCACTGGACTGTACCCTTAGTCACCTTCTTGGTCATGTTTTTCCCCTCAAAAATGAGACTCAGCTCCTCTAGCTGTCTCCTTATCTCTTCCTCTGCTCAGCTCTACAGCTTCAATGTCTCATTACACAGCTCCAGGTGTTCTAGAACTGGCAACCTTCAGTTCTAAACTTCGGGTTTAATGATAACTCTACCCTAAATCCTCTCTACCTTCTACCCTCTCTAGACCCACTTCCAAGAATTATCTAGCTATCTAAATATTTCATGATTTCCAACCTTCACAACAAACACTTGGAAACAATTTAATGTTTCCAACCTTCACAACTAGCAGACAACTCACCATCTGGTCAACACATCACAAATCCATTTACCTGTATTTGTGTCCCTCCATGAGAATAAACCTTTTCAATAATTGTGACTAAGAAATTATGATGTATACTGAATCAGGAAAGAAAACACTGCTAAGGTACCCTTAGCAATTGACATCTGAGACTACTACTTCAGACCATGCAAACATTACTCCGTCTCTATTACATCAGCTGTTACACTAGAATTACTGATCGTTGTATTGAAAACTTGATAACTATACTGAAAAGCATTGCTTCCAAAAACAATAAAAGGCCGTTCCAAACTTAGAATTTACACTGACTTTATATTCTAAGTTTGGAACTGCTTTACAGCCACTCTCAGTTTTTATAAATGAAGTGCCTCCAACTGGAACATTCTTGTGCCGAAAGTCAAACCATTATTAGAAAATAGGATAGTTCCCTCTCTTTTATGGGCTGTTGCCAGTTCCCATTGATATCCAGTGATCAGTTCAAAGCAGCAAAAGCTGAGTGTGCACATACATACGCCCATGCAGAATAGTGTAATTTTCGATGGTGGGAGCAAATCCACCATTTGCCTTCTTTGGAAAAAGCTTAACCTCCCCGCTTCAAAACAAATGGGGGACTCATATACACAACAAATCTGTGCGTGCATACATCTAAAACCAACACAGCACATCAATATAAACTGTTTGGTTTTCATAAACCTTAGTTCCTGGGGGACTTTTGTTTATGAGAACCTTTTGTGTCTATTTAAAACACTTGCATATAGTTGATCTGAAATGCAGATGATGCCATCAGAACAAAGCCTTCTTCACATAATCCAAAATTCACACATGCAGGGAAGTCAAACTGCAGTGGAGGACCTATCCACATCACATGCATGCTCACTTGCAGCTTTACAACATGTTTTTGGGTATATAAACCGTGTGCATCTAGGTTCATATGTATGGTTGGGGATTCTGCAAAAACAATTTCCAACTATACAGACAGTCCTGCAGTTTGATATGGATACCCAATCAAATATGAAAAATCATGGTTGGCACCATGATCATGGGATAATGTTATTTTGTATAATGAGGACTCAAGTCTTTTTGATCTGAACATCAGAAATAACCATACTTCATTGTCAATAAGTTAAATCAGAAAAGGTACCTAGAGTTGTATTAACTATGCAGATTCAGAAGTATTTCATAACTAACTTTTTAATAAGGATTAGGTTAAAAAATAACGTGGATAAAACATTGCTATCATAGCTGAGCTATAGGCTGAGCTTCTGAATACCTGCAGAATTTTTAAAAAGGAATTAATCTTCTCCAAAGGAAAAGAGGGAAGGGAGTAGATAAAAGCTGAGGAAGAGAAAAAGACTGAAGAAAGGCACTGGAAAAAGACTGCTGAAATGAAGTGCTTAAAAAAATCTAGAAACACTTTTAAAATGCTAGATTTCCTTCTGTGGACAATTTTTACCAGTTGGGTGGATATTCAAGTTTATGAGTAAACGGTGATTTTATAGTTTACAAAAGAAAATGTTTTCAAAGTATACAGCTGCAGTTTCATATTTTCACAAGTGAAATCCTAAACCTGATCTGAGTCTTAGTTAGAAGTACACTACCTTAAAAAAGGATTCATCTTCTGTATATATAAAACTGAAAAGTCACTGACTGACTCATTTGTTCACTCACTCACTCAGAGAACAATCCTAACCATGTCTATGCAGAAGTAAGCCCTATTGGGTTCAATGGGTCTTACTCCCAGGAAAGTGTCTTTAAAATTGCAGCTCACTGACTCATCAACACCCTGTCAAAACCACTGGACCTAGAAACATTAAATTTAGGATGGGTGTTTCTTCCATGATGGAGGCACCCAATAAGAACCGTTTTTTTCTGAAATTTCAACCAGAAGGAAATTCTGAAATTCAAGGAGCGCATTCCTTTCATGAGCCCACCAAGAACCAATTTCTAGAAATTTAACCCATAAGGGGTTGAAAAGGGGTGCAAAACATTTTTGGCCTATACTGTACTTAACACTGAAGACTGATCAACACCCAGCCCCAAATCCTGCCCAGTAGGAATGTCCTTGGTTGTGGGGGGGAGGGTGTTGCACAGGGGAAGGTGTTGCACATGGGGTGTTGCTCATAGGGGGATGTTGGGTATCGGTGGTAGATGCGCATGGGGGATAGATGCATATGGGAGCTTGTTCTGCATGATGGGATGTTGCACATGATGTGTGTTGCACATGATGTGCATAGGGAGTTGTTGCGCATGGGGAGATGGTGTGCATTTGAGGGTATGTGCATAAGGGGTGTTTTATTTCTGCAACATGGGTACATTTCACTCGTTTCAAATAAATTGCCAGGATCCATGCAGCTACTTTGGGCTTGCTGTTATTTTGAACGAAGACCTTAGAAACATGGCTCCTGAGACAACCAATACAAAAAAGTTCCTTTATCTTGCCAACCAAGGTAAGTTGTGAAGGAGCAGAGCAACTAAAAAAGGGAAGACCATATGCTCCACTTGATTTGTGGGATCAACATATGCTCCAGCTTCCCCTTTATTTGCTCCCAAATATCTATCTGTAGACTGAAGTGGTGGGCATCTTTCCTATTTCCTAAAAAAAGTAAAACAGTAAACCCAGAACCAAAGTATTATGTGAGGACCCAAATTAGTCTCTCCTCTCCATCATCTGCTTAGGTGACCCTCCAGTTTTCCTGCTACATTTCATTTATTTTTTACATTTTTATACTGCCTATCCCAGGGATCTCATGGTTCTTCTTCCCTTCTTTTGTCCTCAGAACAACACTGACAGATAGTGACTAGCCCAAGATCAGCTTTGTGGGAATTTGAACCTGGATCTTCCAAGTCTGAGTCCAAATCCTGACCCACTACACTAGCCTGGCTGAATCCAATAAATGGTTTAATGAATACTTAAAATAGTGTGTAAATGCTAACGTTGCACCTGCTTTTCAGAGGAAGATAGCAACCTTCTCAGATAATCTGAAATATTTTTCTTTTGATTCAAACTAACAAAAACATGATTAAAAATGAACTTTCTGTGCAAGTAAGATCATTTACTGGTCTGCTAAATGTAGCTATGCTTGAGCATCGTCCAATCTCATACCTTAATATCCAGTCTTATCTACAACTTAGACCAGAAGAGTGCACCCTCCTAAGTGCTGTGTGGGAAGTGTATATAAAATGGAACTAAAAAAGTGTATATAAAACGGAACTATAAAAGTGTGCATTCTCTGTATGGTGCAGTTTTGCAGGGGACAGAGATCTGGATTTCATCTCCAGCAAGATACATTTTTTTCTGAAACTGCCCTTAATTTCATTCATCATGGGAGTCTTATTCACTGAAATCTCAGTCACTGTTTTCTCTCTCCACTCAAGAGTCCTACAATTTCTCTTTCTAGTTCTGCTGCCTCAAGGCACAACAGTGTTGAACTATTGGTCATTAAGTAATAGAATTGTGACATTTGTATCACTAGAGAATTACTTTTGCTTGCTGATGCAGACTAAATCTATTACTTAAAATATTCAGAAACTAAATATGACAGGTCAGGATTCTGAAACTCCACACATACGCAGATGCTTTTATGGGCTGTCAATGGTATTTTGCTACGATTATTAAATGTATAATGGTTAGTGTCATAACAACGATCAGCCATCATGTTATGACATTTATCTTCATAAATGAGGAGAGGAAGGGCATCCACAAATTATTCCATTGCTTGCTATGAGACAATAAATGTCATGGGAGATAAATCAGTATGTGCTGTATGTAAAACAAGATACAGAATTCCAAAGCACAGACATACTGTTAAAATGGCTATGTGTTGTAAAAACTATATTATCCACAAATGTACATCTCTCACAAATTCTCAAACAAAAATAAAAATGGTCCCAATATAAAAAATTAAGGTAGAGCTTTGTATAATTCAAAGCTATATAAATTATATAAACTATATAATTTGTATATAGTTCTGCTCTTGATATCTTCACATTTCCTCAACCTTTTAAGATGCATTATATATTACAGAGATAAATAAAACCTATCATCCTAAATATCTTACTGAATGACTTGAAATGCAAATAAATTACTCAGAAGTGATAGTAATAGGCCAAGTTCTTGATACAGAATAGTGTGACATGTAAAACCACATGAGAACTATGAACTGTTTGCCACACACCTCCTGCACAGTGAAAACATACAGACCAAGCCATGGAGACATGCGTTGTTCAGAGCAGGGTGAACAGATGTCATAACCACAAAAGCGGACAACCATCCCCCCATGACATCCAAGAAAAATGTTGGACACAAAATAAATCTAAAAACGCTCATGTATATAGCTCTCAAGTGGTTAAACACTGTATTATTAAATTTAGAATGATTTCATATACAGTAATTCATTATGTATAATTTAACAATTACAAGGACGCAATGTACTGCATGCTCACAGGAAAAAAGGAAGACATTGAAATTCTTTTCTAGGACATATGATTAAAGTAGGACATGTCCTGAAAAAGAGGATATCTGGTCACCCTATTCAGAGGCAATGTGGGGATTAAAATAGTGTCCAGGGAAAGTAAAAAAAACACATGGAGACATGTCACAACAAGCAGTCATGGGCCAGAGCAGACTCCAACAGTCCAACGGACAGAGGTTCATTGGAGACTAAAGATTCCCTGAAGACCAAACTGGGGGTCTCTGAGGGCTGCAAATGGCCCCCCGGATGAGGTTTGCCCACCTCTGCTTTAGAGGCTTTCAAAGGGAACTTAGCCCACCTGGTAGGAAGGACAGGAATACCCTCAGATTGGGAGAACCTGCAGAAAGGTCTGGATAATCTATCTTACTAGCAGAACTTGAATTTTTTTACCATGCCCCCTTTACCTAAATTACCTTGAATTTTTTTTACCATATCTTTTCAGGCTCCTCAGGGCCTTCACCTGAATTTAGATAAACAAGGGTTCCAAGTCAGAGGCAATGAAGGGTCAGGTAACACATTCATTGAGTTCCCCAGTGGGTTGCATTTAATTGTATATTAAAAGGAAATACTGCTCAAAGAAACCTGGACTACCACACTCTGATTTTCTTCATTTATCCTAAGGCTTTAGAGCTCCTCCCTCTGAATGATGAAACAGGTAAGGCATGTGCCATACAGCATGATTATAGCTTGTATTTGCAACTTTGCTTTCTTTCATTTACAACAAAATAATGCTCAAAGTACCTTGGGGTGCAATCCTAAGAATTTGTACTCAGAAGTAAGTCATATTCTGTTCGGTTAGACTCAGACTGCAATCCTAAAGACACTTTCATGGAAGTAAGACCCATTGAACACAATGGGGCTTACTTTTGAGTGGACATGGTTAGGATTGTGCTCTTACAGCCAAATCCAGAGTACCTAACATGAGCACATAAAAGACATTACGTGCACCCGTAGTTACTGCACCACTTAGTGAAAACCTATGGGAAATTCATATTGCAATCCAGAGTAAATTGTTCTTACACCGGAGCAAGGACTCCCCATAGTTACTCTGGATTTCTTTCTTACTCTCAGGGAAGTGTGTTTAAAATTGCAGCCATAGTATGTAGCAACTTGCAACTCTACTTCCAAGAAGTCAATGTATAATTTATTAGTATTCTTTGAACTAAAAATTATTTTTACTTCATAAATATACAAACACTCCTATTCTAGCTTCCAATTATATGTAATGCATTTCATAGTCCTAAAATAGTAAACAAGTTTATGTATGACAATTTAGTATGCAACACTTCAAGTATGTGTTGCATGCATATTTCAGTTTTTTTGCCCTTGACATCAAAATTTCCTTGTTTTCTCCTTCAAGTTTTTTGTCATGGGGACTTTTAAGTTCTTTATTAGGTGTTTATATTTTTCTGATTTATGTATGTGGATGGCATCCTATGAAACACATTAAAAGAACAAACCTCCCTGTACCCCAAAAAACCACTTTCGAGAGTCAAAAGACAAATGTTTTACACCATCAGAATGTTCATTCAGGTAGCAAAAGGCTCAGGTAGGACTGGCCCATCGGACAATTCATGTGCCTGCCTGATCAAATGAAGACTGACTTAGAGACCAAGCCTGACTCTTTCACACAAGCTGTAACAGGTGCGCATTGTCACAAATGGGCAGTGTAGGTTCCAGAGCATCCGGTAGTAGAGCGGTAAGTGGAGGGCATTCCAGGTTGGGTGTAGGGAGGGAGAACATATAGCGGGGAAGGCAGTGGGATGAGATGGGACAGGACCAGTGGAGTTCAACTCTACTAGATCCAGAACCACCAGGGTGACCATATAGATTGGAGGACAGAGTGTCTTTACCTTTAAGCACTGCATAGAAGAGGGAATATAGGCAGGTTTAGCTCAACATAGAAGGGTTTAAAAAGCAGCATCTGCCTAAATTCCCTGTTCTAGGCAATGGTTAAAGGTACAGGCACCCTGACCTCCATTCTATATGGTCACCCTAGTACCCCAAGGCTTCTTGATTCTGCACCAGCTATATAGTTTTACTGTACAAAGATACCCTGATAAATGAGAGGAAAGCCCAAGGGAAAAAAAACATAAAATAAAAATTTAGATCTTCAAAGCTACCTTGAGTAGAGATCAAATAGAAAGGCCATCAAAACCTTCTCAAGCAGCAGCATTTCTGCATGTCTAAAAGAGAATTTACTTAAAACAAATATGGAAATAATAGGTCTGTGTTAAGCCAACAACAAAGAAATTCTAAGTATAGTAAAACAAAGTCAAATCAAATTCCCATTTTATAGCAGCATGAAACTCCTTTCACAATTGTTTAGATTCTATTTATAGTAGCAAGAGTCAACACTTGAGATAAAAGTCACAGAGATTAAAGTCAAAGCCTTAGCTATACATAAATTATGATGCTGATTTTTGATGTCGTTCATAGCCTTCAAATATGGATACAGCATGAAATATTCCCTTACCACTATATGATTTAGTTCAACTGTACTATCTCAGCAAAACAGATGAAATTGCATTTTCGTTTGAGCAGCAAGATATACGAACTGGAAAATGTGCAGATTCTCACACATACACTCTCACACACTCACAAACACACTCACACATACACACAAGAAACGCAATTGCAATTAGGTTGCTGCAAGTCCCCAACTGTTACAGTCTTTTTGGCAAACTAGAAAATGTTTTTATTTTGCTTATTTTCTATTTTGCTTTTAGATTAAATGTATTTTGACTGTGTAAGAGCAGTAATCTACTCTATATCTTGGAAGGAATGTTGCTGAAGAAAACACTAGTGACATAATATATGTACATTTAGAGCGGCCCAGGATGTCAAAACATAAGGCCCATGGGCAAGATACAGAACCCAGGAGCTGTTTATTTGGCCCATATAATAATTGGGTCTCCTAGAGATGCCCTTTCAGCTGTGCTGCTTCTGCTGAGGTTCTTGGAGGAAGAGACAGAAAGAGGCCTCACAAGGAAAAGAAGGCTTTGGGAGGAAAGGAGAAACCAAGAGGAATGAAAAACTAATGAAGCCTTAGCTCACTTCAGTGGTTCTCGGACACTTTGGCCTGAGATCCTCTTTGAAAAATAAAAATATGTCCAAGACTCCTGTCAAATTGATGTAATGTCATCAATCTGGCAGTGGTGTCATAACCAGTAGTCATAGCCCACCAGAAGTGACATCACTGTGATGTCAGAGATCCTCCATGTCTTCTTGGAAGTAAGTCCCAATTTTCAATGACACTTAATCCCAGGAACGTATGGAATACAGCCCGAGTGCCACAACTCTTGCATACCTACCTGGGAATAAGGGCAAAATCCACAGCAGTTTCGGATCCACGCAGTTACATCACCCTCTGGTATTATCTTGAAAGACTGGTATCATGCTCAGCGCTGCATACGCTGCATGCGAAGCACAAAGGCCTGGATTATATTGATATGGAGGATAGGCTGTTTCCCAAGCCACAAATCCCCTCTCTCCACGCCACTGAAATAGTCCAATGGAAAGGCAGAGCCAATACAATTGGTTCCAGCTGCGTCACTGAGCTGGGCTAAGGAAAAGAGCTCACCCTGTCTTCTGAGGAGCGACCCAGGTCTCGAACCCTGGCCTGCTGATTAACAGGCACAATGTCTTAACCACTTGTGCCACCCACAGCCCATAGTCTTTCAAGACTGATGGATGCCAAGACTAGTGTTATCTTATGGAAAGTCATCTTAACTGCTCCGGAGCAAGGGGCTTCATTTCACTTAGGATATAGGCCTAAGTCCAGTGATGGGATTCAAAGAAATTAACAACCGGTTCTATGCCCATTTGGCAGCCACTTTAAATGGCTATTTTTAAACTTTATATGTTGTGTTTCTCTTTAACAATCAGTTCTACAGAGTAGGTGCGAACCTGCTGGAGCCCACCACTGCCTAAGTCTGATTGTGTTCAATGAGACTTATTCCCAGGAAGGAACCTCCTGTGGGGAGAACCCCAAACCTTTCCCCTCTCCAGCTCCTTTCCCAATAGCCCATGGCTGCAGGCTGCCCAAGTCGTAATCAAAAAAAGGGACAAGGTTCCCTCAAATTGTCAGACACCCAGGAAAAGTGTAGGACACTGCAAAATAAAAGTTAAAAACACTCATATAAATTGCTTTTATTGGGTTAATTTAAACACATTATTAAATTTAAAACTTATATATAATTTATTAATTACAAGCAGGCTACATGCTGCCTGAAAAGAAAATAGGAATGTTCTGGAAAAAGAATATATGGTCACCCTGCCATTGCTGCTACTCATCTGGCACTCGCCCACTGTTTAGAAAAAAGAGCATAAGAAATATTGTATCCCAAAGTTGCCAAAATCTTACAGTCGTACTGTACAAACAAACAGCTATATTTCAATATATATATTGAAATATATATATAGGGTTCCAACAAACAGCTATATTTCAATAACCATTCCACATGTGAAGCCATAATTTTACAAAAGTTTGTTTGAGAGATCTGGGACTCTGCATACAAAATTTCATCAAAATCTGTGATGGTTATGAGGGGAGCCCTACAACACTTGACATGGAATGACCCATTCATCTTTGCATATATGCAGTCCTATAGCCATCAAGATTCAATCATTTCAAGTTTACATCATATAAGTACTATATAGATAATTTATTACTACCATATAAGTTTTATATATATAACTAAAAGAACACCCAGCCCCAAATTCTGCACCTGCTCAGTAGGGGTGGGAGAATGTTGCACAGGGTGGGGGCATGCTCTGCATGGGGGGTTCATTTATATGGGAAGGGGAGGTGAAGCACATTGAGAGTTGTTGCACATGGGGAGTGATGACATATGAGGGTATTTTACTCCTGCAACATTTTGCTAGTTTAATATATAATACTTAAGGACTATAAGTAATTTATCAAAAGGTGCAAAATGTTTTTTGCATTAATGCAATACAAAATGTCACTCGAAAAGATGCTATGCTGGATGAACAGGGACATTTGCTCTCCTTCTAGACAGGTTTGGCTGACATCTCTAAATTCAAACTCTTGGAGACGATCATGAACATGTTTGACAAGGTTCAATAACCTGAAGGCAGAAGTAGTACAACAGACAATCAGTTCCAATAAGAAGTGAGTCATCCAAAGTTAAAGAACTGGTATGTGGCAGTTCTACTGACAAAGAGACAGAACTGTGATAGAAAAAGAGGAAAATTCCAAATCAATCTTCTATTATTTCTCCAGGAATACACATAACACAAATTGTGGGTTGTGATCCCATTTTTGGCTGGTTATGGGCCCACTTTGGCCAAGACACTGCATGGTAAAATGGAGAATGATCCAGAAGTTGTGGCAATGGGAAATGTGGCACAATGTAGCCAATGACCCAGAAACAACTTTCATTTCACTATGTAATGCCCTGGCCTCACTAGGTCCTGGATTCACACTGGATAATGCGGTTGTTATCAAGAAATTAGAAATGTCTAGTTTAAGGTGACTGAAGGCTAAATGTCCCTGTCCATCATCAGCACAGAATACTGTACAAGGCCAAACAATAGATTTAAATTTAACCATGGAGCAACACTTAACAACATATTACTATGAAAAATAGAAAGGGATGTTTGTGCCCACTTCTGTATCTTTCAGACTTTATAACAAGCAATATGCTGAACTGCCATTACTTCACAGGATCCCTGTGTCAGGGAGTGAAGACAAAAAAGATGATTTCCAAACTTGGGAGGCATTTTTCATTGACTACCTAAATTTATTTACCAAGTCCAGATTACGGTAGTGGGAAGATTTAGCCACTGATGAAGTTTCCAGTGTTGCCCCGGGTACACCCAACTGCTTAGAATGTCATTTTCACAGTAATCTTTGAGGCTCCTTCCATGTATCCTTTTTTGTCCTCACAACAATCCTGTGACGTAGTTAATTGTTCTACGGGCAGCTCAAAAAATTACTTTTACAGATGGAAACCTTCATAGCATAGTCATAATCACATCTGGCATCAGGGAATGCTTTGCAAGCTTCCAGCAGTAGTTTTTAGGTCAGCCAAGCTGTAACAGGTCAGCTAAGCTCTGTTGTCTCATGACAGCTTTGTCAGGTTTCAGATCTCCTATCTAAGAGTAATCCAGTTCTTTTCCAGCCACAACGTGAACCATAAAGTACAGAATAGAAACCAACATACAGGCCCACTCTATTTATCCCCAAGTTCAGAATAATCAGATTTAACTCACTGTAGGTTTCAACAGTGAAGGGCCAAACCTGAGTTCCTGGACATGACTAGAAGGCACTATTCAGCACAGCTCCATTCTACTTCTGAAGCCTCAGGTGGAGCCCACTCAGGCTCAATATGGTTCCAGAGGACCAGAATGAGGCAGAACCACAGATATATAATCTGCAGATAAATAGGCTCCATCCATATGAACGTAATTACCAATTTCAGGTAACATTGCATAAAAATGGTGGATATTTAATCATATTCCATTAGACACATAACAAGTCTTAAACTTCAACAGAGGGTTGAAGTTGTGACAAGTTGTGACTATATAATACATGGTGCTGATAATGTCTTTTTCCTTTGTTTTGCTTTGATTCTATTGCTTATATAGATAATTAAGGCAACAATCCAGAGTAACTACGGGCGCATGTAAGAGACATTATGTGCACCCGTAGTTACTGCACCACCTAATAAAAACCTATGGGAAATTCATATTGCAATCCAGAGTAACTTGTTCTTACTCCGGAGCAAGGACTCTCCGTAGTTACTCTGGATTGTGCTCTAAGCCACTATTCAATAAACCACAGCCCACAGGCTAAATCCAACTGTGAATGTTTCCCCCGTATGAGCAGTGCTTCTGGGTTCCACTGTGATGCTCACAAGAAGCCCATCCAATCTCCGTTGCATGACCCTCCGCACTGTCAGGTCTGCCCAGAAATCCAGGCACAAACCCTTCTGGAACAGTGGGCTACAGATGATGCTGGCTGGACTGTTGCACAGTGGTGATCAGAGATGCTTCTTTTTGAGCTGCACAGCAGAATAGTAAGCACTGATTTGACTGGAGATTCCTTTAGTACTACACAGCAGTTGTGAATTAAGTGACCACTGAACTGAGTTTGGCATCCACAAGTTTGGCAACCAGGCCTCCACTATGGATATCTGAACTTGACAATATGCCATGGCAACGAATGGTTTACAAGTGTGCTAAGAGAGTTGGGGGGAAGGGTCATTTATTGGGAGGGACACTGAAGGATGTGGGGCACCCCATCAGCAAAGTCTTGTCAAAAACCTGATGGCATGCCTTGGAAGGGTGCTAGAGGTATATGCCCTTTTCTACCCCACTCCATCCAACCCATCTGCTGCTTGACACAGAACTTTCATTGGATCCAATGCCCTTGTCAGCACCAAATGTAGGAAGAAAGATCCTGGTCACACTCTCCTCTCTGACATGGACTACTGAACAGAAAGCTTTTTTGGTTTGTTGAACCAAATTTGCTACAATGCCTTAATCAGGAAAATGGTTTGCTTCCTACAAACCACAATATCAAAAAACAGCCGACAACTTGTTTGCCTAGACCACCTAAGAAGTTTGTACCAGATGCGATATCTGAATCAGGAATTCTTTAGTTCACTGCTCATTCTCTCAACTAGTCTGGTTCTCAGTTTATATCGGATCAGAAGCTAGATGCAAAAGCACCCATTTAAGTAGAAAAGGTCTCAAAAATTGTATATCCCTGAAATACAGTAAGTCCTCAACTTACCAATGAGTTCTGTTCCAGAAGCACATTCATAAGTTCATTTGGTTCGTAAGTCCAACAAAGGTATAAAGGGTCTTACCAACAAAACTGCTCCAGGCACTCAAAGTCCCATGTGAGTAGGGTGAAACCTCCCCCATCTCTCAGACACTGGAAGTGCCTGGCTCACAGGGCTTTGGGATATGGAAAAGCGAGCGAGAAGGGTCTCCCCTCTCTGCCCAAACCTGGCAATCTCCCTCATGCCAGGTTAGCAGGTTCTGGAAAAGGAGATACATCTCCCCCCTTTCTGCAGTCCAGCATTGGGCTGGATGCTACTGGGGACTCCCAGTCTCTGGGACCTACAGGGCAGCTCTCCCTATGGCTTAGCCATCTGGCATTAAGACCCAGAGCTGCCATGCCAGCTCCAGTGACAGGTCAAAAGTAGGAACAACAAAAGCTTGTTCATATTTCTTAAAGTTTGCAAGTTGAAGATATGCTAGTCAGGGCTCTACTGAAGTTGTTCTTCCCACCATGTTTCCACAACTACCAAAACTTACTGTAAATAAGAAACTACTTACTGTAGTTGTCCATCCAAAATTACAGATACTAATGCAACCACTAAGAAATATCACAGATACTAGAACTGACCCTCAGATGAGATGCTTAAACTCTGATAGTTAGTAATAAATAAATTTGGTATTTTGGTGTTTACTGAATAGTAGTTTTACAGATTACTGCCCCTAAAATACTTAATGGCCCAGCTCCAAAAGCTGAATACTCACTTCCTCCAATATATATCCATACCTACACTTAGAACACCACTGGAGATTCTGCTATGGATGCTTCTACCCTTAGAAGTTAGTAACTGGAAACAAATGGAAACAAAATCTTTCATGTGGTGGCACCAAACCATTGAAACACACTCTGCAATGATGTCCACCTGGCACTTATAATTTTGATCTCTTTGATCTCCTTTGCTTAATCCTGTTTGCACCCTTGTCTTGCTGCTTCCACTGCATTTAATACATGTTAGAAGTTAAGGAAATAAGCGGCTACAGAGATGGAAACATGGCTCGGAAGTAAAGCATTAACTTTGTGACCAGAAAGTGGGCAGCCCAATCCTATGCCAGGACAGCACTGATGGCCTTGTGCACTGCCACGTCTACTTGGAAGTATGTCACATTGTGCTCAATGAAACTTACTTCAATGGATTGCTGCCTGATTGCCCCTTTCCAAGATGGCAGCACTCTGTACCAGATTCCAAGATGAAGTCGCAAAACCTTCCAAGGGAGTCCCAATCCCCACTTTGAGACCCCCTGCTGTAAGGCATATGTCTGTGGCCAAGTAGGGAGAAGTGCAGCAAGGAGGCTAGCACCAGTCAGTCCACAGGAAGTTACTTCTATGCAGCAGCAAGTCGTTTCAGGTTGGGGAGGCAGTTTAGACCCAGCAGGAAAGCAGAGGCACAAGCTGCTGCTGAAGCTTATATCCCCTCCCAAATCTTGGACACAGATCTCCTTGTTCTGTGCCAGCAATGTTCTTACCTAGGGGGCCTCCATCTGTTTCTCTAGCACTACGGCGGTAGCAGTTTCAGCACCACTGTACCATAGGATGCAGCAGAACAGAAGATGGGCCCTTCAAGTTCAATTCTTGGTAACTCCAAGAGGGTAATTCCAAATGAATTCAACCAAAGTCTCAAAAACATTGCACAGTCACCGACTCAGATTTGACTGAAAATAATTGGGTTGGTACTTTTACATATATAATGGCCACATGACAAATATTAGGTGAAAAATCCAAAGGGTTTGTGTGCTATGGCCCTTCAAAACAAGGGTGTCATACCCATTTTTGATGCTCACAAATTGCGGATTTTCCTGTGTACCCGTCTTTGGATGCTAATATCTCAGAGGTAAATGAAGTTTTCTGGATGAATTTTGATATATAGAGAAATTTGGGCTCAGGCCCTCTGAATCTGTCATCAGAAAAGGCCTCTCTCTTCTAGTTTTGGAGATATTGGCATCCAAAATGGGGATCTTTTGAAGGGCAAAACAACATTTGAGATTAAAATTTTAATATGAAGGAGGTGAGAAAACAAACTGAATCTTAGAGTAAATGTTTACAAGATTTGTACAATTATGCAGCAAACATTTTATTACCATTGTTATTTGCCCATATGGTGAATTTACCCTTAGAAAATTTGTTTCGCCCATGAAAAGATCCCCAGTTTGGATGCCAATTATTATCATCATGGGACTTCTGGTTGAGTTCATATGGAATGACCCAAGAACAGTTAGAGAATATCACCTGCATAGAATGCTAGAGAGCCTGTACCATTGTCTACTGTCCAAACAGAGCTAGATGAATCAATGTTCTGGCTTGATATAAGTTACTTCCTTTGTTCCTACCCATAGAAATTTTTAACTTGTTTACATCCCTGGAAAATTAAAAAAATGAGTGTGTATACACACAGCAAAAAATAAAGATATACACTAGGCTTTGCTAAAACAGTATCAAAACAGTAAAAAACAGAAGTAGTTCATGAAAAGAAAAGTTATGATGAGGTACAGAGTTGTTTTTCCCTCAGGCAAGTTATGCAGTAGCACCAATAAGTCCATGAAGCACCCAACAGTTACAGGTTCCTCTTGACTATCACGTGGCTTACTCCCTTCCCCACCCATCATCCAAACATAATTCATACCTCTGAGCAGCAGTAAGGCGTTGTTTCAGCTTAAGGCACTAATGCTCTTTTATAGTATAAAGGGTGTTAAATAAATAAAGTTCAATGGATCACACACATAGTCAAGTTTTAGTTATGTGTTTAAATGCCATCACCTAAGGCATCATATTTGTGCACATTATTATGCAAATTTACAATATTAAAATACCATAGATATGCCCTGAGCACACAGCACAGAATGTGAAACTATTATGCTGTTGCTCAGCAGCTTTATAAAAATTGATCATCTATAATACACACCATGCTTAGTCCAGATGTAACCTAATTATTAGCAGATTTTTCACCCAACATTTTATCTCTACACAAATGAGGTTGGTCCTTTAAATTAAAAGATAAATGTCTCTTTAGACAAAAAATAGCCTGCTTACCATAGTAACAAGGCAGGCAGGCAATCATCCTCTTTGGGGCTTAAAAGAGCTGCTTCAGCTGCCTCCCTCTCAGTACCTACACCTCAGCTGTACAATGGAAATAATTCTCATAGGGTGTTGAAAATCAAAACAATACATATGAAGCATTTTATACAATCTGAAATGTAAGTGTGTGTTAAGTTACACACACTCACTTTGCACACTCATATAAACACTCACTATGCAATCAAGAGGCAAGACTGTGAAGGAAGAGTGAAGATACATTGGATTGGTAATGGCTTATGAAGCAAAATATGAAACAGATGCAGTACCACAAAACTACAAAACCCACTGCATCCCCAAGCACCTTCTGATGGCATATTCTGTGCTACTATTGCCACAGGGAGTGACCCAGCCAAACAGTCCCTCTGATTGGAACAAATCAAAGCTGGTCAATCCACAATGTTTCCAGAATAACCTCAAAATTGTGTTTCTACATTACCAAAGAATAAAATGAGGGACAGAACACTCATTAATGTAAGAGAGCATCAACAGAGGGCATCAACAGGAAAAAGTCCAAACTGGTACAAACGAATGTTTAGAAAAGGATTCCAACATATTTCAAGCTTCAGCAATTCCTCAGGGGAATAACTTACAAAGCCTCTCTATAAGTTCAAAACATGCACATTGTGCTGAAAAGAGCACTTTGTTAAAAGGCAGACCTCCTCTCTATGGCTACTTTTGGGTCCAGAGAGCAGGTCTGTCTTAACTGAAGAGTGCTTTGTTTAATATCCATATTATTAAGCACATTAAAAATTTTTAAAGTTATTTCCCTGAATAACTGGAGCTTTAGCATATCTGAAGCTATTTACGTACTGAATCCAGCCCAATGTAAGAAAACACATGAATGAAACCATAGGAGTTTTATAAAACATTAGAAATTAATGACTTTAGGGTTACGTATTATGATACATAAACCAGGCTCAGTCACAGAGACCCTCTGATCTCCACAAAACACATATGTTTTCTTGCGCTGGGACCAGAGTTTCCGTTTCAACTCCAGCATGCATGTAATACTACTAACCCTACAATCCAGAGTAAATACGAGAAGACATAAGAGACACTTACTCTGGATTGCTCTATGCATTTCCCGTAGGTTTCCCATAGGTGGCACCGTAACTACATTGGTGTAAAAGGTCCCAGTTACTCTGGATTGTAGCCTACACCTTCATTCAATAAAGCCCTGCAGCCAAACCTTTTTTTATTTGAAATGCACTGAACAGTCTAACAATAAGGATTTAAGAAAAAAGAAGAAAAAGGAAAACCGCTATTTTTTTCCAAGTCAATGGAAAATGAGCAAATGAAACACCAGGTTGTGTGCAGAAAAATGACAAAATCTTCAATAGCTATCCAATTCCTGCTGTTCCTACAGAAAAACACTTTACAATATTTAAGATGCATTACGATTCACACATCAAACGCAGAGTAAAACCTGTGTTGACTACCTTAACTACAAATTCTGAATACATTACATCCTTTAACATTTGTGGTCCAATCCTACCCCCCTCCCCAGGTTATAGCTGTGTATTGCTAGGATACCACTGTCACTGTGTCAGCCTCTCTGGCAACAGCAGCTGCACAAGCCACTGGTGCAGCAGCCGAAAAACCACAACTCTCCAGGGTTGCCAGAATTCTCTTCCAAAAAATCAGGACAAGACCCTCTGTCCCATTTGCCAGTATGTTAACACAATTCCCAAAAATTGGGATTGTCTGTTTTGGGAGACATATGGCAATCCTACTCCAGTACCAGAATGCAGCTTCAGGCAGGGTTCTACTAGCAGAGGAAAAGAAGACCATAGGGATCAGGATGGATCATTTTGAGATCAGGACAGAGAAGATCACAGAAGCAGTGGCCTCTACCATATCCAAAGTCCCATCCTGGACCTGACACTGACACACACACATGAATGGTGAGTATACCAATAAAAAAGCATGCACAGATTTGAGGAGTTCCATCAAGGATCAAGAAGTTAAGTGGCCAAGAAGTTAAGTGAAGATTAAAAAAAGAAAATTCTTACCTCTCTTGGCCAGCATGACCCCAAATTGGGATGCAGATTACAATGGACATGCACCAGTTGCCATGCACTCTGTGTGCCACAGCAGGATAAAACTGGGGTGTAATTAATTGTAGAGTAACTTCCTAAGATTATTTTAAAGAGTGGCATTGGAACAAACAAGAGTGTTCTAAAACTCTGTATTAATCAGCCCTATCTGTGGTAGGTTGTGTGCAGGCATTCAGTAGTCATACCATGTTGTTGTACAATCACTGAAATGTATCAGTCTCAACTATTTACTTGTCACTGGAACAGAAATTGATTCAGTTAGGCCTCAGATAAATTATTGATGAACCCCAAGGGAGCAGAACAGTACATCAGATGACTATTAGTTCCCATAAAATGTTCACAACTTCATGGGATGCTGCTATGTTTGTCTTAAGGCACAATGTAGGAAACCTTCTTTTTTTTTTTTTGCTAAAGAATCCTATACAAACTGAGGTAAAAGTAAGCCCCACACAGAACACAGAAAATTCGCATAGGACTATGCAAAGTAAACAAATTCAGTTTAAATTATGCTTTAATAGACTGAAAGTCCAATCTACTTAGTCAACTCAAAAGTAAGCCTCATTAAAGTCAACGGGGTTTACTCTCCAGGAAGAATGGATAGGATTGCAGCCTCGGTTTCCTTTATCAGACACATGGTTATTCCAAGTTGTCAGGTATAAATGGGTATACAGAAAAAGACCTAGAACCAAATGGTATTAAATACAAAAATAGAGTTTGCAACAGTTCTATATAAAGCTTAAAATAATGAATATAAATGTACAATTCACAAGATTAATCAACTGACAATACACAACTACCTGGCTATATTAAGTTAATTAACATCTGTAACAAGATATAAAATCTGTCTTAATCTAGAACTAATGAATTCAAACTCAGCAGTGTCAGTCTGGAGTCTTCGTTTGATATCCCTTTGTTAAAGACTGGTGAGTTTCCGGTCAAAGGCAGGTTGTCCTGGGAGACAGAAATCATCCACTGGCTTCTGAACGTCATATTTCATGCCTAATATCCTAAGACCAGACTGCTACTCATGAATAATCTATTACAGGACAGACCCAAATAAGAAAATGATAGAACACCACATGCTGTCACCTAGCAGCCCTTAGTTTCCACACCCCACAAATGACTTATAGCCAGTCCTGGACAACAATAATTCTCTCACAATTGTTGAGTTGCAGGATCCACTAATCTGAAACAGGCAATCTCCAGGAACAATAGCTCACGTAATTGGTACAGAAACACATGGATCCGACCCTACAACAAATGAAATTGTCAATTCTGGCCCTGCATCCATTCAGGTTACTATATTACAGGCTATTTTATTGTATCAGCTATACCATCAATGTGTTCATTTTGTGATCAAGGCTAGCACCTGCCAACTGTTTACTTCTGTTCCCTATATAGGATGCTTTGCTGCAGGAATTATACACAAGGTAAAAACCATACGGCTCATAATGGCCAGTAGATCAAATTTGACTGAAAGTTCTCATATTTCTAACCAACTCAATGCTTCCTCCTAAAACCACGGTATTAAAGACTCATAGTAGTTAAATATGAACTTCATACAGTACAAGCATGTGCTCCTTTTTAGTCTTAAAAGTTAGACCTATTTCTAGTTACAATTGGAGTATTGATTCCAAAAATGGCATCAGTTTTGCCCTATCATATTTACTTTTACTGATACGGCACATTCTCTGTGATTCATTCAAATAACTCCTTTGTGAGGAAGTCTACATTTTTGGAACTGACATCCCAAATTCATTTTCAACTACTTTACGTTTTTCTAATCCTCAATTTTGCAGGTCCATGTTATCAAACAAAAAATGTCACAGTACACAAGCAACAAGGGACAGGGCACACAAGCTACTTTAGATTTATTTAAAGACAAAAATCAAGAAGCCTCCAAAATTTTGATAGTCCACCAAGTTCTACAAAATAGTCTATAGTGTTTCCAGTGCCCAGCTGCTGAAGACTAGTTAACACAGCCTAGAGATGAAGTTTCACAAGAAAATGGAAAACAAGAGTCCCATAGTTGGACTAGAAAAACAATGTATAGGAATCCAGTGGATATACTCCATGAAAGTTCTAGACTGGGGGAAACAGAATACTTCTAGGCTCAGAAGGAGTGAACTTTTACATAAGTTGAGAAATATTCTGATGTATCATGTATGCAATGTAACATATGTTTTAGGTGCCACAAATCTCAGAGCATGGTCTGCAGGCACAGGCACATGAGATCTAGATCTGCTTAGGAATCCATAATACAAGGAAAAACAATGAATTATTTAAACCAGAAGTGGGATTTAGGCTGCACATAAGAGGGCTGCAATGTGAAGCACAAGACTCTTTTTCTCAGTCTAGTTCTTGCTTTGTTTATGCAGGCTATGTCTTATCAGCAAATCTGCCTCAAAACATCCCTTCATTTTCACAAACAACCACATTTCCCATTCTTGATAACTTCTTTCTCAACACAACCACAGTTGTGGGGACAGATCAAACAGCATATAAAGTAGTCAACCACAATTTTTAAGACAAAAAAAGAAAGTAAAGTTGGGTCAGAATATAAAATGCATTTCATATTCTTCCTATGTAGTTCAGTAGTACAAACTTAAATACAGTGGTACCTTGCTTAACAAGTGATCCACATAACAAGTAAAAATTTCTCTAGGATTCTGCCTCACATAACCAGTGTTGCTTCACTTAACAAGCACACTCATTGGCAGTTGGGGCAGACACGCTGTCCGGCAGCCCTTTTAAAAAGCGTCAGGGCTGCCTAGCGTGCCTGCCCATAGCGAAAGCAACACTTCCGTGCTGTTCCTCCTGTGGCCGGGCATCCGCTGGGCAGAGGGAGAGAACAGCAGCGGAGAAGAAGGAAGCAGCTCAGGGCGAGCCAGAAGGGAGCAGGGGAGAGAAAGGCTCAGGATTAAGAAGAAAGTGGGGAGACACCTGGAAAGTGTCTTGGACTGCAGAAGAAAGTGTCTTTGATTGCAGGCTCCTAAAGATGTCTACCCAGAAGTATGCCCCATTGTGTTAAATGGAGCTTACTCCCAGGAAAGTGTCTTTAGGATTGCAGCCTAAGTAGACTTCATAGGATCATGCACATTGAATGCATGTTTTGAATTCAATTCCAGTGTTTTCTCATCATTTTTACATACAGTTAATATTTTATTTTATGAATACTTTTTGGGTTGTGGAACCAATTGTCTGAGTTTCTATTATTTCCGCTTCCTATTAAATCTGCTTCACATTAAGAGCGTTTCACATAACAAGCATGCTTCTGGAACAAATTAAAAGAATTGTTATGTGAGGCGCCACTGTACAACCAATGTCTACCATATTCAACAATATGCATGTTTCAGTAGATAGACTGTATGGATATTGAATTTTTACTATTTTAAAAAAGAAAATACTGTACACTGAAACAAAAAGTTAAATTGGGTATTTTGAGCAGAACACACTCATTAGTGTCTCTACTTTGAAGCACCTAATGAAGCTGTGTATCACCATTACAACTATGGTATATCTTACCTGCCTATTATGCATGCAAATTTTCAACTTTATGCCATGATACATAATAGACTGCACTGACATTGATGGCTATAAGATTTGAATTACGGCAACAGTTTCAATATAAATGTACACATGAAGATCCACTACAAATGTGTGCCTTATAATCCCACTGAACACAGTTCAAAGACATATTTTAAGTGAAATATGCTTTCAAAATGAATTTCATAGATACATTTAACAAATTAAGTACAAAAAATAGGGTAAAACAATGTTCGAACATTAAGCCAACAGCAGATCTTCCAAGTTGATTTCTTTTCATCACTGCAATGAACTGAGACTGAAACTTCACAAAAAACACACTGACTGTACTGTACAGTCTACTGCATGCAGTAGATTGCAGGGCCAGTTTATTTAGCAGAATTCCAAGATGACACACAATTCCAAAACTGAGAATATATATACACATACAGAGATATTTTAAAATGTACACTAAAACAGTACAATAATGAATCAAGGAACACAGAAACATGTGGGAAAGAGACAGGTTTCCCTAACTGATAAATACTAGTGTCTTTAGAAACACAGCAGGCTTTTGAGGAATAAGATGTTTAGGAATTTTCTAAAATGGGCAAAACAGAAACCTTTGAGACTCTATACAGGTCACAAGAAAATCCCTCAACAGTCATTATACACCTGGCAAAATATAGTAAGTACTGTAGAACCTTGGAATATTAGTCTGATACACACAAAATGGCATGGAGGAAAGGAAGTGAAATAAAGATATTTTAACCAGGGACATACCATTGCTTTTGTTTTTGTTTTTTAGAACAGTGTGCAGGGAAATCCTGGATATTCCATTCATGCACACACACGTGATGGAAAAATTCCACAAGGTAGTTTACATTAATAAATGCTGCTTATTACATGCACATGCTATGACAGTCTGAGGATTTCAAATACAAAAACAGGAGAGCATTTCCCACATTATTTCACAGAAATTACTCTTATGCACATATTATTACAGAGAGAGGTGGACTGTGAAAATATGAGGGGTGGGCACACACACATATACAAACAAATAAGCACTGAAGCACAATATACAACAAAAGCCATAATCAGGACAGAAGTGATACACCATCTCCAGGCTGTCACCTAAACACACACGCACACTCAGTCCCAATGCTTACGATCATGAATGAATGCATGAAAGCACTTAGGAAGTGTTACAATCACAGTTGGAGTGCCTTTCTCTCTGACCCCAAGAGGAAATATACTGCCCCCTCACTGTAGTAGTCACTGTCCAGGTAAGGAGGAAATCCTGCCTCTTCTTTCAGCTTCCAGATCATTGAGGAAGGAGGAGGACCTCAATAACCAAGAGCAGTGCTTATTGTTTGACTGAGTAGGGCAAGAGCACCAATTATCTATCACCTGAATTAGGACCTTCAGTCCTAGGCATGTTTTAATAAGAAAACTCCACCAGAGCCCCTCAGTGCCTTGTCTTGTGTATACTGGAGGTTCTTTCCTGGTTAAGAACCCAATCCTATAACTGTCTACTTATAGGTAAACCCCATTATAGTCAATGGGGAATACTCCCAAGTGTGGCTAAGACTGTAGCCTAAATTCCTCTCTATGGGACATGACTTAAAACAGAGAGTTCCTAAAACAAAGTAGTTCCCACAGAGCCATGCAAAGACTTCTGAAGGCAGGGTCAGCTTCCTGCCTTCTCCTGTGGATATAAATGCATATCCAAGTAGGGCTCCCCTGAACCTGGAGGGGACTGACTGCCCCATGCACCGTCACTCAGAGCCCAATCCTATGTGTATCCATTCAAAAGCAAGTCCAGTTCTGTTCAATGACACTTACTCCCAGGAAAGCATGGTCAGGACTGTAGCCTAGGAGCATGTCTACACAGTAGCAAGGCCCACTGTATGCAATGAGACTTACTTCTGGGAAAACATGAATAGAACACCTTCTCATCTATGTCTACACAAGAAAGCCCCATTGTGTTCAAAGAAACATATCCCCAGGAAAGCACATACAGGACTGCAGCCTGGGAGCATGTCAGCTCAAGAGCAAGCCCCATTGTGTGCAATGGGCTTTACTCTTGAAGCATGGAATGACTGCAGCCTGGGACCATGCCTACTCAAGAGCAAGCCCCATTGTGTGCAGTGATACTTACTCCCTGGAAAGCATGGACAAGGCATCATCCCCTGCATGTCTACACAAGAAGCAAGTCCCATTGTGTTCAATGACACTCCCTTGAAAGCATGGAATGACTGCAGCCTGGCAGCATGTATACTCAGGAGCAAGGTACTCCCAGGAAAGTGTGGAATAACTGCATCTTAGGAGCACCTCTACTCAAGAGCAAGCCCCATTGTGTGCAATGGGCATTACTCCCAGGAAAGCATGGAATGACTGCAGCCTGGCAGCATGTCTACTCAGGAGCACGCCCACTGTGTGCAATGGACTTTAGTCCCAGGAAAGCATGGAATGACTGCATCTTAAGAACACCTCTACTCAAGAGCAAGCCCCATTGTGAGCAATGGGCATTACTCCAGGAAAGAATTACTCCATTACTCCAGGAGAGCATGGAATGACTGCAGCCTGGCAGCATGTCTACTCAGGAGCAAGCCCACTGTGTGCAATGGGCTTTACTCCCAAGAAAGCATGGAATGACTGCAGCCTGGCAGCATGTCTACTCAGGAGCAAGCCATTGTGTGCAATGGGCTTTACTCCCAGGAAAGCATGGACAGTCCTGCAGCCTGGGAACATGTCTACTCAGGAGGAAGCCCCATTGTGTGCCAAGGGCTTTACTCCCGGGAAAGGGGGTGGGGAGAGCATCCCTGCCGCCTGCAACAATGCGAGGAGGATGGTCTCGGTGGAGCCGGGAGGGGGTGTGGGCGCCTCCGAGGCTGGCTCCGGGGCGGAGGGAGGAGGGAGGGAGTGCTGGAGGGAGGGGGCGGACGAGGCTCGCTCGGGAGGCACCTACCAGGCGGGCAGCCTCGGCCCAGGTGCGGTCCTTCTTCTTCCTCTTGTCTTTCATGTTTGCATCTCATTGAGATGGTTGGGGGGGCGGGTGGGTGGAACGTGCGCGCGCGGGGGGAGGGGAGGGACGGGAGGGGAGCCCGAGGGTCCCGCACAGACAATGATACGGTGACGTGGAGTTCTGGAGCCCCTGAGGGAGGGGCGAGGGCCGGCAGTGGGGCGGAGGAGGAGGCTGGGCTGGCGCTCCGGCGGCTGCGAGCTGACAGTTGAGGGATGCTCTGCCGTTACGCGAGTCACAACAATGCCTCGTGACGTCACACGGGGGAGGGGGAGAAACGCCACCGCACAAAGCATCCCAACCAACGGACGGCACGAGACGTTGAAGGGCGGGGGGGTTAAGGGGGGCGGAAAGTGTGTATATCTGTGTTTTCTCCCCAGATCTCGCGAGAACCTCTGTGGTGGAGACCCTCTCTTCAACCGTCGTCCCCCGCCCCAACCTTTTCTCTTCATACACACAAATCTGGCAAGAAGACTACACGTCCCGAAATGCAACGCGCCCAGCTCGCAATTTTGAAGCTAGGGAAAACCAACGCGTTGCACGCCGGGAGTTGTAGTTCTGTGATTGTGAGGGGGAAAGATAACACTCCTTTCACTACCACCAGAGGGGTTGGGAGTGTCCGCCACACCCTGCCTGTGGAGGGACTGGAAGCTTCAGCTCCCCTTTCGGTGCGGAGCCTTCCCAGTGGCTGCCCAGCCCAGAAACTGAGCCTCCCCAGCTCTGGCGTCCTGTCTCTGGGCAACAGGGTGCTGGGGAGGGCTCTGCCTCCTCAGCACCACCCAGCAGTCAACTAAGCCAAGCTGCTCAGCAGCTCCACTGGCTCAGTCAGCTGCTCAAGTACCCCAAGCACTGCTTCCTCCCCAGCACATGAGCACCCACAGGAGTGACCCTCTGTCCTCCTTCTCAGCCTTCTGTCCTGGAAAAAGTATTCACTGTCCTCCTTTCCCTGTGAACAGGCTGTAGCCTTCTTTTAAATTAATACATTTTATAACTAATAAATTACAGCGGTGTCTTGGTTTACGAGCGTAGTTTGTTCCGGAAGCACACTTGTAATACAAAGCACTTGTATATCAAAACGGGGGTTGCACAGGGATGTGTGTTACACAGGGATGTGTTGCACATGGCGGTGTTGCATATAGTGGGTGTTGCACAAGGGGTGCAACACCACCATGTGCGTAGTGGGTGTCTGCAGTATGAATGTTTCACAGGGGGTGGTATTGATGCACAGGTCAGGTTGCCATTATTCTCTTCTGCAAAATTGGGAAAGGAACTTCTATCCCATTTACCAGTAAGTGAACACAAGCCCCCAAAATTGGGGTTCTCCCTCATTTTTCGGGACATATGGCAACCCACTGGACTAAAGGACCACCACTGCACAGTGGTGCACCATGGTTCTTGCTATGCAACAATATTCAATAGGAATGCCCAGTGCTCACTACTGCCCCCTAATACCTTCTGATGCCCAGTGCCTGTCAGTACCCAGCGGTGCCCACTGCCTCCCGCAACAGTGCTCAGCATTGCCCTGGCCCACAAATATTGAAATTTTAATCTCACAGTGCAGATACATTTATCTAGTGTATATATCACTGATTCACTGACTGACTGACTGACTGACAGACTCACCAACTCCCAGCCAAAACGGCTGGGCCTACAAGCATGAAATTTGGGGAGGGTATTCCTTTCATGGTGGAGGCACCCACTGAGAACCAGTTTTCAGAAACTCCAACCGCAAGGAGGTAAAAAGGGGCGCGTCAGCAGTGATGGGATTCAAAGAAATTAACAACCGGTTCTTTCCCCATCTGGCAGCCACTTTTAAATGGCTGTTTTTCAACTTCATATGCCCTATCTCTTGTTAACAACCAGTTCTATAGATTAGGTGCGAACCTGCTGGAGTCCACCACTGCGCATCACGTTTTCTTCCCTATACTGTACAATGAAGAATCCCTGACTGCCCCAACCCCTGGACCGAGAACCATGAAATTCGGGGAGGGTGTTCCTTCCCGACAAGAATACCCAACAAGAACAGATGTTGAGAAATTTAAACTGTAAGGGGCCGAAAAGGGGTGCAATGCATTGGGAAATTCATACTGCAATCCAAAGTAAATTGTTCTTACGTCTCCCTGTAGTTAATCTGGATTGTGTCCTAATTCACTTTTAAAAGTGGGGAGTGAAGTTCAGGGATCGTGTGATATTTATTCCTTTCCATGGCTCTTAAGGTTATAGCAAGGACAGGAAGAAAAAGCTATAAGGCATATTGTAAGAGAATATATAACAAGTAATAAAGGTTTGTGGACTGTAAGCTTTATAGGTCAATCATTCATACAACTGGCCATTAGGTTACACTTACCAATTAGAATAAAAACCCTTTAGAAAGGCTGTTTGGAGAAATGAAAGAATTTTAATGCATATTAAAAAAGATAATATCATTTTTATGGCCTTCTTGCTAGGTCTACTCATTTGGCTTTTCGGAATTATTGAAATTATTTGTTATTTTCAGCAATTATACTACCATTATTTATACTAAGGAAAAAAGTCTATTAGTCAAAAATTATTAAAATGGTCAGCACATAATAATCTACTTAATGGTTCGTGTCTGTTTTGAATTCATTAGTACCAAATGTCTACCTAGAATAAGGAGAAAGCATGCAAAATTGAGAGTTTTAGAGACAAAATAAAAGTACAAAAATCTGTCTTGTAGATATTTATTAGCTGAACACAGAATACTATAAATTGTTATAGTCCCTACAAAATTGCCAGAAAACAGGTTGATGATATCCAGGCATTTGACCTACATGACAACACAAAGGATGTGATTGTTTTACTGTGAGCCCAGTTCAATCCATATTTTCTAGATCAGTGCAAAACAATACAGGTCAAGTGAGGTGGAGTAGCAAGTATGGTAAATCCTGTACTAAAATATAGTCAAAATCTACAAACTTTATGTTTTAATTTTTTATTAAAACACACGAAAAGATACACGGTAGCATACACAATAAAGAATTAGCACTTTAAAATACCTTGGACATTGGAGGGATAGTCAATTTATTACATCTGAGATTCTCCATATTTGAATTAAAATTTCATGTAGAAAACAGGCAGTTTTACCAAAGGCTAGCTTTCCAGAACTATATCTTCACAGTTTAGTTCCTGCATTTTTAATTGATTCAATATGTTTCAGAAAGTGATGACTGAAGCTGTGAAAAGCTATGATTCAAAGAAGCATGTATATCAAACGTCTAGAGCATTTCCATTTCAAAGTCAAACAGGCTTCTGGTTTGTGGATGTGTGCGCATGTTTGGGAGTTGCAACTGATATGCAGTTGTATTGCTGCAACTCTGAAATCAAAGGTGACACTTCCACAGAGTAATTTATGTATTAATTATGACTCAAGTATTTTTGTTAGGATTCTAACTTTTGATCTTTATCTTCCCTAAAAAACCATGAGACATGAGCTGATTATATGCATCTAAAAGGAAGATGACATTGTGTACAAGATTAAAACCAGATAACTAACAAATATTTTTACTCTTAAAAAAGGAGAAAAAAGTTGCAAGCCTAATTTTTCTTTCCATTTTTACTTTATTATAATTTCATATCATCTTGTTCCTCTGGACTTTTTCAAGCCATTTGCTCTTCAGTGGCTTGCCTCAATTAACCCTCAAATTGCTTTTTAAAATTTTCCCACTTTGGTTCTGCCAATGTGAGAAGCCCTATTCATAAGCAGAGAAACAACTGGTCATACACTGGTAAATTTCCCAGTGAAAAGTTGACACAAGAGCTCGGTGGAAAGCACCAACTCCTCACCATATCAAGAGGTGGTGCATATGCCATTCATAACTGTTTGTATAGTAGGACATGCATACAGCTGTATGGCAATTATACTTTAAAAAAAGAGCTCTGTTAAATTTTAAAGTTTACATTAGGTATTAGTCCAAGAAAATGCATGTTCTAACAGCATTTGTGATCCCGGGGTAGAAATTCAATAATAATATCCATATTGCTCACATTTCTGTATGCATTTTATGAAATTATTAATTCATGGATACTGCTCTAATCTAATCTAATTCATGGATACTGCTCTAATCTAATTCAAAAATGGAGAATCTCAGATGTAATAAATTGACTATCCCTCCATTGTCCAAGGTATTTTAAAGTGCTAATTCTTTATTGTGTATGCTACCATATATCTTTTTGAGCATTGTCTGCTTCTGAGATTATTCTGGTGACTTTTGCTGAGCAATTTTTTTATACCAAGTGATTACTAGACTAATCCCCAAATCCAGAGTAACTACAGGAGCACATAAGAGACTTTACGTGCACCAGTGATGGGCTTCAAAAAAATTAACAACCGGTTCTCTGCCCATCTGGCAGCCACTTTTAAATGGCTATTTTTAAACTTTATATGTCCTATCTCTTGTTAACAACCGGTTCTATAGAGTAGATGCGAACCTGCTGGAGCCCACCACTGACGTGCACCCATAGTTAATGCAACACCTAGTGAAAACCTATGGGAAATTCATACTGGAATCCAGAGGGGTAAGTTGTTCTTACACAGGAACAAGGACACCCCGTAGATACTCTGGATTTTGCCCATAAGGTGCAATCCAGAGTAACTACGGGGAGTCCTTGCTCCAATGTAAGAACAATTTACTCTGGATTGCAATATGAATTTCCCATAGGCTTTCACCAGGTGGTGCCATAACTACATCAATGTAAATGTCTCTTACGTGCTCCCATAGTTACTCTGGATTGTAGGGTAAGAGCACAATCCTAACCATGTCTACTCAAAAGTTAGCCCCATTGGGTTCAAGGAAAGTGCTTTTAGGATTGGAGCCTTCCTGGACTCACCCCTGTATATGTGTGGATAGGACTGAGGCCTCCATTTGCTAACTGCTGATGTTTTCAGCATTATGTAGGAGGAACCTTCTTAGTAAAGTGAAAACTCCTTTTCTTGCATGAGCTCATTTTTAGTTTGGATTATCAGCCATATACCCTTTTTAGGTACTGAAGTCCAAACAAAATGACATACATGAAGGAGCTCTTTCATTTGCATGTCCATGTAAATCAAACAAGTCCAGTACTTTTACATTTAAAGAAACTGTCCCAGGAACAAGATAAGATGGCTGATGATCTGCTTTAATTGCTTTTAGAGGGTGGAAAGTGGATCAGTGTAGATCACTTTTGTGATCACTTTTGTGGTTGTGTTAGAGACTCTTGGTCAAGGGCACCCTGAATCAGTCACCCACTTCCCTCCCTGCTATCTGCCACTCATCCAACTTGCATTATCAGTCTCATGGATGAGCTTCCCTGGGAAGAGAAGTATTTAAGAGCAGAGCATAATGCAGTGGTGCCTTCATGTAACAAACGCCTCACGTAAAGTATGTTTCACGTAACAAACAAAAATTTCTCTAGGATTCTGCTTCACGTAACAAACTGTGCTTCACATAACAAACACACTCGTTGGCAGTTGGGGCAGACGCGCTGGCCGGCAGCCCTTTTAAAAAGCGTCAGGGCTGCCTAGTGCACCTGCCCATAGCAAAAGCAATACTTCTGCGCTGTTCCTCTTGTGGCTGGGCGTCCGCTGGGCAGAGGGAGAGAACAGCAGTGGAGAAGCATCTCAGGGCTAGCCAGAAGGAAGCTGTGGAGAGAGAGGCTGAGGATTAAGAGAAGGAGAAAGTGGAGAGACACTTGGAAAGTGTCTTGGATTGCAGAAGAAAGTGTCTTTGATTGCAGCCTCCTAACCATGTCTACCCAGAAGTAAGCCCCATTGTGTTAAATGGGTTTTCCCAGGAAAGTGTCTTTGATTGCAGCCTCCTAACCATGTCTAACCAGAAGTAAGCATCATTGTGTTAAATGGGTCTTACTCCCAAGAAAGTGTCTATAGGATTGCAGCCTAAGTAGGCTTCATATGATCATGCACATTGAATGCATGTTTTGAATTCAATTCCAATGTTTTGTCATCATTTTTTACATCCAGTTAATGTTTTTATATGAATATTTTTGGAGATGTGGAACCAATCATCTGAGTTTCCACTATTTCCTATGGGAAAAAAATGCTGCACGTAAAGAACGTTTCACGTAACAGACATGCCTCCGGAATGAATTAAATTGTATTGTATATGTTTTCTTAACCTGATAGGTGCTTTCTACTGCTGCACTCCAAATTATACAACTTCAAATTGATTGCTTCCTCTCACACCACCACTTGTGGCACTTCAAAGGCCATTTGAGGATTTATGTAACCTTATCATTAATTTTGAGCTATAGTGTATAGAATTGAATATAATTCATTGTAGTAAGTATGCAGGATAACATTAATGACTGCATTAATTAATGATTGCAATAACATTAATGATTTTGATTGTATATACTGTATCTGGGAAAGGGAAATACAATAATATTTGAAGGCATATTATAGAAACAAAAGAAATGCAATGCAATCAACCGAAATAAAATCTGATTCCCTACAAATTAGAGTAGGAGTTGTTTATAAGGCTCATATTTATTGACAGTTATTATCCTAGATTAATAATAATTCAGAGGAACTGAACAAAAATTCTGGGAGGCATTATAGAATAGCTGTTAGGAAATACTATTGAAGAGACATGTTACATAGATTTCCTGTCTAGACCTGCCTTGGCTAGGCAACTGTACGTCACAAATTGGAATATATGACATTCCTCCTTTTCAGAAAAAGGAACTCTTATGAAAGGAGATGATGAAACCAGGTAGACAGCCTCAACATGTCACATGATAGCAAACTTATATTTGCCAATGTTTCTGAGTCGGACAGGGAACTGTAACCAATCCTACCTTCCTGACAAATGTATCTATAACTTGTATACAAAACAAAGCATAAAATTGGTCTCTCACATGTCATGGTTTTCATTTTTGGGGTATGTGTGAGGGAAATAGATGCATGCTAAAAGTATAGCCTATGAAGTGGTCTTAGACATAAGTCTAATGTGCTAAATGATAAATTGGTTTTCAGAAATATCATAGTTGTTTTCTGGAAGAAGTTGCTGCTTATCTTTACTGTACAGTAAATGATTTTAGAAACATGCTTTTAGAAACCCTAAAGATTTATTCAAGGTATTTTTATTGCCCTTATTTATTACATTCCTTTTAAGAGTCTACAAATTTGCCACTACAAGACTACCAAATTATCTGTTGATAGTTGGATATTACTGCTTAAGCCTTTAGGCAGGTAATCGTACTGTCTGGCATCTGTGAGCTCTTGTGAAGAAAACTTGAATGATATAAGAAACTTCTTGACATTTTAAAGTGTGTTTCAGTGATCATCTAGACAAGTGCAGTCTGGTGGGCAGCAGTGGACGGCAATCAGACTAATTAAAATGGTTTTTTTAACATCACCCTTTTGTTTAGTTTTGCCATATGTAGTATATTATATTTTTGAAAATCCAAAAAACGTGGCAGCCTGAAGCAATAGAATCTCAAACAGCTGAGGTGCTACATAACAGTCAGCAATTCAACAAATGTTCCCCTGCACATAACGATGTGGAAATTGTACCTGTTGAATTTTTGCCCACCATACAAAATCCAGAATAAAAACCAGCAATTGCAGAATCACTGCAAAATATTAAGAAACAGAAGATATCGAAAGACAGAGGAAGGATTGCTATGGGGAGAAAAAAAATCTTTACAGCTCTTCTAGCCCCTTCTAGATAGCTATAAATATCACACAAATCTAGACTGGAATAAACATATATTCATCCTGCACCTATAGTACATCCTGTCTCCGAACAGTGTTCTAGGTTCTAGGTTACTTAGAGCACAATCCTAACCATGTCCACTCAAAAGTAAGTCCCATTGTGTTCAATGAGTCTTCCTCCCAGGAAAGTGTCTACAGAATTGCAGCCGTAGCATCTTTTTAGGATTCGTCAGTGAGTAGAACAGAGACTTTTGCTGTCTCCTCTCTGTGAATTTGTCCAACTGATTTTGAAAATTGTGTATCCTGGAGAACTATTTTTAAATAGTTAAAATATTTAAATATCATAGGAAATATCATAGGAATATATCATGTTACTAGCGAAAAGTGTACCCGCTTTGCGGGTGTAACATTTCTCCCTATGCCATCCCCCCATGGCGCAGAAACACCCCATGTGCCACTTCCCCCATGCGCATCATTCCCCATGCGCATTGTCCCTCCATGTGTATCATTCCCCCATGTGCAACGTCCCCTCATGCACAACTTCCCCAATGCGCAACTTCCCCAATGCGCAACTTCCCCCAATGCTCAACTTCCCCCATGTGCAACTTTCCCCCATACAAATCAACCCCCATGCGCAACTTTCCCCCATGTGCATCATGTCCCCACGCGCATCATGTCCTCATGTGCAAATTTCCCCCATGTGCAACTTCCCCCCGTGCGCATTACCTCCGTGCGCATCATCCCCCCATACACATCATCCACCCATGTGCAACTCCCACCCATGTGCAACTTCCCCCATGCACATCATCCCCTCATGTGCAACTTCCCCCATGTGCATCATCAGCTGATGCGCAACTCTTCCCCATGCGCAACTTTCCCCATGCGCAACTTTCCCCATGCGCAACTTTCCCCATGCGCATCATCCTCCATGCGCAGCTTTCCCCCATGCGCATCATCCCCATCTGCAACTTTCCTCCATGCTCAATTTTCCGCATGCGCATCATCCCCCATGCGCATCATCCCCCCATGCGCAACTTTCCTCCATGCACAACTTTCCCCCATGCGCAACTTTCCTCCCATGCGCATCATCCTCCATGCGCAGCTTTCCCCCATGCGCATCATCTCCATCCACAACTTTCCTCCATGCTCAATTTTCCCCATGCGCATCATCCCCCATGCGCATCATCCCCCATGCACAACTTCCACCCATGCGCAACTTTCCCCATGCGCATCATTCCCTCAAGCGCAACTTTCCCCATGCGCATCATCCGCCGATGCGCAACTTTCCTCCATGCGCAACTTTCCCCCATGCGCAACTTTCCTCCCATGCGCATCATCCTCCCATGCGCAACTTTCCCCCATGTGCAACTTCCCCCCATGTGCAGCATCCTCGCCAGTGCAACCTCTGCCTCTGGAAAACATCCCCCAGTTCACCAGGCACTGAGCACCAAATTGGCTGGATGTTGTTCAGTCTCCCATGTTAAGTATAGGACAGAAACACGTTGACCCCTTTTCAGCCCCTGAAGGGTTAATTTCTCCAGATGGTTCTTGGTGGGAGTTCAGGTGACAGAAGGTTCCCTCCCAGAATTCCATGCTTCAGGCCCAGCAGTTGGGGCAGAATGTTGATGAGTCAGCAATTCTCAATGCAAAGTATAGGGAGGAAAACGCGTTGCGCCCCTTTTCACCCCCTTCCGGTTGGAATTTCCGAAAACCGGTTCTTAGTGCACCCCTCCATCACGGAAGGAACACCCACCTTAAATTTCACGCTTCTAGGCCCAGCGGTTTTGGCAGGGCCGTGACGAGTCAGTCAGTCAGTCAGTCAGTCAGTCAGTGACTTTTCTCTTTTATATATATAGAAGATTATTCCCTTCATATCATGAGAATAACATATGCAATTCCCAAGAATAAAGGTGAAGAATTATGCAATATTGACCAGGACATAATTGGTGCTTCAAGATAAGTTTGGGTTGTTAGGTCCCATTTGATTTTCTGTAAAGTTTTATCTCGAAAGTGAAATAGTCATGGGTCAAAGACCACTGTAGAATTTAATCCTCGTCCATGTGAAACATTGTTTCTCAACATTTGTCCTCCACCATACCATTTCATGTGATCCACCTCTTCAAAGTAGCAATGGAGGTATCTGATGATGACTTCGAGCACAATCCTAACCGTATCTACTCAAAAGTAAGCCCCATTGTGTTCAATGAGTCTTCCTCCCAGGAAAGTGTCTTTAGGATTGCAACCTTCATCAGATACAACAAATACCAGTAAAATAGATACATCATCAGATGTCACCATCCTCCTCCTCATCAGATGTTACAAATATCAGTAAAAGACTCAGAGTGGTCTGGAGGGCTTTTGCAAGCATGGAAAAGCACACTTTGGAGCTCTGCCTGCCAAGCGTCCTACTACTGTTTGTTGTGTCACATTCCTGGCCTTTCTGCCAGATGGCAGGGGTCCCATGAGTACTACTAGACACCACCTCAAGTACCACTAGTTGTACCCATACAACTGAGAAACACTGATGTAAACCATTATGAAATTCCTTCTCTACTTGTATATTACTGTTGATAGAATTCTCACTGTTGATATACCTGTTTCTGAAAAACAATATCTACCTCCCTCAAAGCGGTTTTGACAGAACACCAAGGTACTTCCCACATTTGTGTGCTGGAATAGCCAGGGGCAGCTATTGTGATCAGGTTAGGATGACAACAACTTTATCTAACCTGCGGGGTATTGCTAGGATGGTGCAAGTGGTGCACTCCACACCAGATGAAGCACCAAGGGGGCGGGACACGCATTGTGGGACACCAAAAATGTAACACAGCAATGGTGCAGAAAACTCCATCATGTCATATACCATTGGATTCGTATTGAAGAGCGGAATCCAATGCAAAAATCCATTTTGAAATAGCTCCTTCCTAACAAAAGATATGACCAGAAAATAAAAAATAAAAATATGCATTGAACTCTATGGAAAGTGAAAGTGAATCGTATTGAGGCTTTACTCTCAAATAGGTAAACATGCCATACTGCATTGGAAAGGGCACAGTAAGAGGATTCCAAGGACACCATAATTATCCTGATCCAATGAAAACAGCCCCCACAAATGATCCCTGAAGGAGGTCCCTGATGATTACATTTAAATGCATAGAAAATGAAAGAGAACTGCACAGCCATGTTTACTAGCGAGTAAGGAAGCATGCCTTGGCTGGTGTGGAAGCATGCCTTGGCTTTTGGAAGGATTCCAAAATGGTCCCAATCAGGTTCGTCACTAGGGTGTGGAAAGGGGTCACCCTTGAGGGGAGTGACCCCCCCTTCTGAACAAAATGGCTAAAATAATTGTTTATAGAAAAAATCCCATTGTATTATATACTGTTGGATGCATAATTTGAAGAAGAATATAGTAAAATTAACAACTTTGAAATATCTTTATTCTGTTAAAATGTGTAGCTAAAAAGTCAGTGGAGGGGAGGCAATGGCACATAGCCATGCCCACCATTCAGGTTGCTGCCCTGCCATGTGCATGGGGGAGACAAACTAGCCTCCCACACTGGGTGACACATGTAATTACATGGAAATTCTGGATCAGTATGTAGTCCCTCTAAAATTTCAGTTGACTTTGGTGCCCTAGTTGAAAACTGATTTCAAAATTGCTCTAAAAAAACTTTGGAAAAAACCAATGGAGGGTGCAGGCCACACAGTGGCACTAACAGGTCACAATGCACAATACATCATCAACTGAAACTGGATTTTTTTTATCTTTAAGAATTTTACAATAAATAAAAATGTTGACAAGTTGGGTTAGTTTTTCCCTACCATATATAGTTAAGGACTTTAGTAAATATTTTCATGAAAGTGCTGTATGATACACAGAGCACAATCCTAACCATGTCTACGAAAGCATAGGCCCCATTTTGTTCAATAGATCTTACTCCCAGGAAAGTGTGTTCAGAATTGCTGCCTAATAGTTATTAGCAACATTTTGAAAACAGATGCGTTAAATCCAACTATATTTTATTAAGAAATATTCTGTATTGAAATCAATTTGTCTCAGTAAAACTTACTTTCAAAATAAGATAGCTATTATAATGACATTTTTAACTGTCACTTGAAGAAAAAAATATAAGTAGGTATTTAGAAGACTTATATGTTGAATATTGTTTAGCTATGAAAGGCTCACTGGGAAAATTGGCCTGAAAGTACAACCAAAAATACTGTACTGTATTTTTTATATTTATATTAAATGTAATATATTTACTGTATATTACATTTGCCATTTTCTTTTTCTTACAATTGTTGCCAGAAAAAAAAACAGGCCTCCGTCAGTCTTGGAAGACTATGGTATCGTGCTCGGCGCTGCATACGCTGCATGTGAAGCATGAAAGCCTGGGTTAGATTGTTATGGAGGATAGGCTGTTACCCAAGCAGCAAATCCTCCCTCTCCACACCACTGAATTAGTCCAATGGAAAGGCAGAGCCAATACAATTGGATCCAGCTGGTGTTGCAGAGCTGGGCTAAGGACAGGAGCTCACCCTGTCTTGTGGGGCCAACCCGGGAATCGAACCCTGGCCTGCTGGTTAACAGGCACAGCATCTTTACTGCTTGCGCCACCCACACCCACAGCCCAAGAACAAGGAAGTAAACATATAAGCAAACATCTACAATATTTACTAACAGAGTAACTTGTCTTAATGTTAATAAAGAGCTATCCTCACTTCCAAAGCTCATTTCTTTATTCTTAAAAAGTGCTGAAAATGAGAATCTGTGCCTCAAATAAAATAGTGATAAATCAAATGAGAAGATGCACCACATAGATGAAAATACAGGACCTGAAAACAGAAAAGACAAATATTTCTATAACTCATTATCATAGTAGAAAACTGTGGATGTACGTACAAAACAGGACTCTCTATATCTTATTTTGAACATATGAATAAAAAGAAGTAGGATCGCACTAGATTGTCCAACACAATACATGCGTTGAACACAACTTTAAAAGAGGTTACCTTACTTATTCAAAGGTCCTCAGATGGGTACTGAGTGTGTGCACACAGTTTGTGCACATATGAACAATGAGAAAAGTGGAGCCGGTGGGTATGATCCAGTCCCCCACATACATTCAACGAAGTGTTTGAACAGTCCTAACATTTTGTATGCTGCAGAATACTGTACAAATTGCTCTGGATTAAGTAAACAGGGAGAAATCTCTGAATCACAGGAGGAATAAGTACCACAAAATGAAGAAATTGTGTGATGACTCTGAAAATAACTTGAAGAAAATAGTAAATCTTTGTGTGAACCTCAACAAAGGAGAAAATATCTATTGGGAATAATCTGCTGAGCAGTTTTCCAGTACAAGACTCGCTGAAAGTAGTGGGATCTATTGTAGATACTACTGGCATGTGCTTTTATGTCATACAAAAAAGTAAACAATGTATCAGGACATGGAAAGCATCATATGCAACACAGCTCTGTTCTTAAATGCATTTTTGATTTTGCAAAAATAAAACTGATTTACAAAATGCTGTATGCAGAGAATGAAGGGAATAAGGAAGGCTGAGTATACAGAAACCTTCAAAGGACTGTAGGATTTCACCAGAAAGCTTTGGTTGATTAATTTTCAAGATTGTAACCACAGTTTTAAATGAATGAATAAGAATTGATTTGCTTCATTGATCGACCAAATTTGCTCTCAGTAACAGGCTTCAGCTGTGCAGTTACACTTGTATGTGAATTGATAAAAATATCAATAATTTATTAATATTTATATCAGCTGGTCAATACTCCATCTAGATTCAGCTAAAACTAGTTTTTTCAATTTAAGTCTAAAAATGCTATTGAGTTTCTTGTTTGAACTGAAGTGTAAGGTTTTAACTCACAAGAGAAAAAGGTATAGAATATCTCTGTTCACAGGCCAACACAAAATGAGGCCTTCTTAGGGCAAAATCCAGAGCAATTATGGGATCCACCCAGTTACGTCACCCTCTAGTGTTATCTTATGGAAAGCTACCTTAACTGCTCCATTGCAAAGGGCTTAATTTGACTTTAGGATACGGGCCTTAAATTCTAATAGGACTTCAGCATGCCGGACTGCACTTTCTGTTTCTGCTGAATCACACTTTCTGTGCTGAATTGCAATTTCTGTCTTTGCCATGAAACTAGTTTTGAATCAAAACCAGTATCAAAACCACTTTTGATACTTCTGAATCAGCACTAATATTTGGTACATTATTGTCTTTGGTTGTTATGGGAAGCATTGATAAGTCCTCATGGAGGTGATCTGTCCATTCAAAAAATATCCTTGGCCATTAAAGAAACATTAATGCAATACTGTACACATTTACTTGAAAGGAAATCCCACTGCATTCACAGAGCTTTCTCCCAGGACAAATCATAAGGTTACAGTACAAGCTGTACTGTCTATCCATTCCACAATTCATCCAGCCAATCCACAATAGTATATTGTGTGTATATTAAATATTAAATGACACCATAATGATAGAACCCTTCATAGTGGCCAGACCTACAAGAGTATTTTTGACAGTGAACATACTCTACTTTCATTTTTGTCTTCTAAATTTGCCTTTCTTCAGTTTCTATTTCCTCTGATGTCTACTTTCAATGATATTTGGTGCTGCATCTGCATAACAAACATGTAAGAAGTTATAATTTAGCTTAAGAAAAGATAAATATAGGCTTTAAATCAGTCCGTCAAGTTCTCTGTTTCCTGCTTTGATGTCCCTGTAGCTGCCCAGCTATATTAATTTATTGTGACTGAATACACAGTCAAAGATATATTCAACAGCCATTCTCCTGAACTGAAATCCAGAGTAACTACGGGAAGTTCTTGCTCTGGTGTAAGAACAACTTACTCTGGATTCCAATATGAATTTCCCATAGGTGTTTACTAGGTGGTGCCGTAACTACGGGTGCACGTAAAGTCTCTTACATGCTCCTGTAGTTACTCTGGATTCAGGGGGTAAATCATGATTATAAAAAAGAGGAATTCCTCAACCTTTAAATCTCCTCTCTCCCCAACTCCTCACAGGTGTCCAACCTCAGTATATAATTGAATCAAAGTGAATTTTGGCATACATCAATCGGTATTGATTTCCAAGGGAAGTCTGACTTGATTTACTATCAAGGAAAATAGTGGTAGGGAGTGGCAGGGCAGCATGGAGCTGCTCCATAAACAATAATATATGAGTAAGAATGTAACTGAAACACATGCCCACTGTGTGTTGTGCCCAAAAAAATTCTTAGCATTAAAAATTTTTCAATTAAATTAGGAATGCACAGGCTGTATCTAATGCATTTAAAGAAATAGGCTCTATTTCCCAGAATTATAGAAAATCTGGCAGTCTTCAGGATACCACAAGATTCTGGTTGTTTAAACTACATAAAGGAGGCCTGGGCAACAACACAAATATTTCAGTGCCTTTTGTCAATCCCACACTTCTACATTTTGTCAGATACATAAAACAAGCTGCCATTTATGACCTCCAAATAGGCTATTTTTAAGGTGGGTTTTTTTTGCCTGGTCTACATTTCTCAACCTCAGAAGCTCATGCGCTCACCTACAGTACTATTTTCCCTTTGAGGCACTGCCTCTGTCAAGGTACATTTCTGTATGGAGGCAGCTATTTTCAACGTTTTTCATATCATGGCACACTGACAAGGCAATAAAATTTACAAGGTACACCATCAGTTTTTTATACAATTAGCGAGGCACATTTGTTGTAGCCTCTGCCAGAGGAATGGAACCTGCCTTCCTAAATGTTGCCCAGGTGGTGCATAATAACCACAATAGGCAGGGTGACAACCAAATATGTCACAACAACAACAAAAAAAAAAAGACAAGGACCTCACAAAAAACATAGGACCCCAATGAATATGTATGTATGTATGTATGTATGTATTTATTTATTTATTTACATCCCACCTCTCTTCCTAAAGGAAGGATACCCAACATACATGACAAGATAAAAGGTAAACATAAGTCATATAAATTGCTTTCAATATGCTTAATTTAAATACTATGGCTATAATCCAAAGCACAGTTTCCTGGGAGTAAGACCCATTGAACACAATGAGGCTTACGTCTGAGTAGACATGGATAGGATTGTACCCTAATTATTGAAAATATTTTAAAAAAATTTAAAACTATTCCATATTATTTATTGATGCAGGGTGATCATATGCCATAACCAAACAAAGAAACCAATGGACAAAATCCAGAGTAACTACGGGGAGTCCTTGCTCCAGTGTAAGAACAACTTATTCTGGATTCCAATGGAAATTTACCATAAGTTTTCACTAGGAGGTGCAGTAACTATGGGTGCATGTAAAGTCTCTTACTTGCTCCCATAGTTACTCTGGATTTGGGGGAATATCTCCCTAAAATGTAGGACACTCAAGAAAAATGTAGGGCATGACAAAATAAAAGGTAAATCCACCCCCCACACACAGAGATATAGATATAGCTATATATATAGCTATATATATATATATATATATATATATATATATAGATAGATAGATAGATAGATAGATAGATAGATAGATAGATATAGATATATATAGATATAGATATAGATATAGATAGATAGATAGATAGAAATAGATATATAAATAAAAACACTAAATCTATTATATAGTTTAGTTTATATAATTTATATATATAAACACTAATATATATAACTAAATTAACTATATATATAAACACTAATATATATAAGTAAACTAACTAGTTTATATATAGTTCTATAAACACTTATCTATATATCTTATAACACTATATATATAAAACACTTATCTATACACTTTATATAAACACTTATCTATCTATATCTATCTATCTATATATACATACATATATATATACATACATATAGATATAGATATATTTCATCTGCATAATTTAAACAGTGTATGCTTATTTTACATCTATTTTACATATTATTTTACTCCATGCTTATTTCTTTTCCATATAATTTATTACACGCAATTAATTACAAGAAGACTGCATGTGGAAAAAGAGGACACTGAATTTTTTTTCCAGGAGAGAAGGCTAAAAATTCAGGACATGTCCTGGAAAGGGGGAGGGGGACATATGGTCACCCTGAATTTAGATGTCATTTATTATTTCCAAGAAGGCTTCTTGCTGCCTGCAGACAAAGAAAAGGAGAATGAAGATGATATTTTTCCAGGACAGAAGGGTGAAAAAGAGGACATGTCCTGGGAAAGGGGGGTTGATGGTCCCCTGCCCGGCCATGGGCTGCCTTGCTGTGCTTTCCCCTGAGCAGAGCAGAGCATCCAGGAGAGGCAGCAGCTGATGCTGTGGTTGCTTTGGAGACAGATGCGCATAACGGACTGCAATGCACAGAACGCAGACCCTCCACCGCCTGGCCGGTGGCAGGACAGGGAGGGCAGCGCTGGATCGGGGCCCCGGTGAGTTTGGGCACCCAAGGGTGCTGCTGTGCTGCCTGGTGCCCTCCTGCAGAAGGGAGGCTGCTGCAGCACTGGAGGAAACCCCCAGCAGGGCTCCAAGACCAGAGTGACCACCTGTCCTCCTTTTCAGCCTTCTGTCCTGGGAAAAACAACCAAAAACTTCCATCCCCTCCTTTTCCTTTTAAGGAAAGCCTTCTAATAAATAATAGATTGGAGCTGCAATCCTATTCACATAGGGTCAGTGGTGCTTCCTTCTGAGTAGTCATGCTTAGGATTTCAGCCTACGTATAATAAACTCAATGTAACATTTTAAAATTTAATAAAAACAAAAAATAAAGAGCACAATCCTAACCATGGGCAAAATCCAGTGTAACTACGGGGAGTCCTTGCTCCAGTGTAAGAACAACTTACTCTGGATTTCAGTATGAATTTCCCATAGGTTTTCACTAGGTGGTGGAGTAACTACGGGTGCACGTAAAGTCTCTTATTTGCTCCCGTAGTTACTCTGGATTTGGGGGTATGTCTACTCAAAAGTTAGCACCATTATGTTCAGTGAGTCTTACTTCCAGTTACTGCACCCAAGGTGTTTGTTTTTTTAAACTGTAATGGATAATTTTTTATAAGAAATAATAAAGAAAAATAAAACAAAAAAAATCTTGAAAATTATATGACAAGCTCAGAGTTCCAAATTTGCCTTTCTTTAGTCTAATATCAATTTCTAGTACTGCCTAAACATCTATCTTAAATGAACTATTGTTTTATTTAACAGTACTTACAAACATAGGAAAAAGGAGATAAAAGTTATAAACTGTCCATCATCCATAATTTATTTGACTTGTATAGAAAGTCCATGAATGTTTTCCAATTCTCTATAAAAGTTTTTACTGACTTTTTCATAAGGTAAGTTGTAAGTTTCTCCATTTCAGCAAGTGAAAATCAATAGTGTTTAAATTAGCCACATGAGCAATATACTGTACATGAATGTGTTTTTTTAACTTTTCGTTTGTCATGTCCTACATTTTCCTTGGGTATCCTACTTTTGGGGGGGCCTAGTCCTGATTATGGCATGTGACCATATGTCATAACCAGAAAAGAGGATAAGGCTCACCCAAAGTGTAGGATGTTGCAAAAAAAAAGAAGCTAAAAAACATTAATAGATACTGGTTTCATGGAGTTAATTAAAACACTATACTGGTTATTAAATTTAAAACTATAACATAAAATTTATTACATGTAATTTATTAACAAGTAGACTACATACAGACTACTCAAGAAGCCCAAACCCCTTTTTAGATTGGCTAGATTGACAAAATAAAAGTGAAAACACACACACAAACACACACACACACACACACACAGACTGACAAAGCTAATGATCACGTAGTCTGGAGCAAAGCTCAAAAATGTTGCTCTGGAAGTGATGTCATGACCAGAAGTGTTGTCATCCATGGGTATTTTTTTAAAAGAAAATTAAAAAGAAACTTTCAGCACCTATTTGGTCTACTAGTGGCAAAGCTAAAGCACCGATTTGCTATCTGGATGCAAAGAAGATTTGGCTGCCCCTTTCCTGCAACGACAAAATCAAATTTAATTTATTTATTTATTTTAAATTTATTTTAAAAATTTATATCTTGCCTTTCTCTGGCAAATTAGCCTGACTCAAGGTGGCTAAAACATAATTAAAAACATAAATAGAAGAATTCAATAAAAACAATTAAAACATACAAGCTAAAAGATATATACTAAAAGCAATAAAACAACAGCCCCCCCCCACCTCTGCCCCCATTAAAAAGCTTTTTTAAAGTTAAATTATGTTTAAATTCAGTTTAAAAAGGAAAATTGTGTCCCTTATTGATTAGTGAAACTGGGCTGGGACAAAGAGAAATGGTTCTTCTTCCCCTGCTAAATATAAGAGAAGCACCACTTAGAAGTGTCTCATACCCAGTTTGCATGGGTAACTGTACTATGATACATGCATATGGAAATGAGAGCTGATTCTTATTAACACCTTATTGGTTCCATAGGGCAAAATCCAGAGTAACTACAGGGAGTCCTTTCTCTGGTGTAAGAACAACTTACTCTGGATTCCAATATGAATTTCCCTTAAGTTTTCACTAGGTGGTGCAGTAACTATGGGTGCACATAAAGTCTCTTACATACTCCTATAGTTACTCTAATTTGGGGGATAGTCACCTTGGCTATAGCCCCTTTTGAGATGGGCTGGGTGGGGAATGAGGCTGTGATCCTATTCACACTTACCTACAAGTAAACCTTATTGGCTATACTTGCTGCATACAAAACGGCTTCAGCATTCTGAGGCCTGCAGAGTTTTTCATCTTTTTTGTATGTCAATGTTGATTTTTTAATTTTGACCTCAGTACTCCATATTAACTGTCTTGTTGCCACAGTCACAGTTGAATCTTCTTTGTTTTCCAGATTTCACAGTACAGTGCTGCCAGTGATGGGATTCAAAGAAATTAACAACTGGTTCTATGCCCATCTGGCAGCCACTTTTAAATGGTTATTTTTAAAGTTTATATGTCCTATTTCTCATTAAAAACTGGTTCTATAGAGTAGGTGCGAACCTGCTGGAGCCCACCACTGGGTGGTGCCTTGTAAGACAAACATAATTCGTTCTGGAAGCATATTTGTCTTACAAAACGTTCTTTATACAAAGTAGATTTTCCCATAAAGAAATAATGGAAACTCAGATGACTGGTTCCACAACCCAAAAATCTATATATATATAAAAGGGAAAAGTCACTGACTCACTCACTCACTCACTCACTGACTCATCAACGCCCTGCCAAAACCACTGGGCCTAGAAGCGTGAAATTTGGGGTGGGTGTTCCTTCTGTGACTGGGGGGGGGTGCAATAAGAACCAGTTTTTGGAAATTCCAACCAGAAGGGGTGAAAAGGGGCGCAACGCGTTTTCCTCCCTATACTTTGCATTGGAGAATTGCTGACTCATCAACATTCCGCCCCAACTGCTGGGCCTGAAGCATGGAATTCTGGGAGGGAGTTCCTTCTGTCACCTGAACACCCACCAAGAACCCATCTGGAGAAATTTAACTCTGAAGGGGCTGAAAAGGGGTGTAACATCTTTTTGTCCTATACTTAACATGGAAGACTAACCGACATCCAACCAATTTGGTGCTCAGTGTCTGGTGCACTGAGGGGGATATTATTCAGAGGAAGAGGTTGCACTGGGGAGGATGCTGTGCATGGGGGGTTGTGCATGGGGTTGATGTGCATGGGGGTTGATGCGCATGGGGGAATGTTGCACATGGGTGATGTTGCGATTGGGGACTGATGCACATGGGGGACTGATGCGCATGGACGATGCTGCACATGGAAGTTGATGCACATGGGGGATGATGCGCATGGGTGTTGGTGCATATGGGGGTTGATGCGTATGGGGGGTTGATGCGCATGGGTGATGTTAAGCATGGGGAGATGTTGCGCATGGGGGGTTGATGCACATGGGTGATGTTGCATATGGGCAATTTTGTGCATGGGGACTGTTGTGCATGGGGGATATTGTTTGGAGGAGGAGGTTGCACTGGGGAGGATGCTGCACATGGGAGGGTTGCATATGGAAAGATGCACATGGGAAGATGTGCATGGGGGTTGATGCGCATAGGGGAATGATGTGCATGGTGAAGGTTGTGCATGGTGAAGGTTGTGCAAAGGGGATGAACATGGGGAAGGTTGTACATGGGGCTGTTGTGCATGGGGAATTTGCACATAGGGATTGATGTGCATAGGGGGGATGATGCGCATGGGGAGGATGAACATGGGGGATGTTGCAAATGGGGGTGAATGCGCATGGGGATTGATGTGTGTGGGGAATTGATGTGCAGTGGGGAGATGGCATACGGGATTATTTTACTCCTGCAACGCGGGTATGCTTTTCGCTAGTAATCATATAAAATATTAACTGTGTGTGAAAATGTTGACAAAACTCTGTAATCAAATTCAAAACACTGTAATATAATACATAATACAAATTACTGTAATATTAATAAAAACAATGTAATATACTGTGCAGTAAAACAGAAAAGAAAAACCCCTTTATGGCCAAGGATGACTAATTTTCACTAAAAGAGTCAGTGGTGTCTTTTTGAGCAACTTTAATAAGGAAACTAACTAATGACCCCTGCTTTTGTCTCCTTTTGAGGATCTCAGGGAAATGTGACATTGCACTGTCATTAAACAGATTCATTGCTTGTACTGCTACAACCTTATTTGGGTGGTGCTATTCTACAAAATTTTGCACAATTTCCTAATGTTTTCAAAGGTCTTTAATCTCATTTGATGTGAGGGATTCTCTCCTTATTCTTCTCCTCTGCAGATGAGATCTCCTCCATAACCTCTTGCTGTTGCTCATGATGCAGATCCATCAATTCGTTTATTTTACAATGAATTTTAGTTGTAAAACTGTTTGTCTTACAAAGCACTGTTTGTCTTACAACGAAGAATTCCTTAGAAATTTTAGTTTGTCTTACAAAGAGTTTGTCTTACTATCCTGTTTCGGCTGAGGATCAGCCCTTTGTATTGATTGATTGATTTAATTTGATTTGTACTCCTCATTTTTCCCCAAAGGACACCCAAGGCAGCTAACAATCAAGGATTTATACAATAAAATAGGAATAAACAATAAATGGTACAATCCTAACCAATTTAGGCTAGCCTAAATCACCTGGCATATCTTACCATGATGGTGCAGGGATGTTGGCATATGACTGTGCACTGGCCTAGCCTCTCCCCAGAGGTGGGGCAGAAGTGCCTTATGGCACATTTGTGACACCCCCAGGTCAGCAAAGATCTTATGCCGGGGCTAATGCTCCTAAATGGAGATTAGGATTGCATCCCAATATACTTAAAAACAATAAAAACACATTAAATATAAAATATGCCAGACATGAGCAATAAAAAATGCAATAAAAACATAAATTCATAAAAACAGCATAAAAGGTTATACGATCTCAATGATTTTCCTGAACAAATAGGTCTTCAGGCCCCACCGTACTTTTACTAGTGAGGAGGCTGTTCACAACTCAAAGGGGAGGGAATTCCACAGTATGCGTGTCACAACTGAGAAGTCTGTTTCTTGCTGCTGTATTCCTAACCTTGTTCAGCTGTGGCACAGTCAGCAGGAACCCCTCTGATGAGAATAGGATGGCCTAAATAGAAGAAGGTGGTCTTTCAAATATGCTGGTCTCAAGCTGTTTAGGGCTTTGAATGTTAAAACAAGGACCTTGAATTTGTGCCGAAACCAAACCACCACTTTTGGTACTATCTGTAATATCTGGGCATCTAGTTTTCAGGGGCAGCTTCACATATAGCACATTACATTACAATAATCTAATCTTGATGTCACCAAGGCATGGGCCACCATGGTGGGATTTGTTTGAGATAGGTATGGCCACAGCTGACACACCAACCAAAGCTGGGCAGAAGCTCTCCTCTCCGCAGCTGACACCTGGCCATCTGGGGTAGCTGTGAATCCAGGATCACCCCCATGCTGCGAACCTGCTTTTTTCATGGGCAGTGCAACCCCATTCAGAGCAGGGCAATAGTCCAGTACCTGCGTCATGAACTTTTGAACCAGGAGGACCTCTGTCTTGTCAGGATTGAATCTCAGCTTGTTCACTCTCATCCAGATTGCAACTGCCTCCAGGACATTCTCCAGGACAGAGAAAGTGGGAAGGAGAGATAGAGCTGGGTGTCATCTGCATATTGATGGCACCCAACTCCAAATACTCGGATCACCTCTCCCAGCAGTTTCATATAGATGTTGAACAACAAGGGGGACAATATAGACTTCTGTGGCACCCCACACCGCAAGGGCCAGGATGCTGAGCAGGAGTCACGTTGTACATCCATCTGGGAGATGTTGGCCAAGGATTGGAATCTCTGTAAGAGAGTGGCCCCAATCCCCAACTCAGCCACCCATCCCAGCTGTCAAGAATTTTGACCCATGTGTGCAAAAGTAATGTGTGATTCTCCTCTGAAAAAATAAACACAGCATCATATTAACCATATAATAAAAAATAATAAATAATAATATAATATTATTATATTGACAGCATCATATTGACCATATAATAAAAAATAAGCATCATATTGACCATACTTGGACCAAAAAAAAAGTTCACAGAACAGTATTTGTTTACAGCAGGGAACACCCTTACATCAGTTTCACAATCCACCATATCTTATGTACTGTTTGGTTCATACATGTCTCCAACCTTATGTAAGACGTTGGTCATGCAATCACATCTGTGTGTTTTTTTCCTTTGATCATCATGTGCATAAATTTTCATATTAAGCAGATGACGTATTTTTCCTCCCAAAGGACATTGAAAAGATAGTATTGGATGTATGGCAGTTTGTTAATGACACTGGAATGTCAATGGAATTGGGACATGGAACCATAGTTGGAACCTAGTGGATTTCTGCATCCTCCCTACTTTCTAACTGACTCTTGTAGATCCAGCTTGCAGCCACCTTGAAGGTATTGCTTGGATGACATATAACAATGAAATATTTTCACATTTATAATTGTTAATTGTTTCCCATGAGAACAATTTTAAAAGAAATTCATTAAGTGCAAAAGATCACTTTGGAAATGACACAAAGTTTCCTTTTTACTGTCCAAAATAAGACTTATTATAATGTTTAATACAAACATTTTAGTGAAGTGCTGCAATATTAGCACTGTCTTTTAATAAAGGGGCATCTGGAAATGAAAAAAGAGGCTTGCCTTACCCATCCTTTATTACTGAATGTACTGGTTGCCTTAGTAACTGCAAATTGAAACTTAAGTTTTAGTATAATTATGCCATATGTCTGTACAAACTACATATCACCATGATCTTTTAAAACAGTGAGCAACCTTTGACAGAAACTTTAAAAGAAAATTAATGATGAGATGCTGAAATCTGAAAAAATCTGGAAAAAAAATTAAATTGTTCACCAAATATATATAATTTCATCTCAGGTTTGTTTTAATTTCTTCCACTCAATGAAAGATAGCAAAAATAACTTTCACAACATGTACATACAGCCTGACCTGCTGTAATTTATGCAAATCCAAAGTACAGGATTTTGTAGATCAGAAGACATCTCAACATAAGGTTGAAGCGACGGGGGAGAGGAAAGATGCTAACTTAATCTTCTTTATTCTGGCAAGTTTTATTTTATAAGCAAGGTTGCTTTCTAAAAATATTAGGCAAAAATGTCATTTTACAGTGCATATTTTTAGTTTTTTGACAGCTTTACTCATGTTCTTTGAGTTTCTGTATTTCAATTACAAACATAAAAGGTGTTAATGATATTCAAGCAGTTGCTTTATATGCATGATAGAAACTGGTGATCCTGGCCCTGAGAGCAGCCAGGCTGTTGCCCCCCACCCAGGTAGGCTGTTACTCCCATGTTCCCCTTTTCTTGTATTGCATTGCCTACCTGGCCTCAGAACACCTCTAGCTTTTCTCTCTGAGTAGCACACGGGTGGGTGGCATTGTGCCACCCCCTGCCTTGCCCCCCTCACTTATGCTACCAGGTGGGATTGCTGGCACAGTTGCCACAAATATGCACGGTAAGAAGAAACACATCCATAAACCTGACTTCTGCACACACAAACAGACATTGCATTCTCTTGCGTGCAAGGAAGCAAACTAATGTACTTATATAGTTTTCTCATTTTTTTAACCAAGGAATTTAACTGTGGAGTAGAATTTTAATAGCTGATTACTTGGAAACGTTTGGTGGAAAGTAGAATTTATTAAGGAAAATATTTGTTGCCTTCTTGTATTATTTGAATAAGTTATTCCTAAATTTTCTCAATGTAACCGATTATTAAACTTTTACAAGTAGTCATGTGAAATTGTGCCTTGCAGTTAATAAATATATTTGTTTGTGCTGAATTTTTACCTTCCTGTTAAAATGTCAGTTTTATATTGGTGTCTTTAAAAGCTATGTTGTTGGAACAGTTGAAGTACTCAGTAATTTAAAATGTTGTATATGTTTGTTGCTATTTAATTTTATCTAATGAACTGTGAAACAGAATGCCGAAACATTTACATATAGGATACCTGATGAAACAAAGCACCTGTAGTAATGTTGTGTATTTTCTTCCCACCTCTTTTTGTTTGCTGAAAGTCATTAATTGCATTCAAAAGGCAGGCAGTCTCTGGTGGAAGCTATCTCTTGTAGCTTTTATTTTTCACTATTCTTTAACATATTTCTTTAGAAGTAAGTTGTGTTACTTGCAAAACTACTTTCCCCTAATGTCTAGATTAAGAAAAACAGCAACACAAGAGAATAGTTTCATTTATGTTCATTTCTTCAGCTCTCAGGTGAGAGCTCTTTGTTAAATGATTAGTCACTTGAGAGGTTTGTTGACAGTAATGCTATTGTAACTTTAAGCGCAATCCAGAGTAACTATGGGGAGTCCTTGCTCTAATATAAGAACAATTTACTCTGGATTGCAATATGAATTTCCCATAGGTTTTCACAAGGTGGTACCGTAACTACATTGACGTAAATGTCTCTTACGTGGTCCCGTAGTTACTCTGTTTCTGATTCAAGATCAAGCCCATTCATGAGGCCAGACAAAAATCTCACTTTGAGCAGTGAGTTGGGCAGACCAGCAAATTGACAAGGGCTATACCACACACACACCCTAAAGTAGGACTTTACATTCACCAATTTTTTTTTCTGTAGATGATTCCCATTCCTGAAAAACAAGCTGCATTGCTTTGGGAAAGACAACAAGGAAAATCGAAAGGAAAGCTGCATCTATTTGCTTACCTTTCATGTCTATGTACATATTTCTACAGTATACTGTATTAGATATAATTCTCACCTTTTTCAGCGAAATCCAGTCTCCAAAATCAGGGTGCACATTAGATTCAATGTTAATTAGAATTGAGTAAAAACAGTGTTTTGAGTATAAGTAAGGGGTGCACATTAGATTTGATGGTGCATTATATTTGAGTAAATAGCAGTATACTTTTGGAGCTGATATTTATACAGATATTTCACAATCCGATAGCTTGGATAAACTTCATATGTAAATTGAAGTAACAAATGCTCAACGTGTTTTGAATAAATACAATTTTCAAATTCTTTTTTATATAAATATCTATAGGCTGCAAAGAACTCTAAGCAACAATGACTGAAATGGAATCTTCCTCATCTTCTTCCCATGATAACCTTAAGTCAAGAAAAGGTTAAGTTTTTTCCTTTATTGCAGAATCATACTTAATTAACATTGTGTAAAAAGCTCAAAGCCAATTTAAACTCTTGTTGTTATGCCTGCATATATCCATCAGTATCATGATTTTTATAGTAATGCTTGTCGTGGTGAGGGAGTCCAGTTTTTGAGAACATACTGCACGTGTGATTCTCTAGCTTGATCTAATAGTTATCCAACATTCAAAATTCTGTCCAATAGTAATAGTGTCTTTCAGCAGTTGGGAAGTGGGGTAGGTGAATTTAGGGCGCAATCCAGAGTAACTACGGGGAGTCCTTGCTCCGGTGTAAGAACAATTTGCTCTGGATTGCAATATGAATTTCCCATATGTTTTCACTAGGTGGTGCAGTAACTACGGTTGCACGTAATGTCTCTTACGTGCTCCCGTAGTTACTCTGGATCGTAGGGTTAGTCTCTGTACTCCCTGCCTAGTTGACCAACACAGGGCACAAGCCTAACCAATTTAGGCCAGCACAATTCACCCATCTCCTTGTTCCCACAATGGTGTGGGGAGGCTGGTGCATGTCTGAGCACTGGCCTGATAACCCCAAGAGTGGCATAGAAGTGCCTTAATGGCACTTTTGTGACACACTCATGTGTCTGTTATGGTGTGTTTCTAATGTCAGTTGGATCAGGATCTGTAACTGTAGAGATCACAAGCTGATTGTAACATTGACCCTTTTATTTATGTTTACCTTTTATTCACATATCCTTTACATTTACCCTTTATTCCTCACAATCTTTTTCAAATAAATAACTATTCTGAATTATTTTAGATATTAATGATACAATGACTTATGGCCAAGTACCCGCCAAGCAGCGTAGTTGTGATGCTGTAAATACTCCAGCTTCATGTGTTAACAAGGCTGTTCATCACATTAAAGATCTAGAAGTGAAAATGGAAGAATCCTTTCAACAGGTAATATATATGTCCAATCATGCTGCCAATCATATATATGTCCTATATATGTCCAATCATGCTGCCTAGAAACTACCAACTTTTATATCTGTCTGTCTGTCTAATATAATTGAAAAGTCACTGACTGAGTCAGTCAGTCACTCACACATCAACTCCCCACCAAAACCGCTGGGCCTAGAAGCATGAAATATGGGGAGGGTGATCTTTCCATGAAGGAGGCACCCACTAAGAACTGGTTTTTGGAAATTCCAATGTGAAGGAGGTGAAAAGGGAAGCAAAACATTTTTCTCCCTCAATTTTACATTGAAGAATCCCTGACTCATTAAGGCCCTCTGCAACCCCTGGACCCAGAAGCATGAAATATGGGAAAGGGCTTCCTTCTGTTACATAAACACCCACCAAAAACTAATGTTGAGAAATTTAACCCTTAAAGGGGTGAAAAGGGGTGCAACTTTTTTTGTCTTATACTTAACCTGGAAGACTGATCCACATTCAGCCAATTTGGTACCCAGTCCCTGATGCACTGGGAGGGAGGGTGCACATGGGGAGATATTTTCTTCTGAGAATGACAATACCGGGATTCCCCAGAAGTGATGTCTTCAACCTGGAAGTGATGTCATGTCTGGAAGTGACAGGCAGAACAATCCAGAGCAACTAATCTGTCCACATAAGAGCCCTTAGGTTGCCCTATCTAACACTAGGTTGGAGCAACTGCAAGATGCTCCAGCCCAGTTACTCTGAAGGAGGCTTAGGGCAGAGCAAGGCAAGATAGGGTGCCCTAAGAGAGGTGAACCTGCTCTGCCCTAACTGGGGCAGCCTAAGCAGCTCAGGAGAGGCAAGTTGAGGGCATGTTTAGCATTGCCTAGGGCAGAGCAGTTACTCTGAATCCAAAGCCTGTTTCCAAGGCAGAAATGCCCTCTTCCAGCCCTCAGAGTTATACCACCTCAGGAGCAGGTATAGTTATGAGTAGACCCATAGGGGTCCATGATAAGGCCTGAGTAAGAATGGCAGTGTTGACCAAAAATCTGAGTTCTTGGCCAGCCTAGCTGCAACCCCTTCCTCTCAACCTCAGGATATGGAACAAACTACGGCTGCCCACAAACCTCAGGATACAGCAGGCCACTCCAAGAAGCCCCTTGTATTCACTGTAGAATATACTGGCATCTCATCAGGGACTCCTTATAAGGCAGGCACCCAGTGGCGTCACCAGACTGGTGCGGCTGGTGTGGGCTGCATTGGGTGATGCGCTCCGTATGGGGTGATGTGCCGGAGGAGTTTGACTGTCCTTTGGCAGGCCCCGGGCGTCAGCACCCCCATTCAGGCCTTGTCCAAGGTGGAGCAGCAGCCAGAAGCTGCCACTTGTCTGAGGAGCTGGCCTGAACGGCCATCTGAGGTGCACTGCGCAGAAACACACTGAGCATGCCGAACAGCTTCAGAGGAGACTTCCTTAGAGCAGAGAAAGTCTGCGCCTCTGCACAGCCATTCGGCCTCACTCAGGAGGCAGAGCGGCAGCCGAATGGCTTCAGAAAGAGTACTGCACAGGCACCAACTCTGACGCCTGCACAGTCTCCCCCGAAGCCAAAAGGCTTCAGAAAAGTACTGCGCAGGTGTCAGAGATGGTGCTTCAGAAACAACTGCGCAGATGCCAACTTTGGTGACTGCGCAGTCCAGGTAGGGGGGCGTGCATCCCAGGGATGACGCACAGACTTCTGCACCAGGTGATGTGCAGAGTCATGTCACCACTGTAGGCACCACAGCTGTTCCTTGTTCAGTGTGATCTGAGGGGTGTCTCCTCAGGAGCAAGTCTTCCCCTTGTGTCAATTACTAAGCATGCTCTGGAGCAATTAGGGCAGCCCAGGCTTCCTGACTCTCTGGATTCAGCATAACTTTCTGCTCTGGATACAGAATAGTTAGGAGAGTGCAGTTAGGTCAGAGCAGGCTGAATTTGCTCTGGATTGTGTCCATAAGGCACTTCTTCACACTCCAGGGGAGGTTGGGCCAGTGCACAGACATGCAAAGACATTTTGTGGGCCTTCCCACACAACTGTGATAACAGGAGACGGTTGAGTTGTGCTGACCTAAACTGGTGAGGATTGCGTTCACATAGAAGAGTGGCATATGGAATTGCCTGGATGATAATAAAAATGTGTGACACATGAAGCTGTTTAAAAAACAGTGTCCAGCTTTTTTCTTTGTATTTGTGTGTGTGTGTGTGTGAGTGTTATTATGTAAAACAACATTATTGTATAATGAACTTGGGCAATTCTATTACGAGTAACATAGCATCTCATTTATCTTGCAGTATGGTCGTTTATATATGTTTGAGAAAAGTCTACAAAAGTAAGTATTAGCTTTGATTCAATAATTTTTGAAACACCATTTTATTTAGGCAGGCCAAAGGAAATAAAAATGATATGAAAACAAATTTATCCTTGGCTTTGAATTGAAGCATAATTTGCCTTTCTAAAGTCAATATTTTGCAAGTTTAGATCAAATTTCTTAAAATGTGAATTTCTCTAAGTTAAGTCAGTAGGGTGGAAATGTGAATTTCTCTATGGGCGCAATCCTGAGTAACTACGGGGAGTCTTTGCTCCGGTGTAAGAACAATTTGCTCTGGATTGCAATATGAATTTCCCATAGGTTTTCACTAGGTGCTGCAGTAACTACGGGTGCACGTAAAGTCTCTTACGTGCTCCCGTAGTTACTCTGTATTGTAGAGAATGTTAAGTCAGTACTGTAACTATTGTGGGAGGCCACATGATGGACCTATCCAGTGGGTGGGGCAACAACCTGGGTAATGGGTGCAGAAATTTACCATCACCCTGTCCCCAAGTTTTTTGTTTTGTTTTGATTTTTTTTGACCATACCTTTTAATAGAATCTATGCAAATAGGAGGTGTACCAGGAATGAGTGGGATGAGAAAAGATGAGAATGGCAGAGCTCAACTCCACTGGATCATGTCCCCTATGCCCGACAACATGGCCTGAAATGGGACTTCTTGATACTGTGCTGTCCAAATAGCAGGTGCAAAACCAATCAGCCCCTTTGAAGGGCTGTGTTCTTTATTTAGGGGAATGGTCTTTACTTCTCCCAAGGTTGGTGGCAAAGTCTGTCGGCTGCTTGGGTCTAAGTGCCTGGGGCCCATTGGATGCAACAGGGGACATTTTTGTCACTGCGGAAGCCCCATGCTCCAGGCAGCTCAGGATTGGGCTGTAAGCTCCTTGTCTTATTGTCTCAGTGAGCAAATTTCCTGCCCCAAGTGAAAAAGGAAGTATTCTTTACACTCTCATGCAAACTCTTATAGGTCTGTTGTCATACAAATATTGTGCAAATTATTTTCCCCTTCCTCACACCACAACATCATTGTTTTTCTCGAGCATAATCTCTTCCATCCCTGCATTATAATCATATCCGGCTGCATTAGAACCACACTTTTGACCTCTATGTTGCCAGTTTCTTTGGTATAAACCGTATTATGCATTTTGTGTTCATTGCCCATGGTCAGGATCTTCCTTTTATGTTTACTAACTTGTTTAAGCCCTATTCAACAAATTGTGATCCTGGTAAGTTCAATTAAAAGTTTATTGCTTGCAGGTTCAGTCCATTTGATTACTTCTTGTTGATCCTGGCTGGGGGATTAGTGAATGATAGATGATTTACTGTAGCAGGAATAGTATTTTTTTATTCACTTACTTGAAGAGAGAGAGAGAGAGAGAGAATGCTACTTGTTTCTAATACTTGAGATGTGGTGTAATAAGCAAGTAATCAAACCACTCAGAATATATCAAATTCAAATACTCTCATAATTTATAAAGTGAACTTTTCTCAGAAAGTTTAACACAGTCACATTTTATGTGAAATAAGAAAAATTCCTCAAAATAAAAATGTTAGCTAAAAGGAAGATGAGAAGGATAGCTGGTAGGGACACATCTCTTCAAGAAGCATGGAAATTGTTTAAAATCATCACTATTACAGAAGGTATTTAAAAAGTTACAGAAAACATACAAACACTGCATGACCAGATAGCTTATGAGCAGAGTCAATGAAGCTTTAAAGGCAATAAGATTTTATTTATTAAAAGGAAGTTGTCTTGTTCACCTTGTTCACATGAAGAAAGGTTTTGTTCCACAAAAGTACTAATTGTGAAATATGGTGTCACAAGGGGTACAATCCTAAACATGTCTACTCAAAAGTAAGCCCCACAGTGTTCAATGGGTCTTACTCCCAGAAAAGTGTTTTTAGGATTTCAGCCAAGATGTATTGATGGTGAGTGACATAGGGTGCAATCCAGAGTAACTACGGGGAGTCCTTGCTCCAGTGTAAGAACAATTTGCTCTGGATTGCAATATGAATTTCCCATAGGTTTTCACTAGGTGGTGCGGTAACTATGGGTGCGTGTAATGTCTCTTACATGCTTCCGTAGTTACTCTGGATTGTAGGGTTAGACTGCAATCCTAAAGACACTTTCCTGGGAGTAAGGCCCATTGTGTAAGGCCCAAGGACTTATGTTTTATAATTTATGTTTACAGGACTTCAGATCTTAAAAGTGAAAAAATTGAAGATTCCTTATTTTCTGAACTGAAGGCTGAAAGGTCATTATACCGCAAAGGTAACAATGATAAAGTACTTTTCTCAAAATATTGTTGGGAAAACAGTTTACTTGGAATTATTGAGAGGCGGCCTACGTCTGAATAGATCTACTGGAACTGCAGCAGCCCTTCTGCAGGGAAGGGGACAAATACTTGTGCTTGATACAGTGCAGGGTAGGACAGCCTGCCTGTTTCAGCACAAGTTAGAATTGCACTGCCTATGTGTTTGGTTTTTTTGTGAAATGAATGCAAAATATCCACTGAAATGAAATGTTGATTTGTATGTATCTGGTTCTAGAATATGCATGTAGCATGTGAATTATGTTATGAATGTGTAAGTTCAAATTACGCATTTGAGATGCACCTATAATATGAAAATCTCTGCATTTTAATCTTTTTTTAATTTCTGAAGATATCCAGCCCTTAAAATGGAAAACAATAACTGTCCTGCAAGAGGCCATGGAGTTAGTTGCAAGATTAGAAGATGAACGAAAAGCAGCTCAAGAAGCTTTGGTTGCTGAAATGCGCCGGAAGAAAAAACTGTATCAATATGCTGATGCCCTGTCAATTTGGAGGCAGCGAGAACTTCCCACAGCTGTTCAGAAAGGTATGAAAACCAACCGTGTAAAAGGGAAATAAATTTACTTGTTGGGATTCATTTTTGGTCTTCCAAAAATTTTAGTAAATAACTGTTAAGCAATAGTATTCTTTTCTAGAACCTGTCTTTAAATAGTAAAAATTATTAATGGTCATTTCTGAAAGCAAAGTTACTAAGGCTGCAATCCACTTTCCTGGAAATAAGACTCATGGAACACAGTGGGGATTACTTTCGAGTAGTCATGGTTAGGATTATGCTCTATGTTTTTTCCTTTGGTTTTTAAAGTACCCGTGATGTTGCAATATAAGTCTCATAGAAGGAGGGAATTATGTTGTCTCCTTAGCATACAATATCATTCCATCTTTTACCACCTAAAAAAACAATATATGTTATATTTACAAGGGGTTCTTTATTTTTGAATTAAAATATATTTATACTGTTGTCAATATCCTAACCTATGTAAGCTTATCAGTAAGCAAGACATTAGGGCAGAGGGCATACTTACTGTTTTTGCCTCAGACAGGATATGGCAAGTCTACCATATGTGTACAGAGCTTTCTGGGAACCTTGGCCAGAGCTCTCCTAGAGATCTCTTGGGTTTCTCTTTCCTCCTTTATGATTTACAGACTGCCCTTTAACTTTATTCTTAAAATCAGGCTAGGTGGCATCTTTGTTCTTCATACAGTTGTAGGTGTCGTCTTTTGCTCGCTGGTTGTGGGATATTTGTGGGAGCTTATGTGTGGCTTCTTCTCGAAGGACATAGACCCAGTCATCTGCCCTTTGAGCAATCTTGGACAACTTCTTTCTTACTGTTTTCAAAAGGAGAAGTGTTAACATGTCAGCAAAAATAAAACCTAATTTTTGTTAAAAAAAAAAACAACAACCCTAAAACCCAAGTGCCTAATGACACAGTTCTGTGCTTAAAAAAATGCAAGTTTGGTGGAATGAAACTAGAAACTAGTTACCCCCAAATATCTGGGAGTAACCCTAAATCTTACACTTACCTTGAAAAACCACTGTTCTAATAGCAAACAGAAGGTTTTTTTCTCCAGAAACAGTGTCCTAAGGAAAATAACAATCAATATGGGGAGCTCAGCTGCATGTTATGAACATCTGCTTTTGTATTATGCCATTGGCTGGAGAGTATGTCAGCACTGTTTGGCATAGATCACACAAAGCAGGTAAATGTGGCCTTAAATGAAACAGCAAGACAGGTCACAGGATATTTAAAACTGACACCAGTACAAAAGATTTACTATCTAGCTGGTTTCCCATCCCCTAAATTCTTTTGGGAAAGCACAGCACAAAAGGGTGGGTTTTTCTCTCTACAACATCTCTGCAAACCCACCCACTATATGGCCGTCAACTTCTGCAATCAAGGTTGAGATCAAGGAATAGTTTCTTTAGAACTATGGCTTCTCCTGTCGGTTGCCACAGACTGCCATGGACTTATGGAAAGAGAGTGGGAAGATGCCAAGTGAATGGGCCCAATCATATGCATATCTGCTGCCTGGCAAAGAACAACCATGGCATGTACGGAAATCCTTAAATAGACTACATGCTGGGTTAGGAAGATCTATGGACAGTCTGAGGAGATTGGGATGCACTATGAAAGATAGGCTGTGTGAATGTGGAGAAGAACAAACCACCCCACATACATTCCAATGCGTATGGTGCCCTTCTATATGCACAGAGGAAAATCTTATTTTGGAAAGGGAAAATGCTGGTTTGGAGTAAATGACATCTAATTAACATCCCCTTAATGTAAAAAAATATTCCTGTGTATGTGCTGTTCTGACACGAAGAAAGAAAGAAAGAAAGAAAGAAAGAAAGAAAGAAAGAAAGAAAGAAAGAAAGAAAGAAAGAAAGAATAGTCTGTTGCATCACATAGAAAACTTTTCTTCAAGTTCACAGGGCCCTCATACTTCTGGAACAGGGATTACTGGCTTAACACCTAACACATCACAGCCTTGGTCTAGAGATTCTTTATATTCAGATGAGAGACAATCATGGGGACAGTTAGAAGTTGTGAATATATAGATTATAGGAAATAGTGCAAATGTATTAGAATACATCTCTTATTATTTGCTCAGACTTGAAATCTAAAAGGCACATTTTTATACTGTACAGGCTCAGTTTATTATTTTTTAATCTACAGAATGGGAGAAGAGTGCAGAAGAGTTCACAGAATTAGTGTGCCTTTTGAAAAGTCGAAATATGAAACTGCAGCATGCAGTGAACCAACTCACAAGAATAGATATAGCTAATGCAGATATTCAGGAGAATATAGACTTCATGAAGAAATACAGCCCTCTGGTGGGAGAAAAGATGTCTTATGAAGGAGATACTATGGAAGACGTTAAAGAGATTTATAGAAGGGTAAACTATTAAATACTTTCATTAAACTTTTCCACATGCTTTGTGAATTGCTATTCAAACTTCCAGTGTGTAGTTACATCACATTGTACAAAATATTGTACAACATGTGTACAATATTGTGCAAAATATTTCTCTTTGGTAAGAGAATGCAAATGCATTTTTAATACAAAAATGTATTAAAAAAACAGTGTCCAGATTTGGCCAAATTCCTCAGCTTGATCAATCAAAGAGTGGCATTAAATTAGGGTTGCCATAATTCTCTTCCACAAAACTGAGACAAGAACCCCTGTCCAACTTGCCAGTTTGTGAACACAATCCCTGAAAACTGGGACTTTCCTGGTTTTCCAGGACATATGCCAACCCTACTTTAAATAAATTACTTGCTTGTGCATGTATGAGAAAATGTTTAATAAGGGATATACAGTTCAAATTAAATGAGATACAAGCTAAGTAGAAACTTTCTAAAATTCGACATAGTTATGCCTGTGGGTTAGATATATTCAAATTCAGGCTGAGTGCCATGTCCAGCAATCAGTCAGCAGTTTGTACTGTACAAATTTTAATTAAGACTGTCTGATTAAGCAAAATTTGATGCAAAAGGACTGGAGGCTATAAAAAAACTGCAATTTTTGATAGTAGTAAACCAAACATTATGTGATTACTCTACCTCATATCACTGTGCAGGAAAAAAAACAATTTCTTTTGCCCAGGCAGAGGGAGAAAGGGAGAGATTTTTTTTATAATTTGGTTCTTATAACAGATTCTCCTTTATCACTTCTGTTAAAAACAGCTAAGTTGCCACAGGACTTGCAACACAGGACTAGTTGTTTTTGCTTTCACAGACATAATTCAGCTATCCCTCTGAAATTCATTGGCTAGTTTATGGCTATTAACATCTATTATCTTCTGCTGTGGCCAAGAGAAGAAACCCCACCTATTTGGAGGGAGAATGAAAAAAAAAACAAAGTTATGTAATATGCCATATAGTTGCCACAAAGACCTTTGTTTTCATAAAAAGATTATAATCTTTTACATTGTCCTAAGAAAATGTTATTTTAAACTCAGTAGAATTTGTTTATGAGTAAACAAATATGGGATTAAGATATACATTCCACTTTTATCCTGCTTTTATCCTACATCAGTGGGACCCCTTGGGGAGCAGAAAATCACCCTCATTCCCAGGGTTTGCTTCACCTGGTGTGGAGGCTGGCACACCTGTACTCAAACAGTGGGGGTCACAATCTGTTTATTTGATTAGCACTCCCATACACAGAAAAATGCAAATATATGAAATGTGTAGATATCACATTTTTCCCTCTTAGACAAATGTGAGAAAAACATTGTGCTGTTTTTGAGCTTACACTAATAAAATTATTTCTATAACTTTTTCAAGACTAAAGCTGCATATGATTATGTACATTACCAACTCGAGCGAACAAAAGCTGCATATGAAGAAATTTTAGAAGATCAAGAGCAGAAAAGAATGTATTATGCGAATACATTAAGATCAGCTGAAATACTGTTGAACCGTTTATCGTAAGTGCCTTTTAAATTTAAACTGTTGTCATATTATTCTTTAGGATCCCCTGTTCATTAGTTCATGAGAACTTAAGGCCCAATCCTATCCTGGCAGCCAGTGTTATTTGAACTGGTGCTCTGCTGCTGGATAGGATTGCCAAACTGATGCCATTTGTCACTGGCTGGATTTGAGCAGGCTGGAGGTCTTCTTGGAATTATAGGACACTCATATCTTTACCAGGAGTAAAGCCCCAGCCTGCTCAAAGGGGCTTCTTGGAGCTGTACCAGCTGTTTAGCTGGTGAAGACTAGAGAAACCATTTGTCAGGCATTTGGGCGCAGAGCTCAGGTGTACCAACCCTACAGCCAAACATAACTGATCCCATCAGTGCAAACTGGAGTGTGGGCACAAGCGTGTGGGCACTTCAGTTACTTTCCCACTCAAGAAGCAGTTGTAGTGCACATGCCCTCTCAGCAGCTGGTTGGGTGAAATTGCCCAGCCGACTGCAACCCAATACTGAGACTGCATAGTCATGCATTGTCTCAGATTCCTTATAAAGCAGTGCTTGGTTAAGATTTTCCTGCTTCTCCTTTTCTGATATTATTTCATTCTGAGCATTTTCAAAATACACAGTTCAGGATGCAGTTCATCAACTACATGCATGGCTTTTGAATATTTTATATGATGGTATTTTTCTTAATGCTACAGACTTATACAGCATTATCTGAGAGTAAAGTATTCTTTACATGCTTTCCTGGGAGTAAGTCCAGTGAACAAAGAGGGGCTTGAGAAGACTTCATGCCAGTGGATCTTGCCTGGTCTGAGCACCCTCTCTGACTGCCATACTCCCACACAGACAAAGCTTCAGATCTGACTTCTTTTGGCTGCCACCCAAAAGATTTCCACTCAGCTTTGTCAAGGTCATCAATCTAGAATCTTCTGGTGATCTTGAACAGGCAACCTTCAGATTAATTATCTTTAAGCATGCCAGCAGCTCAGACTTATAGTCCAGACCTCATGCCTACCTTTTTAATTGCCAGTTATCAGTGTGTGTGCTTGGTGAACTTTCTCCTAACCCAAACCAATCCCATTGTTTCCTATGTGAAAAGCCATTTTAATTTATACATTTTCTGTGCATGCACCATTTTCTAAGAACATAGCCACTGTATGAACTGACAACTGTCTGTATGGCTGCAATCCTAAAGACACTTTCCTAGGAGTAAGACCCATTGAACACAATGGGGCTTACTTTTGAGTAGACATGGTGAGGATTGAGCTTTATGTCCATTTTAAAATTGTTTGGTTCTAAGCAGTGATTAAATGAGAGCAGGTATCACAACCGACAGTACCTCAATAGTAGAACTGCACATTTTGAGGTTGCCTTCTATTTTGCCTTCTATTTTGAGGTTGCCTTCTATTTTGCTTGGCAATCTAGCATTATTTCGTACAGGAATCTGTACACTAATGGAAAGATAAATCTAAATCTAAAGGAGATTTAAATGTCTTTGGGTGCAATCCAAAGCATGTCTCCTCAGAGGTAAGACTTGTTTTATGGGACTTACTCTCAAGAGTGTGCATAGGATTTGAGCCTTTAAGAAGTATATTTTTCAAGTGCATTGTAATGGCAATATATTTGGGAACTACACTGGCAATTTTACAAACATTTTACCAGAAATAAGCAGTTTTAATTTGTAATTTAAAAAAAAATCAGTTAAATTGAGTAACATGAGACAACTAACGTGCAGCGCATTCTTGAGTTGCTTTCGAACAGGCAGGGTGGTGTATCTGTACTGTAAGTAGTGCAACTGCTCTATCCTGGGGAGAAGTCAAGCCAACACAGCAAGCTTCTTTAGGCAGCAAAGTCTGGCTTACTTAGGTTGATGCCTTAGGTTGTGCCGGTCTGAGTGGTCCTCTCAGTAGTGCAAAGTACTCCCTAAGTTGCTCCCTAGGCGACTTCTTCAGCATTTGTACCATGTGGGACAGTGTCCACTTGTTGTGAATTGAAATTTTCTCCAAACCATGATGGATATCTGGCTGGTCTCTCGCTAAGACGTTGCCTTTCCCACCAAAGTGGTCCCTATTTTTCTACAGTGGTACCTCACTTAACAAATGTCTCACTTAACAAGTGATCCACATAACAAGCAAAAATTTCTCTAGGATTCTACCTCACATAACAAGCGTTGCTTCACTTAACAAGCACAGTCATTGGCAGTTGGGGCAGACACACTGGCCGGTAGCCCTTTTAAAAAGCGTCAAGGATGCCTAGCGCACCTGCCCATAGTGAAAGCTACACTTCCACGCAGCTCCTCCTGTGGCCGGGCATCCTCTGGGCAGAGGGAGAGAACAGCGGTGGAAAAGAGGGAAGCAGCTCAGGGCTAGCCAGAAGGGAGCAGGGGAGAGAGAGACTCAGGATGAAGAGAAGGAGAAAGTGGGGAGTTTTGAAAGTGTCTTTGATTGCAGCCTCCTAACCATGTCTACCCAGAAGTAAGCCCGATTGTGTTAAATGGGTCTTAATCCCAGGAAAGTTTCTTTTATTGCAGCCTCCTAAGCGTGGCTATGCAGAAGTCCCATTGTATTAAATGGGTCTTACTCCGAGGAAAGTGTCTTTGATTGCAGCCTCCTAACCATGTCTACCCAGAAGTAAGCCCCACTGTGTTAAATGGGGCTTACTCCCAGGAAAGTGTCTTTGGGAGTGCAGCCTAAGTAGACTTCATAGGATCATGCACATTGAATGCATGTTTTGAATTCAATTCCAGTGTTTTGTCATCATTTTTACATCCAGTTAATATTTTTATATGAATATTTTTGGGGTTCTGGAACCAATCGTCTGAGTTTCCATTATTTTCTATGGGAAAATCCACTTCACATAAAGAGCGTTTCACATAACAGCATGCTTCTGGAACCAATTAAACTTGTTATGTGAGGCACCACTGTACTTGCATTTGCATGCTTTCAAACTGCTGGGTTGGCAGGAGCTGGGCTAAGGATGGGAGCTCATCTGCCATCTCATCTGGCAGTCTTTGGGTCTTGAACTTCTGGCCTGCTGAGCGGAATTCCAGTCAAGCAGTATTCGAACTCCAGCGTTCTAACCACTGAGCCACTGCAGCTCTTCCCTAAATTGCTCCCTAAATTGTTAATGGACACAATCCAGAGCAAATTCAGCCTGCTCTGACCTAACTGCACTCTCCTAACGATTCTGTATCCAGAGCAGAAAGTTATGCTGAATCCAGAGAGTCAGGAAGCCTGGGCTGCCCTAACTGCTCCAGAGCATGCTAAGTAATTGACACAAGTGGAAGACTTGCTCCTGAGGAGACATCCCTCAGATCACACTGAACAAGGAACAGCTGTGGTGCCTACAGTGGTGACATGACTCTGCACATCACCTGGTGCAGAAGTCTGTGCGTCATCCCTGGGATGCGCGCCCCCCCTTCCTGGACTGCACTGTCACCAAAGTTGGCACCTGCGCAGTTGTTTCTGAAGCCAACTGGCTTCAGAAAGAGTACTGTGCAGGCACCATCTCTGACACCTGCGCAGTACTTTTCTGAAGCCTTTTCGGGGGAGACTGTGCAGGCGTCAGAGTTGGTGCCTGTGCAGTACTCTTTCTGAAGCCATTCGGCTGCCGCTCCGCCTCCTGAGTGAGGCCGAATGGCTGTGCAGAGGCGCAGACTTTCTCTGCTCTAAGGAAGTCTCCTCTGAAGCTGTTCGGCATGCTCAGTGTGTTTCTGCGCAGTGCACCTCAGATGGCCATTCAGGCCAGCTCCTCAGACAAGTGGCAGCTTCTGGCTGATTCTCCGCCTTGGAGCAGGCCTGAATGGGTGTGCTGACGCCCAGGGCCTGCCAAAGGACAGTCAAACTCCTCCGGCACATCACCCCATACGGAGCGCATCCCCAATGCAGCCCACACCAGCCGCACCAGTCTGGTGACGCCACTGGGCGCCTGCCTTATAAGGAGTCCCTGATGAGATGCCAGTACATTCTACAGTGAATACAAGGGGCTTCTTGGAGTGGCCTGCTGTATCCTGAGGTTTGTGGGCAGCCGTAGTTTGTTCCATATCCTGAGGTTGAGAGGCAGGGGTTGCAGCTAGGCTGGCCAAGAACTCAGATTTTTGGTCAACACTGCCATTCTTACTCGGGCCTTATCATGGACCCCTATGGGTCTACTCATTACTATACCTGCTCCTGAGGTGGTATAACTCTGAGGGCTGGAAGAGGGCATTTCTGCCTTGGAAACAGGCTTTGGATATAGAGTAACTGCTCTGCCCTAGGCAATGCTAAACATGCCCTCAACTTGCCTCTTCTGAGCTGCTTAGGCTGCCCCAGTTAGGGCAGAGCAGGTCCACCTCTCTTAGGGCACCCTATCCTGCCTTGCTCTGCCCTAAGCCTCTTCCAAAGTAACTGGGCTGGAGCATCTTGCAGTTGCTCCAACCTAGTGTTAGATAGGGCAACCTAAGGGCTCTTATGTGGACAGATTAGTTGCTCTGGATTGGGCTGCCTGTATATTTATTAGGACTTCCCTTTTCCATTGGCTGCTGAAATTCCACAGCTTTGTTCCTGGGGTAACTAAGCATAAGAGTCTTGAACCAGATGATGTTGTGAGGCTTGATAGTTGTAGTGTGCTAAATAATAGTTGTAGTAATAATAGTTACTAATAGTTAATACTAAAAGTTTTTTTATTTATTTTTATTTTTAAAAGTATTAGTATTTACTAATACTAAAAGTTATTATTGTAGTAATAATAGTTGTAAATAATAATAGTTGTAGTGTGCTAAATAGGGCTGTGGGTGGCGCAAGTGGTAAAGAACCCAGCAGGCCAGGGTTCAATTCCCAGGTCGGCCCCACAAGACAGGGTGAGCTCCTGTCCTTAGCCCAGCTCTGCGATGCCAGCTGGATCCAATCGTATTGGCTCTGCCTTTCCATTGGACTAATTCAGTGGCGTGGAGAGGGGGGATTTGCTGCTTGGGTAACAGCCTATCCTCCATAACAATCCAACCCAGGCTTTCGTGCTTCACATGCAGCATATGCAGCGCCAAGCACGATACCATAGTCTTTCAAGACTGACGGAGGCCTGCTAAATAATAAGATGTCAGGTACATTTAAATAGTTTTCGATTGATATGATTTTACACTTTTCTCTTAGGAGAGAACTATTAGAAGCTGAAAAAATCTCCACCGATATATGTAACAAAGTAAACGAAAAAAAGGAAGCAATATTACACAGCAAAGAACGCCTTGAAAAACTAATCAAAAAGGATTCACAGTTAAAGTCTGACATAATAGCTTGGCAAGATAAAGTGAGTTTGTTTCATTTATTTATATGCAGGGAAGTAAGTCCTGTAAACTGGATACTATACAAAGTATTTAGCATGTTTATTGAAAAGTTAAGCCTCCTCAAGCAGTGCTAGTTAATGCACGTATATCTAGTAAAGTGAAAATGGTATCATTAGTTTTTTTTGTATTTTCTTAGTCATCCAAAAGAAAGGTGATAAAGATGCACTTGAACATTGACTTGTAAACCTGTTTACTAATTAAGAACCTTATATTCATGCCACATGGTGCCAATACAGAGGATTAATCTGTACACATATGTATTTGAAAATGGTTTAGAATTGATGTTCTTCCTTTTTACTTTTTTTACTTCCCCTTTTAAATTTGTTTTTAAAAAGATTCAAGATATCACCTTTAATAACTTATCCAATTGAGAAGGCACTTCTGTTATAACAAGTCCAATATCAATTCCAGTATTTGACCTACTCTTCTCTTCACACTGTCATGCCCAGATTCTGTAGACAGTGAAGTACTCTCAACACTAACATTCAATTGTTTCTCTGAATCTTTAAATTGAGAATTTACTTGATCTGATGTTTCTTGAAAATCCAAACTGGCCTCATGAGATTCTGACCTTTGTTTCATTTCTGCACTTACCTTGCATTGTTCTGAATTTAAAGTTTATTTAGGTTAGTTTCACTTGTTTTGCATTTAACGCCAAATTGAAAAAGCATTTGTCGCCCCTTTTTATTAATCTCATCACGTTTCTGTTTTTCCTTGCGTTTTTGAGCTCCAGATTTTTGAGATGACATTTCATAACCATTCATATACTGAATTGAAATATAAAATATATTCATAAACGAAATGAAACACTTGCAAATTTAAATAAATAAGTAATGAAATTAAAATTCAATAAATTACATAAATAACGGTTCACTGAGTGTTCAGATTAATAAAGGTTATGTCAAACAAGGCGGTTTTGCTATACACACAAAGTATAGATTATGAAATATATATCCAATATTGTTTTTCTTTTTAAAAATTTTGTTTTGTAAATTTCCTCTTCATGGGCCTCCTTTGAGCTCCATGGGCTACGTGAACTTTTTAGTTGAAAAGTGGTACATAAATACTGTAGATAGATAGATAGATAGATAGATAGATAGATAGATAGATAGATAGATAGATAGATAGATAGATAGATAGATAGATAGATAGATTGAGAGAGAGAGAGAGAGAGAGAGAGAGAGAGAGGCAGGCAGGCAGGCAGGCCAATGTACTGGCTGCACCCCTCTCTCTTCAGGCCTGTCCGAAACCATCTACATTCCCAAAAAAAGTCATGTCTCCCTTTAGCCTTTTAACTGTTATTTATGTAATACCGTATTTTCTTCCCAAAGGGGGGGAAATGTCTGTGCGTCTGATAGAGTGATAGGGCCAACCCTGGAGCACCTTACCCCATCATGTCATATGTCGTTGGATTCGTATTGAAGAGCAGAATCCAATGCAACAATCAATTTTGAGATATTTCCTTCCTATCAAAGGTTATGGCCAAAAAAGTAAAAATCAAAAATATAAAAACAAAAAAAATACATTTTCTGGCAATTTTTTAAGCGGGTAGGAATTTTGCCCTGGGAGGTAGGAATTTTGGCCTTCGGCATCTGGTCACCCTGACACAGTTGCAATCCTAACCAGCCTTCCCTGGCTTGGAGACTTGCTCCAAAGTAGACATGCACAAGATCTGGTCCTGCCTGCTTCATGCCTGTGCCTCCCTCACTCTTCCCTATGTATCTAGATCCCCTCACTTTTCCCTACCTACCCCCCAAAAGAACCCCCCCCAATTTACCTGCCTTCCTGAACTATTTGCAATGAGATTTGTGCAAAATGTTGTCGTCTGATCATTTGCAATGAGATTTGTGCAAAAGTCGCAAATCACTGACACTAGAGATGATGAGTTTTTGGGGTTACCAGAAAATTAAAAGAGTGCTTGAAGCTTAAAGTCTTTCCTCATTTGTTAATGACAGTGATAATGGTTCTTAATACTACTGTTGACTTTACATGGTTGAAATATTATTCTGCTATATTTTATGAAATATATTAGTACACCATTTGGTTCAGAATATTTTTTTCTTGTTTTGCTCCTCTAAACTTTGGTGCGTCTCATGGTCCGGTGCGTGTAATAAGCCAGGAAATATGGTAGTTAATAGAAGTTTACATACAATAAGAAGGCTAATCACATTGACTACTTTACTTGGCTTCTTTGTTTACTATGAAATGGTTATAATAAAATAAATAATTCTCAGAGTCAAATTAGATGTGACACACAACTTAAACATGTTTTTCTTTGCCTTTTCCATTTTTTAAAAGTAAATTATATGTGAAGGTGGGGAATAGTTTCAATCTTCTCCCACCTTTTATTTATAATGAACAAATCCAATGAATTGCAGTGCAAGATCCTAAAATCTCTCAACTGTGATGAGGTTTTGGCCTATTTTCACCTACCTGCATATTGTTTTCTTTTCTAAAACAAAAGAAAAATTTAACTTGTATGTTTATGGTGACATCTACTTTGATCCGTACTATAATGTAACACTGCACATTCTCCTTTTGCTATCATTTAGCAAATAAGTATTGAATGAATAATAATAGTTTTTTATGTTTTAGTTACATCGTTTGTCTTCAAAACTTCTCAATCAGGAAAATGAGAACAAAGAGTTACGGAAGGCATATACCCAATCTGTGGAAGTAATTAGAATTAAAGTAAGTTTGAAAAAGTATATGAATAAAAGTATTTTTGTACTGCCTGTTCTTCAAAAACTGCAATTGTTTTCTATATACCATAATTCCTAGAAAGCCAGCCATCACTCTGATGTACAGGAACTGGAAGATAGACTGAATGAATATCTTAAGAAAATATCTGATACAGATAAGGAAAACAAATATCTACAGGAAGAGAATAAAGGATTCTTGCAAAGGTTCCGGGACTCGTAAGTAGAGCTGGGTTAATGGATGGGTTTCTGATCTGATGCTCCAGCAAATTAACCCAGGCTACTTCACTTTTTACTTCTTCTTATTCACAAGAACACAGCATTGCCCGTACAAATGTGCTAACTCCAGTCATTTTCCTATGTGCTCTCCTCCTCCTCCAACAGCCTTTTCCTCTACTGTTTCCAGCAGGAGAGATTATTCACAGCGTTATCCAGATTTCTGCTTCTCCCTTCCCCAGTGTAAGGCTACTGTAGCCTCTATGTGTCTAGGTGGCAGATAAATTTTTTATAACATTTTCTCCCTTTGTCTACATTCTTCTCTGATTTCACAGCGGGTAGATTTTCAAGAATGCCCATCAGTGTTCCAGGCACTGCTCATGTTGACTGCATCCCTTAGGTGGTGTATGTTGAAATAGACTGATAGCACTCACAGGAGCATCAGCTAAATAGACATGTTATATACTGAATCCTGTGTGTGCCACTGCTCTTCATATATGATGTCTCCAGTGGCTTGAAGTAATCATGAACAAGAGCTTCTATGCCGCTGGTCTTAAGTTTTCACTTACAACACAATCTTCACTTGTGTTTTATCCAGCACAAAGTTCACGGCTGCTTCTGCACTACTGAGGGGAAAAGAAATCTTTTCCCCTCCCCCAGGGTAGTAGGGCTGCAGCAGATCCAATGGCTCTACTTTGATCTGCGCAGGCCCTGCAGGCAGCGCGAAGCCGAGCAGACAGAAATAGCTCCTGGCTGTCATACTCCCCCATCCCACCCACCCTAGTCCCAAGAAGGCCCTCCCCTCACTGTCACCCTGCCCTGGCATGCTCCGTGGGCTCCCCACACCCCTAAAACTTGGTAGCCCACCTGCTTAGTTGAAACATAGCCCTCCCTTTCCCTGCAGGGGCACGATCCTCAGGATGGCATCACTGCCCTAGCCCCTCCTCTGCAAAGACTTAGGGAATAAATCTCCCTAAAAGTTTGAGAACCACTGCCCTAGAATATGGTAAGTGAAGTGAAGTATTTTTTTGCAAAGGCATCAGAAAGATGTAATCTATCATAAACCATAAAAGATGTGCCAGTGTTGTAAGTTTTTCTTAATTTTTTTTAACAGTGCAAGAAAAAAAGCAGCGTATCAGGCAGAGATTCGGGTTTTGCAGAAAAATGTTCGTAGACTGGAACTGCATATGAAGAAAGTCAATAAGGATATTTATGCTGCTGAAGTATCTCACGGTGAAATCAAAATAAAAGTGGAGGATTTGGAACAAGTACTTGTTAAAGAAAGAGAAAAATTCAAGGTTGTGCTATTATTAAATGATAAATGTCATTGCATGTCAACTATTAAATGAATTAAGGGTGCAATCCTATCCTAAGCTGGCACACTTCCTTTTCCTGTGGTGGTGTAGGGAGGCAAACACACGTCTGCATTGGCCCAACCCTGCCCCATGAGTGTCTTACGGCACTTTTGTGACATGCCCAGTTCAGCACAGGACTCATGCCAGGACATAGGCCGACCTAACTACAGGTTAGGTTGACTAGCTTTAAGAGTTAATGTTGAAAGAATTTGTTATTTTAGAGGTCAGAGATTGACAGACACTCAGAGGGGGGATGCTAGGAGGAAGAAGTAAATTTTATCATTTCTAAGAATAGAGAAGTTCTAACTTTCCTGAAAATGTAACAGTCCAATCCTAACCCTTATGGCAATTCTAGGTAGAGTGGCACAAAATTGGGGAATGGGAATGGCTGTGCAATGGGGGTGTCTCATGGCAACCATACAGAATGGACAGAAAGCCTTTACCTTTAACCACTGCATAGAAGAGGAAATTGAGGCATGTGCTTCTTTTTAATTCCTTTATACCTGATTTATACCTGCCTGGTACGTATATGTAAATCAGGTAAAGGCACTCTGTTCTCTGTTCTGTAAGGTCACCCTGCAGCTCTCTGCATAGGGCTAAGGCTCAGTGCTGACTAGCGCTTGACCAGCACCAGGGACTTTTCCTCTTCAGGTGCCTTATAGAACATTTGCAACACCCAGCGCTAGCACTAGTACTGAGTCATAAGAGAGCAGCATTTTGTCAGGGTTCAAAATTTTGAATGGAAATCTGTATTAGTTCCTCCCCCCCAAACACACACACACCCCTCTCTTTTTCTTTCACCCCTTTTGTCCTCTATAAAAACCACTTGTTTCTTTTCTCAAAACTAACAGCCCAATCCCATGCATTTCTACTCAGAATTACTCCCATTTAGTTCAGTGGGCTGACTCCAAGGAGCATGCATAGGATTCCAGCCTGAGAAACCACAGGATTACAACAGCAACTTTTCCCCATTTTACTGAAAAGAGTGAAAGAACTCCACCCTCCTTCCAGCCTTGCCTTCCCTCCAGTAATGGCAAAATATCCTTACCACTTCTGAAATCTGGGCAAATGAGCACAAAGTGCTATGGTTTGGTTATTCACAATCAGTTAAGTTTTTCTGGTGTTAAAAACATTTTCAGTAGTAGGGCTGGAGGGGGTACATGAGCTTAAATAAACAATAGAAATTGGCAAAGTCATTTGGTTCTGTTCTTTAAAGTTTTGATGGAACTAAAGAAACATTTCTTTTACTGAAAGAAATTCTTTGAATTAGATTGTGGAATACACTCTAGACATGAGTGGAAAGGCCCCTCCAAGAAAATATCTCTGGGCATTCACTAAGAACTAGCATTGGAAAGGATAGCCTAAGGCTGATGTAAGCTTTGCCGCTCGAGGAACAGGCACCATTTTGTTACATGGTAGACAGTTGGCAAAATTGCCAAATTCAGTGATGGACCTTGGCAGTAAGTGAATAGCCTAGCCTCTAAATAGATTTAAAAATGTATTTTAAGAGATCATCAAATCGTGTAGATATACAATTAGTGATGAGTGACAAATCCTAAAGGTTTTCCGTAATTTATATTGCATACATGTACTGCTGGCTGCACAATCCTAACTTGCGCTGGAACAGGCAGGTTGATTTGCCTGTGCTGTATCCAGTGCAAGTTAGAGAGAATGCTGCCACGCTACCCTGAAAAGGATTGTCCCCTTCCCCAAAGTGAAACTGCAGCAGAGCCTCTAAAGATCTACTTAGACGAAGGCCACCTCTGGAAGTGGCCTAGCAGCACAATCCTAAGCATATCTACTCAGAAGTAAGTCCCATTGTTTTCATGGGACTCACATGAAAGTTTGTTTAGGATTGCACCCTAAGTCTCAGCAGACCAGAGCGGCAGTGTGCCTTTGCCACCTGCCCAGAAAGCAGTCAGGATCCAACAGAAAGTCAGACGCTGGCTCTGCCTCCCGTTCTCTTCCCTCTCACCAACTCCTCCATCTTCTTCTCTCCCACCTCCCGCCTCCTCATTCCTCCTCCGTCCTCCCCCACTTCCCCTGCAAAACCCATCCCCCTTCCCTCAGGAAAGCTTGTGTTGGCATCCATCCACCAGTGCAATCGCTCCCTTCTACCAGCTTGTACTGGCAGAGTTAGGCTGACATATGCCTATGCACAAAAGTGCTTTATGGCACTTTTGCGTAACCCTTCAGCATCCAAAATGCTGACCCAGGATACTCTGGGGGTTGTGCCCCAAATTGCCACTTTTTAGAAGTTTTTGTTTAGTAAGCTTCCTACCATTTAATTTATATCACGTATTTTGAAATAAGAATTGTTATTTTATACTTGATTATATTTGGCTTCTGTTTGCTCTTATGTATTGCATCTTTTTACATATCTTTTTACATACAGCACTTGGAAGAAAATGTAAGAAATCAAATTAAAGATGAAGTCGGTGCTTGGAAGTTGACACAGGTAAGGAGAACAATAGATTTTCCTTAGTTTTTGCATATTCAGAATTTTTCCTGTTCACATGAAACAGTATTATTTCACTCACTTTCTCACTTTGGCTTATTGATGGCAACGCAATCCTAACCAACATTTCAGCACTGAGGTAAGGATTTGGGCCTGAGTCGCTCAGAAAAACCCACACCCCCTAAAAACATTTAAAAAGGGGTGGTGAAGTTTTAGGTTCTGCTTCCTCAGTGTGGCAGCCGCAGAAGTGCTTGTCAGTACATGTGTGATACGGGACAAGGAAAACTTTGTGACTTATTAGCTTCATTTTGTGGGAGAGATTGATAAGCACCTATATCTATCTGGGTGCTTTTCTGAAGACCATCAGAGAGAGTGGAGCAAATGGCAATATCATCTGAGCAGGGTTGGGGGCTTTCGGGTAAAGTGATTTCAAGAACAAGAGTATGTATTCTCCCCCATTCATGTCTCAGTCATATCGTGCCTTTTTCCTAGATTGTAGGAAATACTGTAGCCCAGCAGTCTACAAACATTTAACTTCAGGGCTTCTGGACCTTTAACAGGTGTGTAGAAAAGGGACTTTCAGCTTGTGATCTATGATATGAGAAGCTGCACCTGCTGAAATTCCCTCCTTTAAAGGTCCAGGAGTCCTGAAGCTAAAAGTTTGGAGACACCTGCTGTAGCCTTTCCTCTTAAGAATGGTGAGCCAACCCAGTAATTATTTGGCCAGTTAGAAATAAAAATGGAGTTGTGTATTGGGAAAAGAGAAAATTTATCACAACATAATTGTGCATTTCTCTTCTCTCATGTGAGGGTATAAAAGGTTTCACTTTGCAAATAAATCAAGACCTAAAACTGGGATCCCAGATTGAGAACTTTATTTATTTGTAAATTTTGGATTTGCAAGATTGCCTGGTTTAGACATCGCAACAAAACCTGCCTTTCTCTAAGCAAGGATCACAAGTAAAGCCTTTCCTTTTCCTTTGCTCAACATCCTGTACAACATCTGAACCATGCCTTGGAGTCCAACCTTGGACATCTTGCTATGTCCATAATCCTTATATCAATTTGGAGTCGTTTCTTCTTAGAGCTGGAGCTAAGGGTCACCTTGGAATGTTTATCTCTGTTAGCCATTAAAGTTGGTGTTGCTAAAGTTGGAGTATGTATTTTGTGAATATTATTAACAGAAAAGAATTAAAGCACTAAACGCGGAACTGGACAAAAAAAAGAAAGAGTTTGATAAGCTGGAAGCAAAAATTCACAAGAAATTAAAAAAGCTTGACCAACAGATTGCTGAACAAGAAGACTTACTACAGAAAAACAAAGCGCTCCTAGATGAATGCCGTAAGGTAAGCTGAAACTAGACCACATGAGAATGTCTAATGTCAAAACTGATCCCCTGCAATGGGGTCATTGCAGGATCACCTGGTAGGGACTAAATTGGCAAGACAACATGTGAAGGCCAACTCTTGTTGTGAGGTGCAGAAAGATGCAGCCAAACTGGAGCAAGTCCAGAGGAAAGCAAGAAGAATGATCAGTGGGATGGAAGGGAAGCCCTACAAGGAAAGGTTGGGGGAACTCGGGATGTTCAGCCTGGAGAAAAGGAGACTGAAGGGAGGCATGATTGCCCTCTTCAGGTACCTGAAGGGCTATCATATGGAGGAAGGGGCTCATTTGTTCATAGCTGCTTCTGAAAGCAGAACTAGAACCAATGGGTACAAACTGCAAGAAAGGAGATTCCGGTTGGATATCCGGAAAAAATTCCTGACGGTTCGGGCGGTTCGGCAGTGGAACAAATTGCCAAGGGATGTGGTGGACTCTTCTTCACTGGAGATCTTCAAGCAGACGCTTGATGAGCACCTGTCGGGGATGATCTAGGAGGATTTCCTGCTGCAGGCAGGGGGTTGGACTAGATGACCTACTAGGTCCCTTTCAAATCTAGGATTCTATGATTCTAGGTTTTAAAATTAAATTTAAAATAGCAGAGGGTTTTTAAGTGTAATGGTAAACTGCAAAGGCCAGAGAGCTAATAGTATTTTCAAAATACCACATTAATGGCAGTGACTAATGCAGTCAGCCCATCCCCAATAAAAAAAAATTTAGTAGAAACAGTGTGACAAAGATCACATCATTAGTCTTTTAGAGGCTTATGGAGGTGTGGCAAGAATTGTATATCTTTGTCCTTAGCTGTACATATATTTTGGCTCAAAAATGTAGAAAGAAAGTTCATGTAAGTATCTTTATAGAGAGATTATAAGCCTACATTTTCTTATTTCTTAATTGAAGTTGCTGAATACAGTACTATTCAGTGTGTGTATTTTAATTATCAATGCTATTTACTAGGCAGTAGAACTTTCAAGTTTTCTGAAATTCCACATTTTTTCACAGCATCATAGTGAATTTTTAATGACAGTTGTGTTGCTTTTCTTTGAATCCAAAAGTGGGATAGAGGACATTACTCATGAATGCTTTTATGTAATGGGACCAATGAATCTATTTAATGACAATGCAATGCCACATTTCTGTGAAATCCTCAAAAGGAGACAAAAGCAAGTGTCATTAGATGGTTCCTTGTTAAAGTTGCTCAAAAAGACACCAGTGACTCTTACCTACAGTCCAGAGTGACTACAGGAGCACGTAAGAGACATTACGTGCTCCCGTAATTACTGCACCACCTAGTGAAAACCTATGGGAAATTCATATTGCAATCCAGAGTAATTGTTCTTACACTGGAGCAAAGACTCCCCGTAGTTACTCTGGATTGCGCCCTTCGTGAAAATTAGTCATCCTTGGCCATAAAGTTTTTCTGTTTTACTGTACCTTAACAGTGTTTTTTAATTAATATTACAGTAATTCAGTATTTTTATTTTAATGTAACATGTTACAGATGGAATCAAATGGAATGCTAAAGTGAGTATATAGATGGTTAACATTTAAAGCTTAGTATATTTTGTACAGAGAAAATTATCAGCTTTTAATTATCAGCTCTTGCCTATGTTTGTTTCAGAAAATTGCCCTTTTGAATCAGAAGATACGGGATCTTGATGTAAATGAGTCAAAAATACTAAAAGAGCTAAGTGACCAGAAGACAAATTTAGAAAATCAATTACATGATGTAAAGGTGAATATATTAGTATTAACACTAGCAAGTTGCTTTTACATTATAGATTTTGATGGTATACTTTGAAACATTGATGTAATTTCTATTTACTAGGCTTGAATATATCTAGAATTGCTTTTTCTGTTTCTTGTTTTAGCTAACCTATCAGATCCATAGCCTTGGGATGGGGTAAAGTACAAAACAGAATTGATATTGGGGTCACTGGGAAGCCCTCTGTTTCTTCATTTGCCATATTGGCTCATATTGCTTTGGGGGCTTTAGAATAGGAAAGAAGGAAATCAATAAAGGAGGAAAAGATCTGGCGCTCAGTAGAAATAGCCTGCTGATTGCACCTTTGCACAGCAGATGGCATCTTTTTGTAAATTATGGTGTATGTTTACTAAAGTAGTTTCCAAGTGGGCTATTCTAGCAAAGGAATTATTTGTGCCCACATTTCTATAAATGTGGTTATACTTATAAGCCTTTGTAAAATTGTGTCTTCATCATTATAATCTTTAATTGGTATTCATAGACAGTACCAGTCTATATTATCAAAACTGATTCATATACTTAAAAACAGATAAATGAAGAATGCTTTTCATTTTAACCAAAGCAGTTTTTGGTTTGGACATCTTGCTATGTCCATAATCCTTACATCAATTTTCCTCATTAAAAACCAATTAGGAACCAGACAAATTCATGAATACTTTTGGTATTCCTCACAAAATACTAGCGAACAGCATAAATATCAGCGAAAAGCATACCCGCATTGCTGGAGTAAAATTCCCCCCACGATGCATCAATCCCCCCATGTGCAACATCCCCCCTTGCACATCAGTCCCCCATGTGTATCAAACCCCCATGTGCATCAAATCCCCTTGCACATCATTCCCCATGTGCAGCAACCCCTCATGCGCCTCAACCTCCCATGTGCATCATATCCCATGATCATCCCCCATGCTCAACATCACCAGATGCGCATCATCTCCCCATGAGAATAACCTCCCATGCGCAACATGCCCCATTCGCAACATGCCCCATGCACATCAGTCCCCCATGCGCATCAAACCCCCTTGTGCAACATCCCCCATGTGCAACAACCCACTGTGCACAACATCATCCCATCTCCCCATGCGCAACATCTCCCCCATGAGCATCAACCCCCCACTGTGCATGAACCCCCATGCGCAGCATCTCCCATGCACAACCCACCCATGCACAGCATCCTCCCCAGTGCAACTCCTCCCTCCAAACAACATCCCCCCCACTCCACCGGGCACCGAGCACCAAACTGGCTGGATGTTGGTCAGGCTTCCATGTTAAGTAAAGGACAAAAACAAGTTTCACCCGTTTTCAGCCCCTTAAGGGTTACATTTCTCCACATCGGTTCTTGGTGGGTGTTCATGTGACAGAAGGAACACCCTCCCCAAATTTCTTGCTACTGGGTCCAAGGGTTGGGGCAGAGCATCCCTCAGTCACCGATTATTCAATGCAGAGTATATGGAGGAAAACACGTTACACCCCTTTTCACCCCTTTGCAGTTGGAATTTCCAAAAACCAGTTCCAAAAACCGGGACTGCACCCCTCAGTCATGGAAGGAACACCCACCCCAAATTTCACGCTTCTAGGCCCAGTGGTTTTGGGTGGGCACTGATGAATGTGTGTGTGAGTGAGTGAGCGTGTGAGTGAATGACTTTTCTCTTTTATATATATATATATAAAATGCAGTGTTTTAATATAAAATATGTCTTGATAGGGATTCAACTTACCAATTCAACTTGTACATGAAAGCAGCTCCGCATGATTTTTCAGATAGAGTATTGGGATAGAAAGGGCATTGAGTGCTTGTATACTGTATTCTTGACTCTTCTAAGTGACTCAAAGAGATTCATCTGGGATAAATATTTGAGAGGAGGGAGGAGTCTGGCCGTATTAACAATGTGATTTTCAGTGCAAGCCTAGTTGTGTCTACTAGTTCCATTTATTTCTGTGGGGCTTACTCCCAGGAAAGTGCTGTTGGGATTGCAGCCTTCCTTACTCATTGTATCCATAACACCCGTTCCTAGGCTCATTTAGCTGAGTTTATTTTAATAATAGTGAATATGAGTGTTGTATATACACTCCTAACCAATCCTAACCAATTTAGATTGGCACAAAATCTGATATTTTCCCAGATCTACACACAATATTTTCCTTTTGTAATCACACACACAATATCTTCATTTTATTTTGACTGTAATCAAAACACCAGTGGCATACATAAAGACATTTATTTGAATAAGGACAGCATAATAATAATAATAATAATAATAATAATAATAATAATAATGGACATACAGTGGTCTTTATGGTCCTGATGTGGTCCTGATGTGGTTTAATTCATGTAGCTTTCTGCCTGAAGATGAGCTTTTTCTTTTTCCTTCACTAAAAAAAAGCAGGCCTCCATCAGTCTTGAAAGACTATGGTGTCGTGCTCAGTGCTGCATACGCTGCATGCGAAGCACGAAAGCCTGGGTTGGATTTTTTATGGAGGACAGGCTGTTACCCAAGCAGCAAATCCCCCTTCTCCACGCCACTGAATTAGTCCAATGGAAAGGCAGAGCCAATACAATTGGATCCAGCTGGCATTGCAGAGCTGGGCTAGGGACAGGAGCTCACGCTGTCTTGTGGGGCCGACCCGGGTCTTGAACCTTGGCCTGCTGATTAACAGGCACAGTGTCTTAACCACATGCGCCACCCACAGTCCACTTCACTATACACTAAGATAATACTAATAAAGTACATTTATTTGTGATGCATTTTTGTGATGCATTTTAGATCAGTGGTTCCCAAACATTTTAGCATCAACATCCACCTTGAAAAGAAATTTCCTTTTACCAGCTGCTGAATCAGCCAATTATGTTGTTTAATCCTTGATGCACATACCTTACCAGTTTTGCAATGCATCAAAAGCAGGGTGACCTAGTGACAAAAATCATGCTCCATTAGTGGACTCCCGACCCACTGTTTGGAAATAGCTGCTTTAAATTATTCAATAACCCTGCAAGGAATGTCAGTATAGTATATCCATGTTATAGGGCACAATCCTAACCAGCATAACTCATCTGTCTCCTTGTTCCTGTACTGGTTTGGGGAGGCTGACACATGTCTGTGCACTGGTCATATATTGCAGTATCATATGTGCTCCCTGAAGCATCTGGTGGGCCACTATGTGATACAGGAAGCTGGACTAGAGTGGCCATTGGCCTGATCCAGTGGAAGCTCTTCTTACTGTATGTGATTATGAGTGGCACAGAAGTGCCTTATGTCATTCTTGTGACACCCCCAGGCGAGGGACTTATACCACCCTAACTGGAGGTTTGGACTGCAGCCTCACGGATCGCAATTGTGAAAGACCACTATGTCCTTTCATGGCAGAATAGACATCTAAACCAGAATCTTCCCAGCTTATAGCTCATATTCTGGACCACCACATTACTAGATCATCACATGATTTAATGGCATCAATACTCTGAAGAGTATTGTTGTGTATTGTTACATAAGAAATTGAAATCAAAAGATCATGCATATTATGAGAAAGGGATGTTAGGCAAAGGGCAGATGTGAAAAAAAATAACTTCTAAATTTCTTTACAGTTCTAGTGGCCCATTCATGAAAGACATTTGGGAACAGTAACTTTGATGTATAAGTCTGTGCTGTTACTGAAATGGTATTATTCCACTTTCTCTAAGTGTTTCAACTGCACTTCTGAAAGCAGTTGTGTTTTGGGGGTATGCAATTTCATGCATCGTTGCACATAATTGTGCATTTAAAACCAGAGTATCTGGATATCTTGACTTACCAAATTCTCAAGTATGTTGTGTGTGTGTGAAATTTCAGGTAAAATTTAAAGATATTTCAAAACTGCTTAATGAACTCAATGAAAATATTGAAAAATGGCAGAAGGAAATTATTACCTTAAGTGAACAGAGTGAAGATAAGCAATTTCTGTTGAACCTCACAGAGAAGTCTTTAGTAGGACTAAGGTAAGAACTTTAATTCCTGTAGAACAGGGAGGGGGCAAACTTTAGGGATCCTATAACGTTAATAATTGTGTATGGTAGAAAATTTTAGCAGGCACAGGTTGTCACCTATGAGATAACAAGCTGTACCTGCTGAAAGAGAAGACAAAAATCTATTATCTATGTTATCCAGTGGCATAGCTAAGGGAGGTGCAGGGAGTGCAGTTGCACTGAGCCACAAGCTTTAGGGGGCACTACAAGCTGAGCCTGGCACTAGTGATGAAAACTGTGAAAAAGGGGGTATGTACGAATGATAATACCATCATGTTGTATATCATTGGAAAGATAATTTAATGCAGAATGCAATGCAAGAAACTGCATTGGAATATCTATATTTTATCAAAAGTTATAAAACACAAAAGCCAACAGAACAAAAAGTGGATTTCCTTAATTCAAACTTTCCCATAATACTGATAGCTCTCAGGGCCAATGAGATGTAATTCTGATACTGTATGGAACTAATAAGGTGTTAATATTAATCAGCTCTCATTTTCATGTACATATTTCATAATTCTTTTACCCCTGATAACTGGATATTTAGGCACTTCTAAGTGGTGCTCCTCTTATATTTAGAAGGGAAAGAATAACCATCCCTCTTTGCTCCAGCAAAGAAGTTTCCCTAACCAAAAAGTGACAACTTTCACTATTTCACTTAAATTTGATTTTGTTGTTGTGTGGCTAATGTATTAACAAAATCTTCTTCAAATAGCAAGTAGGTGCTTAAGCTATGCCACTAGCATAGCAAATGGGTGAAGAACTGCTGAGAAGGAAGAGGCAGGTTTCCCACCAATTTAAAATAAAAATAAAAATCCAGGGATGACCTCACTTCTGGGGCAAAATTTTGAGCTTTGCACTGGGCTACGTATTCATGATATTTATATATTACCTTTCACAAAGCTGTTTATATAAAAATAAATCCCATCTTCACTCTTTAAAATTACACAACACACACACATACACAAGACCAGCAACAGCCACTGTATAAAAATACCTTGCTGTGGTATAACTTGTAATTCTGCTCTCATTCTCCTTTCTTTGTGTAGAACAAATTTATTCTTTCCTTGTCCTATAGCATTGTAGGTGGGAGATATATTGTGCTAAAATGTTCAGGCTGTAGTATGACGACTGCTTGTTGCCCTCGCCATGTAGCAGTGCTTAAAAATCTGTTGAGATGTGTACCTGATCTTCAGGCTGCCATTTTGAAATATGTTATCTGTATATCTAACTCGGTATTTATGAGTAATGAATATTTTTGTTTTTGTGTCTTAAGTAACCAATTGTATATGCTCAATCATCTGTTGGTAATTTGTGTCTTAGGTATTACAATAGCTTTATCCAAATCCAATAACATTCATGGCCAGTTGCATCTGTAATTGGTGCATGATAGTTCATTTGTGTCAGGGGGCAGCTGCCCGCTGCTCCCCTAACATACCTCCAGAGGCTGGCAGGTACTCCCCCTGACTCTGTCAAGACTCTCCCCAAGGGTTGGCAGAATTAACATCCAGCTCCTGGACCCCTCCAGGCAACTCAGAGGGTGTGGGGTTCACAATGGTCATAGCAGGTAAGGGGAGGCATGCAGTGATGGGATTCAAAGAAATTAACAACGGGTTCTCTGCCCATCTGGCAGCCACTTTTAAATGGCTATTTTTAAACTTTATATGTCCTATCTCTTGTTAAGAACCGGTTCTATAGAGTAGCAAACCTGCTGGAGCCCATCACTGGAGGCATGGCTTAGAAAGGCTGCAAACCCATACTGCCCATGCCACAGAAAGAAGCAGGGAAGCATGAAGGTGCTGGGACTGTCCTAGGGTTGAGTCCCTGCCCACCTGGACAGCCACCACAGCGGCAATAGAAACCGGCTTGGGTACTCCCCGGCCCTGCCCCCAAACCATGGAGGCTTGGAGGAGCTGCCTGCAGGTGCCATGCACAGCAGAAGGAGGGGGACCAGACTTCTGGCTCCTTGTGGGCAAAATCCATAGAGATCCCAGGGGCAGCAAGAGCTTGGCAGGAGAAAGGGGGTGAGCTGGAGGAGCCCTTGAGGGCAACTTGGAAGACATGGGGGATGGGAGTAACATACAAGCCCAGCAGTACTTATGGCAGTATGTATTTTTGTCTGTACCCATAACACATGTTTAGTAACTCCCCCACCTATTCTTTTGTAAATAATTTTTCTCATGCAGGAAAACCAAACGGTCATTTTCTTATAGTAGCATTAAAACTTTTAAGTGAAAATTATTTTGTGTTTTTAAAATAGGGAACCAATAAATATATTATTCTTTTAAAAATTACCATAAATACTTGAGCATATGTTGGTCTCACAGATAAGACAAGGGCAGGTTCTAAGTCAAAATCATGGAATTTTTTATGACCATAAACTTAAACTTACATGGGGTGTCTGACTATAGTTTTGTCTGATTTTTACCCAAAGCCAGATCCTGAAAAATAATATACCAGTAATCATTCTCTAAGAACTGTACAGTCTCTATTAAAAATATAGTAAGATTGCAGTGATATATTTTTTGAAAGGTAATTACAGATCCCTGATTATGTGTACCTTCAAGATTCACCTTATTGAAGTTTCATATCATCCAATCCCACAATGTCAGGTATTTTCAACCAGTGTTCTGTGGTAGATGGGCGTATGGAAGAAGTAGGACCGATGGGAATGTGAATCCCCCATCAGCAGCATGGTGTGCACAGTCAATGTTTGAAAAACTGATGGTGTGCAATTTTAGAACTTGTGCCATGAAAGAATAAAGGTTGAAAATCAATGAGTTAAAGGATCTGTTCAGGTTGGAAGACTGTTCAAAAGCTGTTTCATTATTCTACTAGTTCTCTGTTTCTTATTCTGTATCAGTAATTATTGAACAGTTTGCCCTTCGTCAGCACCCCTTGCCAAACCCCTTCCAAGTTGAAAAAATCAGTTTGTGGGTCGGCATGCGGAGTTGTTGAAGAAGTAAAGGCCAAATAAACCCTGTAGGTGTGCATTGTTCTTTGTGATGTGTACTTTCTGCAAGATTAGTCTGCCTGGTAATTTTGTATAATATTTTATATTAGTAATGATATTTTTTTCTTCTTAGGGAAAGGCATAATAGAATAAGGATAAAAGAGGACAATGCCCAGGCATTAATTGATTTTCTTCATGAGCGGCTGGGGTATGTTGAAAAAAGACTAAGGGAAGATAGCAGAGTATTTGATGACTTGATTTGGACTAGACTGAAACATCTGAAAGAGAAGAAGGTCTGTAAATTTTGAACTATTTCTGTTTTGCTTTTCATTTTCCTGAAACACTAAGTGAACAATAGTTAAATATTTCAACTCTTGGCTGAATATTTCAATCAGTTGAAGTTTCTGGACAAAACCCAACTCCAGGCTACTTCATTTAACCTTGTTGTGTTAATTTCTGTATGTTGGACAACTTTATTTGAGTGAAAGAAGGTGTCCTTGAAAAATCTTATTAGTGATGCAATTTACATTTACATTTTTACACCACAGTCCTATAGGCCAATATGCATTTTACAACACCGTAAATGCCAAATTCAGAATTGACTGCATGCTTCAGGGCCATCACTGCAGATAGCAGGACAGAACCCACTCATGATGGTGGCAAAGAGGAGGTAAGTTAATGCAGGAAAGTGGGCAGAAAGAAATGGAGGGAGGATAGGAGAAGATTAAAGTAGGAGGGGTGGCACCTGGTGCAAATGACTGCTGGATACTATCCTCTGGGAGCCAGCTTAATCACCACCACCACCACACCATGCTTCCTCACACATGAGCCAACTAAAGAGCTGTGGCATGGAATATTGATAGGGTTGTGCTATTACTCTTTCACTTGAAGGTTATCCTTGAAATTGTAACCTTGAAAAGTTAACCTTGAAATTGTATACTAGTAGAAATTACATGAATTCTGTAGCCAATACCTTTCTGTTTAACACTTTCCAATTACCTCCCCAATGAAATAGAAAAATTTGTATATGTTTACTACATGCTTTGCACTTGTGAAATTTAAAATATATCAGTCATCTCGGCACAACAATCTCAACAGGCCAACAACACCAGTGTAAAGCTGATCACCCATCCAAGTAAAAGCAACAGCACAAACATGCCTTTAGAATTAGGTTGATAAGAGTGAAAGAATTGTAGCTCTGATAAGATCATACCTTTATTACTGGGATTGGGATTTTAACTTATCCAGCATTGGTCTCAGTTGTATCCAAGTCACCATTCTGCCAGCACAAGGCAAGCTTGCACATGTGGCAATTTCTTTCACACGCACAAGTAGGCCTAGAGCAGTAAAATGCCATCTTATTTTATACTTTCATTTTATGCTTATAAAATGCTTCTTGGGACACTGCCTATGAGCCTATATATATTATAAACTTTATGTATACAAAACTGAAAAGTCACTCACTCACTCATCAACACCCAGCCAGAACTGCTGGGCCTAGAAGCGTGAAATTTGGGGAGGGTGTTCCTTTCATGATGGAGGCACCCACTAAGAATCAGTTTTTGTAAATTCCAAAGAGAAGGGAGTGAAAAGGGGTGCAACAAATTTTCCTCCCTATACTTTCCTTTGAAGAGTCACTGCCTGAGGGATGCTCTGCCCTAGAAGCATAAAATTTGGGGAGGGTGTTCCTTCTGTGACATCAACACTCACCAAGTACCAATGTTGAGAAATTTAACCTTTAAGGGGCTGAAAAGGGCTGCAACATGCTTTTGTCCTATAATTAACATAGAAGATTAATTAACCTACAGCAATTTGGTGCCTAGAGCCTGATGCACAGGGAAGAAGGGTACACATGTTGCGCATGGGGTGATGATGCACATGGGGAGTTATTGCACAGCGGTGATGGTGTGCATAGGGGTTTGTTGCACATGGGGGATGGTGAGCTTGGGAGTGGTGCACATGGGGTGGCGGTGCACATGGGGGTTGTTGCACAGTGGGGGAATGGCATACAAGGGGAATTTTACTCCTGCAACATGGGTACATTTTTGCTAGTATACAAATATATTTCTACTTCTATTTGTAGAAAACTTCTAAGTAATCTAAATGCGGTAGCCAGTACTTCCTTCCCTTGTCATACTACTTTGGGTTGTTAGAACATCATTTTCTTCCTCAGTCATCTGGCAGAAAAACAGCTGTAGCTTTGAGCCAGTTCAATTCTGCTGTGAAATCTACCTGATTCCAAAGAACCAGAAATCTCCAAAATTCTGAATCCCAAGTGATCTCCTCCCCGCCAAGTTCAGTGAAACAGATAAAGCAGATTTATTGCCTATAGGATGTATAAAGTGGGGTACACATGCACATGGTGATAGACAGTGCAATTCTGAGCATGTCTACTCAGAAGTAAGTCCCACTGTGTTCAATACTAATTACACCCAGGAAAGTATAGTTAGGATTGCAGCCACTGTGGAGGACAGAGTGCCTCTACCTTTAACCATTGCATAGAAGAGGGAATAAGGCAGGTTTAGGTCATTATAGAAGGGTTTAAAAAGCAGCACCTGCCTCAGTTCCCTCTTCTATGCAGTGGTGAAAGGTAGAGGCACTTGGTCCTCCATTCTATATGGTCACCCTGCACACGCACCTCTTAATTGGTTAGATCTAAAGTTGAAAAATGTCAGGTGCTTTATGGAAAGGTGAAAGGGTAGTTCCTCAGTCTTTTAATACATTCCTGTATATTTAGAGTCTTCCTGCCATATTTCTGTTCACTTGGGAGAGAGCAGGTTGCCATATCTTACTTTCCGTAATATTTTACTACTTCTTGACTTTAAGAAATTCTTGGATTTTGGGTATCTCTATCCACATTACAAGTACAATGGGGAGAGTAAGGGATTAGGTAATATATCACTAACCGTAAGACACTGCACTTGTTTTGCACTCTGCCCCTTTCCTTGTTATTCAGTTTAAGTGTATAATGTTTGAAGCTGACTATGGGCAAAATCCAGAGTAACTACAGGGAGTCCTTGCTCCGGTGTATGAACAATTTGCTCTGGATTGCAATATGAATTTCCCATAGGTTTTCATTAGGTGGTGCAGTAACTACGGGTACACGTAATGTCTCTTACTTGCTCCCGTAGTTACTCTGGATTGTGTGCTATGTGTCAAACACTTTCCAGTTTTCCAGCATCAATGCAACTGTGCCAACAGGGCATGCACAGTATCCTGCAGTGAAGGCAGACATGGAAGCTTTCACAAGGTTAGGAAATGTCTCTTTACCTCAAGGCTGCATTTCACCTGCATCAATTCTGGAAAGTTGGGCTCAGGATTGAGCCCTGTATATTAAAAATTGTCTTTATACTGTATATAAAAAATTGTCTTTATACTGCATATATATATAAAACTTTGGAAGTTTCACTTTTCAAAAGGTGATATAGAAATATATATTTTTAATTCCTTGCATGTATTCTTATAAAGTAAATGGTGGATTCTTTAAAACTGGGTTTTCCTCCTAATAATACTAATAATAATTGCAAACCATGGTTTCATGTTACGTCTGAATTCACAAATTATTGGTTATTCATTATTGGATCTACTGCCCTTCTCAAGAGACTGCCTATACCATGACAGTCGGATGACCTTATGAAACTGAACAGATGGAAAACAAAAGCAGAAATAAACTATTGTTACACATCTGGAAGTTCAAACATGGTTTGGATTATCAACTACAGTCAGCAAAATATAGGTAAAGATGGCATCAAAAGTCACAATAAGCAGTGGCGTTTGAGACCCAAATAAAAAAAAAAGCAGGCCTCCATCGGTCTTGAAAGACTATGGTATCGTGCTCAGCACTGCATACGCTGCATGCGAAGCACGAAAGCCTGGGTTGGATTGTTATGGAGGATAGGCTGTTACCCAAGCAGCAAATCCCCCCTCTCTACGCCACTGAATTAGTCCAATAGAAAGGCAGAGCCGATACAATTAGATCCAGCTGGAGTCGCAGAGCTGGGCTAAGGACAGGAGCTCACCCTGTCTTGTGGGGCCGACCCGGGTCTCGAACCCTGGCCTGCTGGTTAATAGGCACAGTGTCTTAACCGCTTAATACCCACAGCCCATAGACTCAAATTACAGAGCCATATAAAGGTCCATAATTCCTCATTTCTCTTTTGAGCCTCTCCTGGGTAATGGAAAGAACAGGAAGTGAATGGGACAAGAGCTATGAATTGCTTGATGGATTATTTCATTGTAATTATTTACTTCTTAGCTTTTGCAATAATTTGGTTAAAATATCCTTCAAGTGTCTTTAGGCAAAAACAAACATTTTCACTTACTTGTCTGCTACTGCAAGGTTCCTGATAAGATTGTGACAGTTGCTATATTACAATATTGGTGGGGTATTATGGAAAAAAAGTTATATTTCATTTCTTCTCTGACATATTTAAGTTGGGTTGTTTTCTTTTATGGGACAAAAAGAAAGATGCTTCTTTGAAGAACTGCAGATATCCACTGTTCCCTCTAGGCTGTTCTGTCTGTTGCAGGGTAAGGGTAACAAATTGTCTGGCTATAAAATTGTCTTTAATTAGTTGACTCAGTGACTTCCAGCGGTGTGCTACACTGGTATGTGGGGAGTACCATGTTAAAAGATAGACTTTGAATTGTGCTCCTTGCTCCTGGGTAGACTTACTGTTATAGCAAATGTGACTTACATGATGTCCTGTGGGGAGCACTGGCAGCATTAGCCACCCCACTGTCTGAGTTTATTGGCTTACAGGAAAACTATACACCTACTCTCCTAAGGTATATGGGTGCCATGATGGTAATAACATTTAGAACAAGGATAAAAAGGAAATAATGGGAGGGATAGTGAGGGATAGAATGGGAGGGATAGTGAGGGTTATTAAAAATGCAAATTTATATTTATTTGCAATGACTATTTTACAGTATCTCAATCACTGCTGTAAATACAAATCACATAGGTGAATAATACTACAATTACCATAGAGATTGAAAAATAATATAGCAACTAATATCAAAAATTATTCACGATTGCCAAGACAAGATATTGACACAACCTTTTTAC